>OY747127.1:77317722-77917722 GCA_963556465.1 Berberis vulgaris
GTGCTTTAGGACATGACAGGACTATTTGAGTAATATTTAGTGCTTCAGGACATGACATGACTATTTGAGTGATTGCAGGAGACCCACTTTTGAAGTATAATAGTTACAGATGAAAGAGAGTGATTGGGTGCTGCAAGATTACTTACCCAGTCTACCAAGCAATCATCAATGTAGGTATGAGATGAATCTACAGGTCGTCGTCCAGTAATTAATTCTAAAAGCATGATTCCAAATGAAAATACGTCTGATTTATCTGTCAGTTTTCCGCTAGATGCATATTCTGGTGCAAGATACCTGTGGGAGCAAAGTGTAATTTAGTAAGTAGAACATTAAAAATGAATAGTAATTAAATTAGAAGCACAATCCACATGCTGATTATCATTCTATCACTGATTACATTGATTAGACCAGCTGATATTGTTAGGTGTAAAATAACAGCCTAAAGGGTGTAGAAAAAAGTTCACTTGGAGCCCTCTCAATTTCAAATTATGTGCGACTGTATTACACCAACTAGTTGGGCCCGAGAATTTACTAAACATTTGAAAGGATTCTTGTTATGAATTTTGGTCCACTATCTAGATGTTCAAAATGATAGCACAAGGCTCATAAGATAAAACATGAGTTACCAGGAAAACAGAGAATTAATATTCATTCTTACCCAAAAGTTCCCATTACACGAGTTGAGACGTGTGTGTTAGTTTCAGATGATATCTTTGCTAGTCCAAAATCTGCAACCTGAATAGGATATGAAGTTTTTTAAATTAAAATTTGATACAATAACCAAATATGGTTAATAATAGCAAAAACGTCTACGATTGACTTTATACAGGGCTGCTTTTTATTTCACATACATTGGGAACAACGAGCAACAAAGACTTTGAATCCTACCTTTGCCTCAAACTTGTAGTCAAGAAGAATATTAGATGCCTTGATATCCCGATGAATGGTTTTAGGATGGCCTGTCAAAATAGAAATCACTTCAATACGAATGAATCCATTGAGCGTACAACTACCAAATGATTTTGATTTATAGTTGACTTCAGAAGATTATTAGACACCTCAAGTCATAAAAATTTATCATGGTTTAAAATCAGTGAACTCACAATCCTCATGTAGATATGCAAGTCCTTTTGCAGAGCCCAGAGCAATTCTCAATCTAGTGGACCAATCCATTGTTGGTCGCCCTTTACCTGCAAGATGTTGCATTCCTCTAATCAGCTTTAGTTACCAAAAAAGGGCGAGCAAGAAAATAAAAAGAAAATTAAATAACTAAAAAAAAATTTGTGAATCATGAGAGCTCTAAATGTACAATACTGCTCTGCCAAATATAGACATCCAATAATAAGAAACATGATGTATATCCATCACTTGCGAACTCCATTCAATGTCCAAACTGATTGTTCTACGTTTGTTTAATAAGGGGAAAACACTTATAAACCAGTGTTTGTTTTGGAATGTTATAAATCAACTTATTTTATAATGCTATTTACAAGCTGGAAGTATAACACAAACAAATAAGAAGTAATTGCTTGTACATAAGGACTTACCATGTAAGTGGAACTCTAGTGTGTTGTTTGGAACAAATTCATAAACAAGCATTCTCTGAATTCCAGTAATGCAGTAACCGACCAAGGAAACAAGATGCTTATGATGAACTCGGCTAATAATCTCAACTTCTGCTTGAAACTCGCGCTCTCCTTGCCCACTTCCAGCTTTCAGCTGCTTGACTGCAACTTCTTTTCCATTAGGAAGCATTCCTCTATGGACATATCCAAAACCACCTTGTCCAAGAAGGTTGGCATCTGAAAAGCCGTCTGTGGCCATTGCTAATTCCTCGTAAGTAAATGTGCTCTTTGAGAAACCCAAAGAATGTCCAGAAGATGGAGGCGGGTGAGGATTATCAGACCCTGAATTATAGGACCCAGAGCCTCCACTGCTGCTCATTAATGGTGGTGGAGGAGGTGGGGGCATCCGCTGTGGCGACTGTGGTGGACACGATGCAAAACCTGGTGGAGGATTGGGCTTTGGTGGCATTGAGACAATATGGTCTGAAGGTGGTTGAGAAGCATTATGCTGCCATGGTTGCTGTTGCATGCCATAATGCCCATCTAAAAAATATCACAACAAACATAAATATGAGTTGAGTTCTCTGGTACAAGCTACAAGCATTATACAAACTAGACATTCCATACAAACATTCTATGCAGTCTTAAATTTCTTTCCAAACATGAATTTCATGATTCAATTCTTTCAATAAGAGAAACTTAAATGAACTACTTTCTCCTATGGCCATCAATTCTATGCCACATTATTCTCCAGAAGTGAACGCAAATCAATGCCGAGGTCAAACCAACTTAGTCTTAAATCCCTTTTCTTTTCAAAGATGCATTGGGCATTCTAATTACATCAAATGAATTGAGGAAAGCATCCAGCAAGCAACTCAATACCATCAACGTAAAAATGATGAATTGATAATCATAAAGGTTCAACATTTGCATGTATTCATGGTGATTAGAGGTGCAAAATCACAATGGGTCGTGTCAAACTCACTAAAAATCGATCTTTTGCAAACCTCAAAACAGATCAAACCCGAAACACAGAATGAACGCCCTAAAATGGGATAAAAATGTCACCTTTGGGTCCGGCGGGTGGAGGACCATAGTAATCCATTGGCCCATAATGTCTTCTCCTCTTCTTCTTACACCAAATGAACAACAAACTCAACACAATCAGCACCGCCACCCCTCCAATCGCAATGCCCACAACCACTCCCGTCGATATCCTAGACCCAGACCCAAAATCCGATTGAATCGTCGGCGGCGAATGGGTGGAGTTCGAAGACGGTGACGTTGGCGACGGAGGGGTGGAGTTCGTAGACGGTGACGGTGACGGTGACGGTGACGACGGTGACGGTGACGGTGACGACGGTGACGGTGACAGTAGTAGCCGTCGTGACGGTGGTGCCGGTGGTGACGGTTGTGCCGGTGGTGCCGGTGGTGACGGTTGTGCCGGTGGTGCCGGTGGTGGTGGTGCCGGTGCACCAGCTGGTGATGACATTTTGGTTTTCCTCGCAGCAACAATATAACTAACTACTGATCGTTCAGTTCAGTGTGTCAGATTCTGGAAAGAGATTCGCCGGAAACTTATTCTCCAGGGGAGAGTCAAATAACGTTTATTTATCTCTGCTCTCTGTTGTGTCGTCAACTTTAAGAGAGAGAGAGAGAGGAATAAAATGAAACACCTTTTTTTTCACATGGGGGGGAGGAATTGGAATTGAGAAGGAAAACAAAGAGATTGGAGTTGGAGGAATTGGAGATTAAACAGAGTTTGTTTTAAATGGAGAGAATAGGAGGAGGAGGAGAGTGTCAAGACAGCAGATCAGGTGGGGCCCACACGATTGCTCCTACCTTTGGGTTAGGGTTAAGTGGGTTTTAGGGTTTTGTTATCGGATGCATTTATTTATTTATCTATTTTTTTTTTTTTTTGTAGTTTGTTAACTTGTGTCAAGGGATTATAGTTGGGTGGAGTTTTATGGATATATGTATTGTCAATGTGCCTAAATAGATTTTGAAGTGAGTTAGAATATCCAAATAACATTTATCAACCAATATTGGGGATTTTTAATTTATACTATTATTCAGATATTTTTTTAATTATACTAATATTAATTTCAACTTAATTTAAATTTGACTAATTAAAAACTTTCGGAGTTTAAAAAAAATAAACATTAATAATTATTTTTATCATTATTTAAATATATCTTCCAATTTTTTATATCATTATTTAGATAATTACTTTTTTAATTATACTATTATTTAAATTATTATTAAATAATTACTATTAATAAATTTATCATTACTTAAATTAAAATTAATAATTATTTTTTGAATTAATATTAATTTATTTTTAATTATACTATTATTACTTTTTAATTAATTATTTATCATTATTTAATTTTAAGTGTTTGTATTGGTCATTGGTTTTGTTGGAAAGATCTTCAAAATTGCATTTCAATAATATTATTTTCAATTATACTATTATTTAGATAATTTTTTAATTATACTAATATTAATTTCAACTTAATTTAAATTTGACTAATTAAAATTTTGGGAGTTAAAAAAATAAGTATTAATAATTATTTTTTTATCATTATTTAAATATATCTTCCACTTTTTTATATTATTATTTAGATAATTACTTTTTTAATTATACTATTATTTAAATTAGTGTTAAATAATTACTATTAATAGTTTTATCATTATTTAAATTAGAATTAATAGTTACTTTTGTTTGAACTAATATTATTTTTTTAAATTATACTATTAATACTTTTTTAATTAATTATTTATTATTATTTAAATTAGTGTTAATAATTACATTTTTAATTATAGTATTATTTAAATACTTTTTTTTATTTTTGATTTGTTTTTAATTTAAAAAATTAAACATTGAAAATATTTTATTCTTATATGAGATATAAGGGATGGTCAACTTCCCCTAAATTGAAGGTGGAGCTATTATAGAGGATTGTTTAGTGGGGTGATTGGAGAGTTGATTTTCTTTATGAAATCTCTAAAATAACTTTTTGGCTATTTTAGGGAATGATTGGAGATGCTATTAGAAATAGAGGTAGGACATGGTTTGCTTGGACCAGGATGACAAAAGTGGGAGACTAAAGCACATGCACTCATAATCTCTATTCTTCCATTTCCTCGACTTAGAAAAAGTAATATCTCTATTATTCCCTTTACTTGACTTAGAAAAATTGCAATTCAAACCATATAATACTCCAACTATTAATAGACTTTACATCCCAATTTGAATAAGTTTGACACATCTTTGGAGTTTAGACTACAAAATTGTATTATGAGACAATTATGCATTTATGCCCCATAACTTTTCCCTATATATAATTTTTTTTTCTTTTAGTTAAAAAAATTACCAAATTGATGGATGTAGCTTGAGGAAAGATGATGGTTAGTGTGAAGTGTTTAAGTAATATTTCTTCACCACTCCAATCACATTCCCTATTTTAACTTTTTCATCATTATTTTAATATATCTTCAACTTTTCTATACAAATTTAATTTCAATTATACTATTATTAATTTCAACTTAATATAATTATATTAGTTCCAATTATATTATTATAATATATATTATTATTAATTTCAACTTAAATTTATAATAATATTATTTTCAATTATACATTATTTAGATACTTTTTTAATTATACTATTATTAATTTCAACTTAATTTAAATTTGACTAATTAAAAATATTGGGAGTTTTAAAATTAAGTATTAATAATTATTTTTTTTATCATTATTTAAATATATCTTCCACCTGTTTATATCATTATTTAGATAATTATTTTTTTATTATACTATTATTTAAATTAGTATTAATAATTACTATGAATAATTTTATCATTATTTAAATTAGAATTAATAATTACTTTTGTTTAAATTAATATTAAATTGTTTTTAACTATACTATTAATACTTTTTAATTAATTATATATCTTTATTTAAATTAGTATTAATAATTATTTTTTTAATTATACTATTATTTAAATATTTTTGATTTGTTTTTAATTTAAAAAATTAAATATTGGAAATATTTTATTATAAGATATAGGGGATAATTAACTTCCATCTAAATTTAGGGGCAAGTTGAAGGTGAATCTATTATAGATGATTGTTTAGTGGGGTGATTAGAGCAAGGATTTTCTCTATGAAACCCCCAAAATAACTTTTTGACTATTTTAGGGGATGATTGGAGATGCTCTTAAAAATAGACAGTGATGAGAGATAGGACAGGGTTAACCTGGACTAGGATGACAAGAGTGGGAGACTAAAGCACATGCACTCATAACCTCTATTCGTCCATTTCCTTGACTTAGAAAAAATAATATCGCTATTCTTCCCTTTACTTGACTTAGAAAAAACGAAATTCAAACCATACAATACTCCAACTATTAATAGACTTTACATCTCAATTTGAGTAAGTTTGACACATCTTATAACGATTGGAGTTTAGACTACAAAATTGCATCAAGGAAAGAGATATGAGACACTTATGCATTTAGTGTGAGGTGTTTAAGTAATAAAGTAGAAACAATAATATGTATAGTTAGAGCATCTCCAATGGTATCCCCATTTTAACTTAAAGCTAATTTAGGGGTTCCATATTTCTTTGCCACTTCAACCACATCCCATATTTTAATTTTTTCATCATTATTTTAATATATTTTCAACTTTTCTATACCAATTTAATTTCAATTATACTATTATTAATTTCAACTTAATATAATTATATTAGTTTCAATTATATTATTATTAATTTCAACTTAAATATATAATAATATTATTTTCAATTATACTATTATTTAGATACTTTTTTAATTATGCTATTATTAATTTTAACTTAATTTAAATTTGAAAAATTAAATTTTTTAGGAGTTTTAAAAAAAATAAGTATTAATAATTATTTTTTAACATTACTTTAATATATCTTCCATTTTTTATATCATTATTTAGATAATTATTTTTTTAATTATACTATTATTTAAATTAGTATTAATAATTACTATTAATAATTTTATCATTATTTAAATTAAAATTAATAATTACTTTTGTTTGAATTAATATTAATTTGTTTTTTATTACACTATTAATAAATTTAATTAATTATTATCATTATTTAAATTAGTATTGATAATTATTTTTTTCAATTATACTATTATTTAAATATTTTTGTTTTTATTTTTGATTTATTTTTAATTAAAAAATTAATTATTAAAAATATTTTATTCTAATATGAGATATAGGGGATTATTAACTTCCCCCTAAATTTTGGGAAAGTTGAAGGTGCAACTATTATAGAGAATTGTTTAGGGGATGATTGGAAAGAGGATTTTCTCTATAAAACTCATAAAATAATTTTTTTGGCTATTTTAAAGAAATGATTGCCGGAGATGCTCTTTGAAATAGACAGAGATGGGAGGTAGAATAGGGTTAGCATGGACTAGAAAGACAAGTGGGAGACTAAAGCACATGCTATCATAACCTCTATTCTTCCCATTCCTTGACTTAGAAAAATCGCAATTCAAACCATACAATACTCCAACTATTAAATGGTGAAGTCGTGTAGCTGGAGCAGAGCCGATGATCTCTACACAAAATTTCATTTTAACTAGAGAGAGGTTTATGATCTTGTAATTGATTACACATTGTCATGGTGGGGACGAAGGTAGTCTTTATGTTTGGGTTGTTTTTAATGGTGTGGATTAAGGAGGTTAGGTCTTCCCCGATTAATGAAGAGATTATGACTGGAGTCTACATCCTAATTATAAGTCATTTCTTATTATTATTATTATTATTATTATTATTATTATTAATTTATTTGGCTTTTAAACACAATGCATGTTTGATGAACACAACTGTGTCTATACCTCCATTTGGCATGGAAGAATGAATAGTAATATTATGCACCTAAGAAATAATAGTAATAGATGATTATGATTAAATGAATTTTATTATTAAACTCAACCTTACAATAATTTTTAGGCACACTGAACCAAAGAAGAGTGCGAAACTAGTCAAATATGCATCCCCAGTCTCCATATACATACAAAAAAAAGTTTTGCACATATTCACTTACAACAAATACACTGATAACATAATAGTTTTTCTTTGTTATTTCCCTAGCTGGACATGTCGACTTGTATAGAAAATAAACAACCATCACAATTAGAAATTTTGTAAAACAACTAGCAATCAATATCAAATAATCAAACCCTAATTTAAATAACCAAGAAGAAAGTGAATGGCTTATCAAAAATAGCTTACTAGATGCAACATCTGTTTTGGTTTTCGAACTATGGTTGGATTTCCTTTCACACATCATAATTTTTATCACTTTGAATTTTTTAATTTTCCTTCTACTTACGACCAAACTATTGATAAAAAACTAAATGAAAAAACGAAACTGAGAATTAAAATATGATGAAAAAGAATAATAATAAAGGGACAATTGACATTGCTCTAAGTTTATATAGCTATATCTTAACAACTTTGTATTCTAATACTGCTCTTGAAAATCTCGTTTTTTAGGTGTAACTGTACTAAAAATCGTCTCATGACAAATATAGAACAATTTACCATGTGGTCGATTATGGTCCACAAATCAATTTATAAACAACTTTAATTACCTCCTATGAGCCCAAAATCATGTAAAAATTATTGAAATAAACTCAACAAAATAAATTGTTTGCATATGATTTTTATTGATCTAGAGAAAGCTTACGATAGAATCCGCGGGGAGTTAATTTAGTGGATGCTTGAAATGAAGAAAATGTCTCAATGTTATGTCGATATCATTAAGGATATGTATGAATGAGCTATAACAAGTGTTCGCTCAGTGGGTGGGATGTCCAGTGATTTTCCAGTGTCAGTAGGACAACATTAAGGGTCGGCTTTAAGTCCATACCTTTTTGCTTTTGTCATGGATGAATTGACGAAACATCTGCAAGAAGATGTACCTTGGTGCATTCTATTTGCAAATGATATTGTCTTAATTAACGAGACTAAGTCAGAAATTAGATAAGTGGCAGGAGGCTTTAGAGAGTAAGGGTTTTAGAATTAGTTGCTTGAAGATGGAGTATCTAGTGTGTAACTTTGGTTCTGAATCACGACGGAGAAGTAATGCAATTGAGATTGAAGACGTGGAGGTCCCAGAATGTGAGGCTTTTCGATATCTAAGATCTATAATTCAAAAGAACGAGGCTATTAGAGAAGATGTAGACCATATGATTAAAGCTGGTTGGCTGAAATTGAGAATGACGTCAGGAGTATTATGTGATAGAATGATGCCTACAAGGCTAAAAGGGAAATGTTATAAGACAATTGTTCGACCAACCATGTTATACGGTTCAGAATGTTGGGCTACTACGGGACAACATATGCATAGGATGACAGTAGCAAAAATGCGCATGTTAAGGTGGATGTGTGGTAAAACTCGTAAGGATAAAATTAAGAATGAAATAATTAGGAGATACTTAGGTGTACACCCATAGAGGACAAAATTAGAGAAAAACATTTAACTTGGTTTGGTCATGTACGTTGGAGACCAAACACGACGCCAATTAGAAAATGCCTAGATTGTCAAGTTAATGGAGGGTGTAGGTAGAGGGGACGACCGTTGAAAACTTGGATGAAAGCGGTAAATAAAGAGATCCTTGAGCTTAGATTAGGCGAGGATATGTGGGAAACTACATTACCTAGAGAACCAAAATTCATATAGCCGACCATGAAAATATCATAAATAAGTTTTGTTGATGATGATGATTTTATTTATACGTTACAAAAAAATAATATTATGTGTAAGAGAAACTCATCAATATTAGGTCATGCCTCCCACTTGCTAGTGTTAGGCCCAATGATTTGGGATTTAGAGAATTTTTTTTTTTAAGTCCCTTAACCCTTCCCACTGTGCACTCCAAATGTCATCAGCTGGGTTCGACCCTGGTTGAAAGCTCTATTTTCACTCTGGTTGATGTATTTTAAAGGTATGAAGTCTTATATTAGAAAGTAAATAAAAGTGTGTTGCCAAGATTATTTTTGGAATTTAATTAGGCACTACAGGATTCTATATAATTGTTTTCGAAGGACGCTAATACAATGTTCGTTAATTAATTTTTTTGTGCAAAATTTGTAGAGCTGATAGATAATGCAGTACTATTATGATAAAATAGAGATTTAAGAGCGGATAGCTAATGCTTTTCCTGATAGGGTACACGATAGTACCATGACAGAGTGTCTTGCAGTTGAAGCATCTATTTTTCCCATGCAACCCCACAACTGGAAGACATGTTTTTTGTTGGGGGACTTTGGAGCTCTTCATTATATGTTGCAGACTGATCTAGATGATGATAAGGTTATCACAGGAGAGTCGTAGACAGACTTTTGTTGGACGTGGCATCCGATTATCTGTAATATTAATTTTTTTTTTTTTTTTGAATTCTGAATGGATATGTAAGTTGATTCCTTGGGACCTTAACCGTGAGGCTCACGAATTGGCTACTATGACCGGTCAACGTTATTGTAATTAGGCTATTTAATTAAAATGCATCATGCTTCATAAAAAATAATAATAATAATAACAATAAATATAATAATAATAATAATAATAATAATAATAATAATAATAGTTGTAGTAGTTGTAGTAGTAGTAGTAGTAGTAATGTGGCTATAAAGGGCTAGTTGATTTTGTGTAATTGGGCTTTTTAAATTAGCATGTGTTTAGGAGTTTGAGACCATGATTGATGGTCTGTTACGATTGGATTCTACTTCCCTGTGAGGGCATTTCTTCCCCTCTCTTTCTTTCTCTTTTTATTATTTTTTAATGCAAAATACGAATTTCATTAAACCTTAAATAAGAGTTTCAGCTCTACAAGACTATCTACTAATCAGTTATCTGGTATTCACAACCACCATAAACAGAAGCCGCAATTGGATGGGCAATAGAGTTTAAGCTACTAGGAACATATAATCAATATTTGCAGTAATCAAAAGCAACTAAATAAACTCTAAAACTCTGCCAAATAATTCATTGGCATCATGAAAGACGTTCCTAGTCTCCATTCGTTGCTCTGATCAAGATTGTGATTTCGTTTTTCGAGTTAATTTCGGTCTTCTGATTTTAATAAATATTTCGATGTGTAAAGAAAAAACGTAAAAATTTCGAGGATACATAAAATATATATAATAAATTTGAGAGTATATGAAATACGTAAAAAAAAAAAAATCATTAGAAATGGTAACAAACATTATTGATAAATATTAGATAACGATTTGGGTAAACAACTCAATGCTCTTTACCTTACCATACCATAATATATCATACCCAAAAAAAATACATCCCACTATAGGAAAAATATATCTTTACCATACCTTACCATCCAAAAAAGAACATGCCTTTCACTTAAAAGCGTTTCCATTGCTACAACACTGAACTTGATATATTGAAGTTTCGGGTGATTCCTAGTTTTTTACCAAGTGCTATTGCGGGTTAATTTATCGTAGAGGGATTAGGTTTCAACAACTTAAACTAGATTTCTCATACTAGATATATGTGTTAGTTTTTGTTTTCCTTGCACTTCAAGGATTAGCTTGCACATTGATTATGTTTTTTTTGCTATTCCATTTATATTTTAGAAATGTCAATATATATGTCTTCCGCTTGTTACTGTTACAAGCAACTTGAAGTGCAAGGACTCAGAAACTACATATGCACAAAAATTACAACATACAATTCAACCAACAGCCTATAAGCTCAAGTTTCCTCAGTTGTGTTCATTTTTAATGGAATGAAGAATTCCACAGAAATAAATTTACCGCAGACCTAGGTAAAATGCAATGAATTGATCGGGCTGGTTATGTCAAGGCCATTTAGCTAAAATCCTCTCAAACACCAAGTCGCTTCATACAGTATAGCTGTTGTGGGAACCAAAAAAGCTTCACTTGTGGTTGTGTTCCACTTCTCATCATTGTACAAAATTCCTTGTAGTTGATCCTCCCATCCTGCAGTTCACCAAAATTTAGTATCGGCTCATAGAATTTATTTGAGAGATATTCAGAATATGAATTCAGGAACAATTACGATTACAACTGAGTTTGTTGTTGTGAGATTCTTCAATTTTTCGTTAATTATTTGATCTATTATGATTGTATATTTTGATTGATTCGGAAAATGAAAATCACAATTCTTAAACTACCAGTGAGACAGTTTATGTTGATTAGATTATAAATTAGTCATCACTTTGAGGTTATGCAACAAATTAAGAAAGAATGAGCAATGGACAATTAGCAACTTAACGTAGATGGGAGATGAAGAGAGACCAGATTAGAAGCCAATTTTATCGTTTGACACTCACAATATTCTAGTAATTTCTCTTTAGTACCCATCACGTGCTTGCCACGTGAGGGTATTTCAAGAATTTGCAAATAATTAATGGATTCTAGTAGTCAAAGCAGTTGACTTAATGTCAACACTTAAAATGGGTGGTAGATGGAATAAACAAAATTAATGGCACCCAAGTAAGGTTTCACCTGAATTAATGGGAGCTAAAAGGCAAACATATATATATATATATATATATATATATATTTGTATTTTTTCAATTGTTGATGTTCAAAACAGTTTTTGAGGAGCAGAGAACAAGAGAGCAACAACAAAGTTGTGGGGAAAAAAAGATTTGCTTCGGTTTTGATCAAATAACCTTTGTTTTGCTTCAAATAAGTTGAAAAAATTGGGAGAGGGAATTGTGAGAAAGATAGGGGCATAAATTGCAAGGAAAAAAACAAATTTATTTACTGTTTTCATCATGAGAGCGTACATTTTTTTTTTGTTAAAGGCCATGGGCCATAATCATAAAATAAAGCTAATAGCTATTACAATCAAGTTTGTCGGCTTTTGACGCTGAGTGGTGAGCCTTATCATTAAGGTCTCTAAGTGTATATTTACGTTGCAAAAAATGAAGCATAAGAAGCAGACGTTTAATAATACAGATAATAGGGCGCCAGACCCAATGCAGAGTAGAAAGCTGCTGAGAATCGTCATCTTGGATGAGGTTAAAAATGGTCGCCGAGTCTACAAAAAGAAGTCTAGTCCTTTATCCCTGAGCCTGAATGAGAAGCGAGGTTGTTTTAGCCGCCTATCCTTCTGCCATCGTGCTGTCAGAAACTTTGTCACCTATCTGACATGCCACAGAAGCTAGAACATTTTCAGCAATATCCGTGGGGTGATTAATAAGACACCCACATCACTATCTCCATCATTGCCCTCAGTCAATTTCATAAAAATATCATAGTTTAGAATACTAACTTTTTATAGTTAAACTCGGTTAAAATTATAATCGACTGAATGACCGGAGTCTTTGTTTCAATGTTCAATAAAAATGTTTGTTCGTTTCTTTGAAAAATATAATACTTAGGCATGAAAATCTTAAAAATACTTACATGTTTTTAAAATAAAATCCATATTTTGAAATTTTAAGTGTTTGTATTGGTAATTGATTTTGTTGGAAATATCTTCAAAATTGCATTTCAATAATACCAAGTTTATCAAAATTCGACAATTACGTAAATAGTTGTGATAGTTTTCATTTTGAAAAAAAAAAAAACACAATACTTTCTCATTCTGCCACATGAACATTTCACTAACTTATTCACAATTTTTTGAATTTTTTGCCATTCTAAATGTTTTATATTTACAAACATGCCATTGTAGTGGAGGATGAATCTTAACCCTTAACATTTTTCCAACTTTCAATCATAGTCATCTTTTATCTCCAATTTTCATTTAATATTTGTCTCAGTCAGCAATGAATTGTAAAACACCTATCTGAATTGTAATATAGATTCGATATTTGTGATCTATATAATAAGAGAGGTGATTATATTATTATAATACTATTAAATATTTATTATTATTAATTTTAACTTAAATATATAATAATATTATTTTCAATTATACTATTATTTAGATATTTTTTTAATCATACTATTATTAATTTCAACTTAATTTAAATCTGATTAATTAAAATTTTTAGGAGTTTAAAAAAATAAGTATTAATAATTACTTTTTATCATTATTTAAATATATCTTCCACTTTTTTATATCATTATTTAGATAATTAATTTTTTAATTATATTATTATTTAAATTAGTATTAATAATTACTATTAATAATTTTATCATTATTTAAATTAGAATTAATAATTACTTTTGTTTAAATTAATATTAATTTGTTTTTAATTATACTATTAATAATTATTTATTAATTATTTATCATTATTTAAATTAGTATTAATAATTATTTTTTAATTATACTATTATTTAAATATATATATTTTTAGTTTATTTTGTTTTTAATTTAAAAAATTAAATATTGGAAATATTTTATTCTTATATGAGATATAAGGGATGATTAACTACCCCCTAAATCTAGGTGGAAGTTGAATATGGTCCGCCTAAATTTAGGGGGAGGTTGAAGGTGGAGTTATTATAGAGGATTGTTTAGTGTAGTGATTGGAGACTTGATTTTCTCTATAAAATTTCTAAAATAATTTTTTGCCTATTTTAGGGAATGATTGGAGATGCTGTTAGAAATTGACATGGATGGGAGGTAGGATAGGGTTAGCCTGGACCAGGATGACAAGAATGGGAGACTAAAGCACATGTACTCGTAACCTTTATTCTTCCATTTCCTTGACTTAGAAAAAATAATATCTCTATTCTTCCCTTTCATTGACTTAGAAAAATCGCAAATCAAACCATATAATAGTACTTCAAGTATTAATAGACTTTACATCCCAATTTGAGTAAGTTTGACACATCTTATAACGATTGGAGTTTAGACTACAAAATTGTACCAATGAAAGAGGTACGAGACAGTTATGCATTTATGCCCCATAACCTTTCCCTATTTTTTTTTTTTAGATAAAAACAATTACCAAATCGATGGATGTAGCCTAAGGAAAGATGATGGTTAGATTGAAATGTTTAAGCAATAAAATAGAAATAATAATATGTATAGTTAGAGCATCTCCAATGGTAAAAGTTAAAATGGGGACGGTTCATCCCCGTTTTAACTTAAAACTAAATTTAGGAGTCCCCTATTTCTTTACCACTCTAACCACATCCCCTATTTTAATTTATTCATCATTATTTTAATATATCTTCAATTTTTATCAGTGTTCTAAAAATCGGTCTAGGCGGCCGCCTAGGCGGCGCCTAGGCGCTAGAAGGTGGAAAACCGCCCAGATTAATGGCTGGGCGGGCTGTCTGGGCGGCTGGGCGGGCTGGGCGGGTCTAGGCGGGTCTGGGCGGGTCTGGGCGGCCTAGGCGGGGTCTAGGCGGACTCTAGGCGGCCTAGGCGGACTCTAGGCGGTCTGGGCGATTTTTATTTTTATTTTTATTTTAAATTTTTTTTTAATTTTTAAAATTTTTTTAATATGGCTAATTGTGTTATTATTTTATTTTATTTCCTACTTTTTAATAATAAACTATTTAATTATTTTTTATTCAGTATATGTCTAAATGTAGCAAATGATGATTACTTAATGGAATTCTCGAATGATCTGTCGGTACCAATTTTACTAATGTAGATTTTATCAAATATAACTGAGGTTATTTATGCAATTTGAAGAAAAATAAAAGAGTACACATTCAAATTTATATAAAGTACCCATCATGACCAACTTCAGTCATTTGAGTTTTAATAAATTTTGTTCACTATTGGTAATTTTTCATGTTTTTAAATTTTGCATATGTATACTGGCATTAAATTGGATGTAATTGATAATGTATATGCTTAACTTTTGTAAATTATTAAAGTAATAATACAAAACCTAAGACCGCCTAGGTGCCGCCTAGGCGCCCGCCTAGGCACCCGCCTAGGCCCCTGGGCGCTAGGCACCTGCTCGCCGCCCGCCCAGCGCCTAGCGATTTTTAGAACACTGATTTTTATATACCAATTTAATTTCAATTATACTATTATTAATTATATTAGTTTCAATTATATTATTATAATATTAGTAAATATTTATTATTATTAATTTCAACTTAAATTTATAATAATATTATTTTCAATTATGATATTATTTAGATATTTTTTAATTATAATATTATTAATTTCAACTTAATTTAAATTTGACTATTTAAAAATTTTGGGAGTTTAAAAAAAATAAGTATAATTATTTTTTATCATTATTTAAATATATCTTCCACTTTTTTATATCATTATTTAGATAAATACTTTTTTAATTATACTATTATTTAAATTAGTATTAATAGTTACTATTAATAAGTTTATCATTATTTAAATTAGAATTAATATTTACTTTTGTTTAAATTAATATTAAATTGTTTTTAATTATACTATTAATATTTTTAATTAATTATTTATCATTATTTAAATTATTATTAATAACTACTTTTTTTAATTATACTATTATTTAAATACTTTTGTTTTTATTTTTATCTGTTTTTAATTTAAAAAATTAAATATTAAAAATATTTTATTCTTATATGAGATATAGGGGATGGTAAACTTTTTCCTGAATTTAGGGAGAAGTTGAAGTGGAGCTATTTTAGATAATTTTTATAAGGGTGATTAGAGAGATGATTTTTTTCAATGAAATTCCTAAAATAACTTTTTAAATATTTTAGGGGATAATTGAAAATGCTCTTAGAAATAGACAGAAATGAGAGGTAGGATAGGGTTAGCCTGAACTAGGATGACAAAAGTGGGAGACTAAAGCACATGCACTCATAACCTCAATTCTTCCATTTCCTTGACTTAGAAAAATCGGAATTCAAATCATACAATACTCCAACCATTATATGGTGGTGAGGTGGTGTAGCTGGAGCAGAGCAGGTGATCTCTACACAACATTTCATTTTATCTTCTTAACCAGAGAGAGGTTTTTGATTATGTAATTGATTACACAATTGTCAAGGTGGGGACGAAGGTAGTCTTTATGTTTGGGCTTTTTTAATGGTGTGGATTAATGAGGTTAGGTCTTCCCCAATTAGTGGAGAGATTATGACTGGAGTCTACGTCCTAATTATAAGTCATTTCTTCCTCTTTTTTTTCTTTTCTTTTCTTTTATTTTATTTTATTTTTTTAATAGTTTATTTGGCTTTTAAACACAATGCATGTTTGATGAACACAACTGTGTCTATATCTCCATTTGGCATGGAAGAATGAATAGTAATACTATGGGCCTAAGAAATAATAGTAATAGATGATAATGATTAAATGAATTTTATTATTAAACTCAAGCTTACAATAATTTTTAGGTACACTGAACCAAAGAAGAGTGTGAAACTAGTCAAATACGCATCCAGAGTCTCCATATACATACAAAAAAAGTTTTGCACATATTCACTTACAACAAATACATTGATAGCATAATAGTTTTTCTTTGTTATTTCCCTAGCCACACATGTCGAATTGTATAGAAAATAAACAACCATCACAATTGGAAATTTTGTTAAATAACTAGCAATCAATATAAAATAATCAAACCCTAATTTAAATAACCAAAAAGAAAGTGAATGGCTTATCAAAAATAGCTTACTCGATGCAACATCTGTTTTGGTTTTCGAACTATGGTTGGATTACCTTTCACATTTCATAACTCTTATCACTTAAATTTTTTAATGTTTGTTCTACTTACGACCAAACTATTGAGAAAAAACGAAACTGAGAATTAAAATATGATGAAAAAGAATAATAATAGAGGGACAATTGACATTGCTCTAAGTTTATATAGCTATATCTTAACAACATTGTATTCTAATACTGTTATTGAAAATATCATTTTTTAGGTGTAACTGTACTAAAAATCGTCTCATGACAAATATGGAACAATTTACCATGTGGTCGATTATGGTCCACAAATCAATTTATAAACAACTTTAATTACCCCCAATGAGCCCAGAATCATGTAAAAATTATTGAAATAAACTCAACAAAATAAATTGTTTGCATATTGTTTTTATTGATCTGGGGAAAGCTAACGATAAGGTCCATAGGGAGTTAATTTAGTGGATGTTTGAAATGAAGAAAATGTCTCAATGTTATGTCGATATCATTAAGGATATGTATGAATGGGCTATAACAAGTGTTCGCTCAGTGGGTGGGATGTCCAGTGAATTCCCAGTGTCAGTAGGACTACATCAAAGGTCGGCTTTAAGTCCATACCTCTTTGCTTTTGTCATGGACGAGTTGACGAAACATCTGCAAGAAAATGTACATTGGTGCATGCAATTTGCAGATGATATTGTCTTAATTGATGAGACTAGGTAAAAAATTAGATGGGTGGCGGGAGACTTTAGAATTAGTCGCTCGAAGACGGAGTATCTAGTGTGCAACTTTGGTTCTGAATCACGAGAGAAGAATAATGCAATTGAGATCGAAGACATGGAGTTCCCAGAGTGTGAGGCTTTTCGATATCTAAGATCTATAATTCAAAAAAATGGGGCTATTAGAGAAGATGTAGACTATAGGATTAAAGCTGGTTGGCTGAAAATGGAGAATGATGTCAGAAGTATTATGCGATATAATGATGACTGCAAGGCTAAAAGGGAAATGTTATAAGATAATTGTTCGATCAACTATGCTATACGGTTCAAAATGTTGGGCTACTACAAGACAACATATGCATAGGATGGCGGTAGCAAAAATGCGCATGTTAAAGTGGATGTGTGGTAAAACTTGTAAGAATAAAATTAAGAATGAAAGAATCAGAAGATACTTAGGTGTAGCGCCCATAGAGGACAAAATTAGAGAAAAACGTTTAACTTGGTTTAGTCACGTGTGAAGGAGACCAAGCATGACGCTAATTAGAAAATGCCTAGATTGTCAAGATAATAGAGGGTGTAGGTAGAAGGGACGACCGTTGAAAATTTGGATGAAAGCGTTGAATAGAGACATCCTTGAGCTTAGATTATGCGAGGATATGTGAGAAACCACATTACTTGAAGAACCAAAATCCATATAATCAACCATGAAAATATGGAAAATAAGTTTTGATGATGATGATGATGATTTTATTTATACGTTAAAAGAAAAATAATATTCTGCGTAAGAGAAAATCATCAATCTTTAGGAACTCAATTTTCAATTCAAAATTTTAAAATTCAAGTCTTATGAGAAATTGGGAGGTCATGCCTCCCACTTGCTAGTATTAGGCCCAATGATGTGCACTGCCAATGAGAACTTAGCTTATCAGTCATGCCTTGGCATTTAAAGATTTTTTTTTTTTAATCCCTTAACCATTTTCACTCCAAATGTCGCTGGCTGAGTTCGACTTTGTGACCTAGTGATATCATCTGTCACTGCTTAATCACCGAGCCATCACACATTGACAAATTTAGAGAGCTTAAAACACCCTTGTTCAAGTTGAAAAACTCTATTTTCACTCTGGTTGATGTATTTTAAATGTATGAAGTCTTATATTAGAAAGTAAATAAAAGTATGTTGCCAAGACTATTTTTGAAATTTAATTAGGCACTACAGGATTATATATAATTGTTTTCGAAGGACGCTAATACAATGGTCGCTAATTAAATTTTTTGTGCAAAATTTTTAGAGCTGATAGATAATGCAGTACTATTATGATAAAATAGAGATTTAAGAACGGATAACTGATTTTTTCCTGATAGGGTACACGATAGTACCATGGCAAAGTGTCTGGCAACTAAAGCATCTCTTTTTCTCATTCAAGCCCGCAACTGGAAGACAAATATTTTGTTGGGGGACTCTGGAGCTTTCATTCTATGTTGCAGACCAATGGAGAGTCATAGACGAACTTTTGTTGGATGTGGCGGCGTCCGATTATCTGTAATATTAAATCTCCCTTTCTTTTGAATTCTGAATGGATATGTAAGTTTATTCCTTGGGACCTCAACCGTGAGGCTCACGAGTTGGCTAATATGGCCCGACAATGTTATTGTAATCAGGTTATTTCTATTAAAATGCATCATGCTTTATCAAAATAATAATAATAATAATAATAATAATAATAATAATAATAATAATAATAATAATAATGTGGTAGTTGATTTTGTGTAATTGGGCTTTTTAAATTAGCATGTGTTTGATTGATGGTCTGTTATGATTGTACTCTACTTTCCAGTGAGGGCATTTATTCCCTTTTTTTATTTTTTATTTTTATTTTTTAATATATTTTTTTAATGCAAAATAAGAATTTCATTTAACCTTAAATAAGGGCATGTTTGGTTATCCCTTTGACCATTGTAATGTAATGGCTATTACAATGATCAACTACATTCCTTTGTTTGGTGAAACAAAAAATCATTGTAATGGTAATCTCCATTACGGATTTGGTTGTAATGGCCATTCCTACCTCCCCCCTATGAATGACCATTACCATTCCCATTGTAATGGTCAAAGTTACCTAATGACCATTTTTACCATCCTCACCCTCCCCCATTTTAACTAAGTGAGGGTATTTTTGAAAATAAGTTTTACATTACTACTTTACCATTTTAAAAGTATACCAAACATACATATTCCCATTACCATTCCCATTTCCATTCTCATTCTCATTCCCATTCCCATTCCCATTCCCATTCCTATTCCCATTCCATCGAGTAACCAAATGAGCCCTAAGAGTTTCAGCTCTACAAGACTATCTACTAATCAGTTATATGGTATTCACAACCACCATAAACAGAAACTGCAATTGGATGGGCAATAGAGTTTAAGCTACTAGGAACGTATAATCAATATTTGCAGTAATCAAACGCAACTACAGAAACTCTAAAACTTTGCCAAATAATTCATTGGTGTCATGAAAGATGTTCCTAGTCTCCATCCGTTGCTCTGACCAAAGATTGTGATTTATTTTTTCGAGATAATTTTGGTTTTCTGATTTTAAGAAATATTTTGATGTGTAAAAAAAAAAACGTAAAAATTTCGAGAATAGATAAAATATATATAATAAATTTGAGAGTATATGAAATATGTAAAAAAAAAAAAAAATCCATTAGAAATGGTAACAAACATTATTGATAAATATTAGGTAATGATTTGGGTAAACAACTCAATGCTCTTTACCTTACCATGCCATAATATATCATACCCAAGAAAAATACACCCCACTATAGGAAAAATATATCATACCATAATATATCATATGCTTTAATAACATATCAGGAAGAATATGCTTTAATAACATATCTTTACATATATAAAAAATATATCTTTACCTTTACCATCCAAAGAAGAACTTGCCTTAATAACATCCCAAGAATGCATACTTTCCCATTATACCCTAACTTCTATAAACTCTTTCACAAATTCAAGTGGGGTAACATGGTAAAAGGGTGACCCAAATCTTTTTCCCCCCTCATTCTTTCTGGGATTCTCTTCTCTGTCATTCGTGAAATAAAAAAAATCAAAACCAAACCAAACCCTCTCTGTTAATCTCTTTCTTTCAACACAGATCAACAACACGTAGAAGAATCACAGAGAAAAGAAGAGATGAAGCATTCGGATCAAGCAAAGCAAAAAGCAATGGAAGACACCCTCACAAAAGCACTACCACTGTCACCCAAAGAAAAGGATTAGTGGGAAGGATGGATCGAGAGACGAAGGAAGAAAGACATCAATAGAAAGGACAGATCGAGAGATCGATGGATTTGTCACTGCATCGAAAGATTCGAGACATTGATTTCTGATTTCTCTATGTGACTGCGTCGATTTATCTTTGACTGTGATGCATCGAAGAGGAAGAGCATCGCAGAGCAGCAGGTTAGTCCGAAAATTTTCGATCGAAAAACTGTAATTTTGCTCTTGATTTTTGTGTTTTTGGGCCAAAAAAAATGAAAATTTGCCAAAAACCTAGAAAAACCCACGAAATAATGTAGATTTGGATCAGGTAATTTTAGAAAAAAGAAAAACTCGCCGAGATTTTGTGAGATTTCTCGAAATCACATTCCTTGGTTCTGACTATATCAATGTGTCAATGAAGATGAGAAGACACCTTTGTTCTAACTTAACTATATCCATTGTGTTTTAACATAAAAAAAACTATATCCATTGTGTCAGTGGGGATTAGAAGATGCCTTCTAGCCTTCTAGGAACATATAACCAATATTTGCCTGCAATAGAATAAGAAGTCACAATAGAGTTTAAGCTTCTAGGAACATATAATTAGGGATGGCAATGGAATAGATTTGGACAAATCCATCTCTTTCCTGTTGAAGATCGTGGATTTTCGAATCCGTCCAGAATATTCATTTATACAATTTTCAAAAGCCATCCTTACTTCGGCCGGGTTGGTGGATATCCGCCCGACCCAAATATTCATTTAAATAAAAAAAATCACGGCCTTTTTCGCTCTCTCTTGCTCTGCTTTTTCTTCCTCTTCATTTTTTTCCAAAAACTCACATTTTCTTCCCACTTATTCTCCCTCTTCATTTTTTCGAAAAAACTCACATTTTCTTCCTACAAATACTCAGTCTTCGTAAATCATGGGCAAAAAGAGTTGCATCTGCCCACGTCCACGCTCGGCAAGTAACTCCAATCCTCCACATACTGTTGTGGAATCATCAACTAAACAAGTTAATAGCAAACTATGGTAGTCCATTAGAGAGTTCCCATTTCAACCAAACCTCAAACCCCAATCTCAATTTCAATCCACTACCGACGACCCCTTTTTTGCAGAGTTGCAGCAAAGCAACAAGGCACCGGGTTAGTGAAGAAGAAGCCACCACCATCGAAGAAGAAAAGGGGTTCTTTGAAACTAGTCGTTGTGAATGATTTAACAAAGCTCCACCGCTTCTTGTGTGGCTTCCCATTTGACCCACCACCAGCGGCAGAGTTAGCCGATAAAGAGTTGGGTAAAGGTTAATGGTTATTGGTAAGTTAAAAGGCTAGTTAATGGTCTAAAGAAAGAAAAGAAAAAAAATGCCTAGATCATTTTCTAAATTCGGGTCAGTATTATGACATCTCAATTTAATAAGCCAATAAATTTTTGTGTAATAATTCAATTTTGATATCATTCCCAAAGCAATTGATCAGAACAATGAGAATAATGAGATCATCAACGAGATAATACGGACTCAAGAAAAATCAGAGTTTATGTATAATCCTCGGAAAAATAGAAAGGTTCAAAACTTTTAGGGTTAAGTCTCCACTATTATTCTAAGGTTTTATAGTGTATACTTCACTCATCAACTTCAAGTTATGCTAACATGGCTCATGGTGCAAAGATAATCGAGTTGAAAAATCTTATGAACTAGATCTAACTTAAGGATCATACTAAACTTTCAGTCTTTATCAATATACCAATATGTCAAGTTGGCTTGCATTTTCTTGAGCATAAAACATTTAAAATTCATTTTCATAATCGCAAAAGACCAAGTTTTCTTGACAGAAAAACATAATTTTTTTTTTAAGAATAAGAAAAGAAAACACTACGAAAAATTCACCGACTCATGAACCCTACCCCCAAACCTAATCCAAACATTGTCCTCAATGTTTAACAAAATAATTCTGACAAATGAATGAAATAAGTACATGAGAGGAGGTTAGAACAGTATCACCGTGGTGAAGATTTTACCAATTTCTACAAGTAATCCACCGATGAGAGCTCAGAGACAAAAGAATTGTGGATTAGTTAATAGAAATAGATAAAATACACACTCAACATGCACTCTTAAAACAAAAGGTGCGCTGCCTCCTAGTAGCGCTTGGTTTAACGTCATCAGCTCGACAAAACCCAAAAGATCCTCAATTCTGATACACAGGCTCCTCTAATAAAATCACATCAACCTCAACTTCTAATCGAGGTAACTCTAATAATGGCTTAAGTCGTTGACCATTTACCTTAAATACATGGCCATCCTTAGGGTTAACAATCTCCACAGCTCCATGTGGAAACACTGCTTTCACAATATAAGGTCCAGACCACCGAAATCTCAACTTTCTAGACGGTTTAAAAGACTTACGAAGAATGGATTTATCATGAAATATCTTCATTCGTTCTTTGTAGATTTTGGCATTGTGGTACGCATCATTTCGGATCTCTTCCAACTCAGTAAATTGAAGCTTACGATGTGATCCAGCCTTGACCATATCAAAATTGAACGTCTTGATGGCCCAATATGCACGATGTTCCAATTCCACAGGCAACTGACATGCTTTTCCAAAAACAAGCCTATATGGAGACATTCCAATCGGGGTCTTAAATGTTGTTCTATAAGCCATCACTCAGACGTTGAGACCAGTCTTTACGATCTGGTCTGACTGTCTTCTCTAGAATGTTTTAATTTTCCGATTGGAAATCTCAACTTGCCCACTTGTTTGTGGATGATAGGGGGTGCCAACTTTATGAGTGATGGAGTATTCTTTTACTAATAGCTTGAACGGTCTATTGCAAAAATGAGAACCACCGTCACTTATAATGGCATGCGGAATACCAAAACGAGAAAATATATTATCTTTCAAGAATCTTACCACAACCCTGTGGTCATTCGTTTTACATGGTATCGTTTCTATCCATTTGGACACATAATCCACAGCAACAAGGATGAAAAGATTGTCAAACGAAGGCGGGAATGGTCCCATGAAATAAATATCCCAAACATCAAAAATTTCAACCACAAGAATATTAGTAAGGGGCATCATGTTGCGACGAGAAATGGAACCCATTCGTTGGCATCGATCACAAGTGGTGCAAAAGGCATGAGTATCTCGAAAAATGGTAGGCCAATAAAAACCACTCTGCAAAACTTTTGCAACTATCATTCTAGAGCTCAAATGACCACCACAAGCTTGCTCATGACAAAATGAGATGATGCTGTGAAATTCACTCTCAGGAACACATCTTCTGATAACCTGATCAGGACAATCTTGAACAAGTATGGATCATCCCAGAAGAAATGTCTAACCTCAGCAAGAAATTTGGATCTATCTTGTTTAGACCACTTAAAAGGAAGTTTACATGTAACAAGATAGTTCACGATATCTGCATACCAAGGTAATTGGGAGAGAGAAAATAATTGTTCATCAGGAAATGACTCATTCAATGGTAAATATTCGCTAGATGACTCTACCAAAAGTCTAGATAAATGGTCAGCTACAACGTTTTCCGAACCTTTTTTATCCTAAATTTCAATATCAAACTCTTGTAGCAATAGGACCCATCGAATTAAGTGAGGTTTAACATCTTTTTTAGAGAAAAGATATTTTAACTCCGCATGATCAGTAAAAATAATTACTTTGGATCCTATAAGGTAAAACCGAAATTTGTCTAGAGCAAAGACTACAGCTAATAACTTTTTCTCAGTGGTGGAGTAATTAAGATGTGCGTCTTGTAGAGTTCTACTAGCGTAATAAATGACATGTGGCTTTTTGTCCAATCTTTGTCCTAGGACAGCTCCGAGTGCAAAGTCGGAAGCATCACACATAAGCTCAAAGGGAAAGTTCCAATTAGGAGATTGAATGATTGGAGCTGAAGTCAATAATTGTTTAAGCTTCTCAAAAGCTTTCAAACAATCTTCATAAAAAACAAAAAACGTGTCTTTAGCAAGTAAATTGCATAAAGGACGAGCGATTTTGCTAAAGTCTTTGATGAATCTCCGATAAAATCCAGCATGGCCTAGAAAAGATCTAATTTCCTTAACCGTCTTTAGAGGCGGAAGACTTGAAATTGAATCAATTTTGGCTTTGTCAACTTCAATTCCTTTGTGTGAAATTACATGTCCAAGAACAATGCCATGTCGTACAATAAAATGACATTTCTCCCAATTTAAGACAAGATTTTTCTCCACACATCTATTTAACACTAAAGTTAAATGATGTAGACATTCATCAAATGAATCACCAAATATTGAGAAATCATCCATAAACACCTCGAGGAACCTCTCAACCATATCGAAAAAAACACTAAGCATGCACCGCTGAAAAGTATCGGGTGCGTTACACAATCCAAAGGGCATTCTCCGATATGCAAAAGTACCAAAGGGACAAGTGAATGTGGTCTTCTCTTGATCCTCAGGTGCAATGGGGATTTGGTTATAACCGAAATACCCATCAAGAAAACAATAGTGATCATGTCCGGCTAACCTTTCAAGCATCTGATCAATGAAAGGAAGAGGAAAGTAATCATTCCTTGTGACCAAGTTCAACTTACGGTAATCAATACATACTCGCCACCCCGTGGTCATGCGGGTTGGTACTAATTCATTCTTGTCATTCTTGATTATTATTACCCCTGACTTCTTTGGGACAACTTGAACAGGACTGACCCAAGGATTATCCGAATTGGGTAGAATATACCCACATCCAACAATTTGAGCACTTCGGCTCGGACAACTTCATTTAGATTAGGATTAAGTCTACGTTGCATTTCACGCGATACTTTGGCGTTATTTTCGATATGAATGCGATGCATGCAAACGATTGGACTTATTCCTTTAATATCCGCGATAGTCCACCCAAGTGTTGTTTATGTTCTTTTAAAACATCTAACAATTTTCCTTTAATAACGTTTCCCAATTTCCACTAGTTGATTGTGAAATTCTTTTTCCACGCTGCATTTGCTTTAGCCCTAAATTGCTATTATATCAAATAAATCAAAAGATAGAAAACTCATAAAAGAAAAACACATACAAAGCAATGTTCACAAGCACGGAATGAGATTTTGGCGAAATATTTTTTTGGTAATTACGAAAAGAAAAGGTGCGAAAGAAAAAATTACATTTTTTTTCATTGGTTTTTCAAAAACTTTTCCAGATTTTTTCGTAAGTTTCGTAAAACTACAAAAATTACATTTTTTTTGAGAGTTTTTTTTTAAAATTTCAAGGTTTTTTTGTATTGTAATTTTTTCTAATTATTTATTGATTTTTGAAACCACCCTATAATTTTCTAACTATGATTTCTTCTACTTATATATTGATTTTATGATTGTTTCATTTCTTGGTATTTAGGCTTCATTTAATGTATTTAATAGATTTATTTACTTTCATTTTTTTTCACATATTTCATATACCCTCAATATTCGTTATATATAATTCTTGTATCCTCGAGATTTTTCCTTTTTTTCTTTTCACAACAACATATTTCTTAAAATTGGGAAACCAAAATTAACTCGAAAAACGAAATCACAATCCTTGGTCATAAGAAGGCCAAACAGTGGAGAAATGACCCCAACCAAGCTTCCCCTGAGCAATATATTGACCAACAGTGAAGTGATTGCCAACTCTGACAGCACGATACCCATCCTTCAATAATTTCTATGATTATGGACTTCCCCACATGCCACTAGAATACCATCGGAACTAATCATCTTCCTCTAATAATACGCGCTAAAAACCAAAAACCCATTTTTCTAAAACATTCAAAAACACCCCCCCCCCCCAACCCACCACTCTCCCCTCATCTTTTCCAATCTCCGTCAACCCCAAACCTACACCCCCTTCTCTTCAAACACCCAAAATCACACCAAATTGACCCAAAAAATATAATCAATTCAGCCGTTCAACTCTTTTACGCCTAAAGAGCATCCCAAAAACCCTCCATAAAAATAGTTCTTTCAATAAAAAATAGTTCTTTCAATAAATAATAATAATAATAATAATAATAATAATAATAATAATAATAATAATAATAATAATAATAATAATAATAATAATAATAATAATAATAAATCAAACAAGTTTGTGGTGTTTCTGCCTCCATTAGATGTGTTTTGAAAAGTGTAAATTGACGAAAATCATCAACTTATATAGCCTAACCCAAAAAGATCCAACGACTATTGAAGTCATGCGGTTTCCAACGTTGAATAACAAACTGATAATTTTATATTTCAAAAAGTTTGACAGTTTTAGTTTTGAAGCTAGGACACATAAAAAAAAAAAAAAAAAAATATATATATATATATATATATATATATATATATATATATAAATGTTTTGGAGAATGATTGTACAAATAAAAGGCAAAAAATCATCAACTTATATAGTTTAACCCAACCAACAATTGGATGATCATAATTAGAATAATTAATAAAATAGTTATTGTTATATCATAAAAATATAAAAGTAGATTTTCTATTTGTTTAAGAATGATAAAAATGTCTTATAACTTTATGGGTTAACCCGAGTCAATAAAAAAATATTTTTTTGTCATAAGAGTATAAAAGTAGTCACAAATTGGTCATTACCAACTATGATATCGAAATGATCTATGTTGTGAAAAAGTAGGCCTTAAAAGTCATTTTCCCATTGGGTATCAAAAGAAAGGGTTTTTGTCTTTATTGACAAAAGTACAAAACCCCAGATATTAATAATACATAAACACATAATTCTAACCAAAAAAAAGAAAAGAAAAAACAATGGATATCATAAAAATGGGTTTTCTTAAACCCCCGAAAGTAATAAAATTAACCAAACTCCATCAATGTCAAACAAATCTCACAATGAAAACGCAAACAAACAACTGGTTTCATTCTAATCACAGAGATAACGGATTACTTCATCATATCAACTCAAATCATATGTATGAGAAGGAGGGGGAGTGAAAAAGAAGAACATAGAGAAATAGAAGGGCAAATCAGAGAATAAGAACAAACCTGAAGATATGTGATCACAGAGAAGGAAAAGTTTGAGTGAGAGAGGAAATCACAGTGACTAAGAAGTTCAAGTGAAAACATGAAGAACAATACATAAGAAAACCCATAAGTTATAAGTGGGATTGCATGATTCTAACCCAAAAAAAAAAAAAAAATAGTTTCTATCCAAAGAAGATAATGGAAAACAAACTGCATCCTCCAGAAAAACTCAACATTTATTTGACACTACGGTATGGACGCGTTCTACGTGTGCGTATATTCATTAATTTTTTTTTAAGAGGCATGATTATTTGCAAGAAAGTGTTGTTTTAGCATATTGTCAACACGTGTCCATCTTAAAGCATAAAAAAATAAACAAAATAATTTAATTTTAAAAAAAATTAACAATTCCATTTAACAAAATAATTTAATTTTAAAAGCCCCCCCCCCCTTTATTTAGCACAGTACTTCCATGTCATACACAATAATGTATTTAAAAAAATTAACAATTTTTAAAATTGCGTCCATACAAACACATTGCAAATGGTATTATAGAAAAAATAATAAAAGAAAATATTATTTTCATTCCCTAAATTTTTACTATAAATTTTAATTGATGACATTTTAATATTTTTGAATAATTGGAGTAGCATTTTTGTAGTACATAATTTTTTTTGGGTAATAAATAATTATGTATAAGGACCTATAATAAATTGTATAATATAGAGTTATTTTTCATTGTCTAACACTCATGACCGTGTGTTCAACTATGTTGAGTAATAAATCTTATCTAATTTTTTTCAAAAAGACCAACATGTCTTGCATGTGCTTTGCACATGTTTTTACTAAAATCACATAAATCATGTTTGATCCAACGGCTAAGAAAATAGCATTTGGACTTCTTCTTTTTTAATTTATGTGATTTAGTAAAAACATGTTCATATTAGGCGAGGAAATGTGATTTAGATTGGCAGGTTAATGGAGGGTGTCGACGGAGGAGACGACCGTTGAAAACTTGGATGAAGACGGTGAATGAAGATATCATTGAGCTTGGATTAAGCGAGGAAATGTGGGAAGATCGCATTGTTTGGAGAACCAAAATCCATGTAGCCGATCCCGAAAATCTCGGGAATGGGCTTTGATGATGATGTTCATATGATTTAGGTTTGTATATTTAATTGGCACCCATCTTCTTTGTTAAAAAAATTAAAATAAAAATAGATCCAAATTTTATTTTCTTAGCCCTTGGATTAAACATGATCATCAAACAACATGATTTATGTGATTTTAGTAAAACATGTGAATATGATTTAAGTTTGTATATAACTTTTAATTAGCACCCCTTCTTGTTAAAAACTAAAATAAAAAATAATCCAAACGCTATTTTTCCTAATTGGATGGACGCCCATCCCAAATGTTAAAAAAATCAAGCAACATAATTTATGTTATTTTAGTAAAAACATGTGTAAAGCACATACATGATAAGTTATCTTTTTGAAAAATTAGATAAAATTTGTTAATCAATGTAATTGAAGACACAGTCATAGATGTTAGATTATGATAAAATAACTGATGAAAGCCAATTGAAAAATAACCCTATAATATATGGGTGCTTGTGCGGACGAAAAAAATTTGTTTAACTTTTGTTCACATCGAGTTTTACCAAAAATTCTATATACTGTTTTTTTTCTATCATTTTCAATGGGTTTTCATAGGCTTTTCACTTTTCAATGGATATTTTTTGGGGAGTCAGAAAAATTTAGATATATTTTAATGTACTTTAATAGTGTTTTACAGGTGCAACAACATAAAATCCATGTCTACTATTCATCTGTCCCGTGCAAGAGTTTTTAAACACAAAATTAATTATATTTAACTTTCACTGTAGCTATTGTTCTGTAACATTTATCAAAATTTGTAATAATTATCAAACTCCACTTTTCCACCAAACCCCAACACCACAAAAACCAAACCCATAACTTTACCAAATCCCAATAAGGCTCCGCTTGGTATACAGTAAATTTATGGCGATTACATAAACTTAGGAATTTGATTGACTTTATGAAAAATTGTTATTGGAATTTAAATTCAGAACCTCTGCATCTCCTAGTTATAAAATTCTGCAAAACTTTGCGGAACAAAATCTCCTACATTACTTTGCAAAACTTTCATCATCTCATCTTACTCGAATTTTATTCTTAACTCCTTCATAAACACTCCAACCACCACCACCTTCAACACTACCACCACCACCACTTTCACAACTACCACCATCACCACCACTATAGCATAATCACCACAACCACTCCCACCTTCATTACTACCACTGTTGCAGCCACCACAACCATTACCACCACCACCATTATATTCACCTAACCACCACAACCACCACCATTTTTTAATCATCTTCATTGCCACCACCACAACCACCACTATCCCACCGCCACTACCACCATCACCACCACCTCTAAGATCACCAATACCATAACATACTACAACCACCACCAACTTCACTAATACCACCAAATACCACCATAACTGTCCTCTCCGCCATCACTACCACCACCACAACCACCATCACCACTACTATAACATGATCATCACGACCATACATCACCACCATTATAGCATAATCATCACAACCACCATCACTTTCACTACTGCCACTGCCGCAACCACTACAACCATCACCACCACCACCTTTATATTCATTGAACCACCATAGATTAGCCACTACAATCACCACTATTTTAAAATCACCGCCATTTCCACCACCACCACCATCGCCCACTTTCATAGTCACCATCAACACGACCACAATCACAACTACTGCCATCATCACCACCACCAACAATCACTTGTCTAATTGCATCAATTTTGTTTAATTATATCAAGTGCTCGTAAAGCAATGCATTTGTTTGCAATGGAAACTAATGCATTTGCGTTAATTTGCAAAATGTATTATTTTACAGTGTACCAAGCGGAGCCTAAGTAACAAACAAAAACCACACTGATTTGTGCTTTCAGGAAACCAATTATGCACTCTCTAGTCTGGTGAGCAATGAATGAAGTGAGGGGAATTTCTAGGGTGTTACAAATGGGTCTTCGAAAAGTCAATGAAAAGTGGATTGTGGGCGATTATGGTTTCCGATTTAAATTGAAGTCGTGTTGGGGTAGCTGAAAACTGAAACAGGTGGTGGTAGAGCTAGAGTTGATTTAGCCGAGAGATGATGGTGGCGGGAGAGGGGGAAGGGAGAGAAAGGGTTCCGGTGGTGGTTGTTTTCAGAGAGAGAAGAAAACGGTGGGGAAAAAGAGAAAACGAAGAAGAAAACTGGAAGGAGAGAGATCTTTGAAGAGAGCTGGAAAGATATTTGAAAGAAAAGAATAGAAATCAAATAAGAAATTGGGGCGAGGGACATATGACAAGGATGATAATTTTTTAGTTTGAGGAGGGTAAAACAGGCAACCTGAAAATCTGGTTGAAGAAACACGCACACTGCTCCTAATAATCAAACACGTGCACTATTCCTAATGAGAACGCACGTTATTTAGTCAAAGAGTAATTCTTGCTAGCCTGGAGTGAAAATACACTTTTTCCCACAGCAGCAACCTCGCTCCTTTTTCCCAGACCAGCTAGAATTGGGGTATAGTCAAACATGCATTTCCTCATACATATGACGTGTCTAGACAAAACATATAATCCATGGCTCTAAGTCAAACAAAAGAAAATTGGGTATCAAATGAAAGGGCTTTTGTCTTCATTGACAAAACCCCAGATGTCAGTAATATATAACACATAATTCTAACCAAAAAAACAATGGGTATCATAAAAATGGGTTTTTTTTAACCCTCGAAAGAGATTAAACTAAACTCCAATGTCGAACAAATCCCACATTGAAAATGCAAATAAACAACTAGTTTCGTTCTAATTACAGAGAACGAATTACCTGTTCATATCAACTCAAATCATATGTATGAGAGGGAGGAACGAAAGAGAAGAACAAAGAGAAAAGAAAATTGCAGAAAAGAGAAGAAGAACAAACCTGAAGAGATATGATCGCAGAAAAGGAGAAATGTGATCGATGTGAAGGAGAAGTTTGAGTGAGAGAGGAAATCACAATAACTGGGAAGTTAAAGTGAGACAGGAGATCGCAGCTTTTAAAGAGAAGTTTCACACAGAAGATGAGGAAAGGTCGTCGAGTGAGAGAGATGAGATCGAGAGGAAAAAAAAAAGGTCATGAAAAGTTTTTCTTAGGAGCACCCTAAGAGTTTTTCCACATGAAGCGAGAAAACAAGTCACATGCGGATGTTTTGTTTTCTAGGCTGAATACCTGGTTATTGAGGAAAAGTTTTCTTTATCCATTGAAAAGCAGAAAATCAAACACACCCTTAAATTTGATCTTTTCCCTTTAATATCAAATGCATCTAATGCAACTGTAATTGGATTACCAACTACAGTTTTTAAATCCACAAAGAACACTATTTCGTGTCAGTTTACAAAAAAGTTATGAATATCACATGAAAACGTTAAGTTATTTTGTATGCGTCAAGCCCTAGTGAAATCCAAAGGAATCAACACCATTTCACTAGATCAAGTGTTCCCTGTAAATAACCTGAACAACTGCTAATCATGCTCAAGTTATGAACCTGAATGTTTTGCTTACTATGTCAACTGTCACTTCTATTAAAAACAAGCAAACAAACGCCTGCAAAGTTATCATTAAGCTATTCATGTCTTCGGGAGAAGAAAATGCAGGTTTCTCGAGAAAACTCCATCAATGTAGAATAACCAGCAACACAAAATAGGGAGTATTAAAACCAGCAAAAGCAGATTTTGACAAATACAGCCAGACGAGGTTTCAATACTAAGCATCTGTTGTCTGAAACAGAATTTCCACCTCAGCAATAACACTTCGAGCTTCATCAATCTCTGTGCCTTCCTTCTGATCGGCCTGCTCCAACTCCGCCTGAAATAGAATAAGATTCTTAACAAAATAGTGGGAATCTTGCAAAATTAGGTGTAGGAATTGTATTACTTTCATATTTTATAATGCTTGTGGCAAAATGATTCAAATATCTTAGATTATGGAATGAACAGAGTCTGAAGTCATTAGACATGACATAGTATGGTGCTTGGCAGACTATAATATATGCATCATACAAAATCATAGCACATGCGACATTCAAAAAGGTTGAGGACACAATACCAGATATGCTTTGATATCAGCTAGTGAATTCTCCAGCCGCTTTCGGCAATCAGGAATCATCATCCTTGACTCAGCCAAAACATTCTCCTGATCAAAGAATTTATACAAAAACTAGTCAGAAACTAGAGCTTCATTATAGGGGTTGATGAAGTTATGAAGCACGCACCATCAAATACGTAGATGACAGAAGATATATCATTACTTGGTGAGCTTGGATAGTTAATGGCAATTACAACTATGAAAACATTCTTATAATATGATTGTCAGGATTATACATTCATTACAATTTCTATAATATGGCAAAACCTATGTAGTTAAAACGGATAACGGACCCATAACGGTCCAAGAGTGTTATAGGTTATAACGGGATATAACGATATATAACGAAATAGTTTTTAAATATAGTTTTAATACCCTCGCAAAATATTAATATATTATAGAGTCAAAAAAGTAAATCATGTTCATAACATTAAATTCAAAAACAAAAAAAAACATTAATAAAAAAAATCTTCCATATGGAGTGAGATCACAACAGAGTGCGATTGACTCTTCGTCTTCTTTCATTCTTCTCTAAATCTCTGTCAAACGGTGAAATTCAGTTCTCTGTCGATTAGGGATGAAGAGCTCTGGTCTTTCTTTCCCATGAGTTTAGGATTCTAGTTCGATCGAGAATGAAATGGGTAATTTTTTTATTATTAGAACAAAACGTTAAAACGACGTTATTGGCAAAAAAAAACGTTATCTCAATAACGGTCATATAACGCCGTTATATCGAAGTTGTGATACTATAACGTGATAAGACATAACGTAACGGCTCACCCCCGTTAAGCGTTATATTGGTGTTATAACGTTGTTTTAACTGCACAGGGCAAAACCATTTGTTTTTCCATCAACTGAATGATGCAACACAATTGCACAATTTGCATTGTTCAAGATTAACAAAGTGCTTTGAAACACAAATATTCTCTACTTTTGAAGTGTTACAACTCTAACCTTGCAATAGAAATTTGCCCATCCAAGAACACTAGATCTTGAATGCGCTGCTTCCAGTAGGCATATTGAACTGCTATTGGGGTTTTCAATCTCTTACAAAGACCATTTTCCCAATACGCCTTTATAAGGTTTTATTGAAGCGATTAAATTTTCATGCGTGTCTATGAGTTAGAAGACATAATTTATTGACTAAACTGTTTGATGTGCATACCAGAATTGATAGAATATAAACTTACAACTTTATTATACATGCATGAACTAGAATTGATAGAATATGAACGTAACACTTTAATATACATGCATGAACTGGACATTTGGAATATGTAATTGTCCAAGAGGACATTTTTGCTTACCATACATATCACACCCCAAAAATAGCCCATTCTAAGATACAAAATTCCATCACATATGATCTTCAACTTATGAAAATGAAGGTTGTACTATCAAAAATAATGAAAATGAAGGTTGAGGATAGTGGAGTTCATGCTATGGAGTTCAAGAGTAAATATGGATTTTCTGAAGATCGAGAATAAGTTGATAGGGATTCATAAACTTGTAGAAAAAAGTATTGAGACCGTAGAGAGATCTCATTAGAGTGTATCTGGGAGAAGAACAAGCATTTTGGCAGGGAAAAGCATTACTAATGGCTGTGGAGGTGAACAGCACAAACTGTACAATCTCCACTTATAAATTCTGAGAAACAGGCCAGTTGTACGCACATAGATATGGTTTCACTGGGGCTCACTTTACCACATCCTCATCTTTCTGGTCAGTCAGAAGGTTGAGTTGATGTTGGCAACCTTATCTATAACTCTGTAAACCAAGAAGCAGAAACTATTGATGATTACGGACAAAAAGCCAGCCCCAAGGGTAGCTTTGGCGCGAGTGCCTACTCATGTAACAGACATCAGATGTTACTCAGATGTGGTGCATAGGTCAGAGATGATGGAGGAAGACAGAGCTTGTACAAAATTCTCTACTTCGTACAAAATCATAGCTGAACTGGAAGGCAAGAGCATTTGGTCTATCACTAACGTTTCCACTGGTCAAAAGTAGCAATGCTGAACAAATGACTAGGTCTCGGAAAATTTTAAGATAGCAATAACAACGAGCAATCAGTCAGAGTCTAATAGCAGTGAATTCCAGGAAATCTTGAACAAATGATGTGCAACAGGAGTCAATCTGTATTAAGGGGTGTGCAGTTCCTGTTGTTTTGACGAGAAACCTACTTCCAAACCCACACTTTTGGTTTGATTTTTTCACCAACCGAAACCAACACGCTTATTTTTTGTTTTGTTTGGTTCTGTTCATCTCAGTTTGTTGGTTTTAATTGGTTGTCTCTATTCAACGCAGAAACATATTTGTTGAGATTATAGCTTAAATGAGAGAAATACCGAGTCAGTTAGGGAAATATGATGATTTAAGGGAAGAAACAGATTAAACAAACACCCTGAAATACCTTACAAATAACAAATAAAATAAAAACAACAATTCACATGAAGAATCAAATGGAACCACAATGCTTTGTTCTTCAATTCATCATTTCAATCGCTTACTTGATGATGTAAAAAAAACATGAAGGATTTGCTCTTCATTCCTCTTTTCTCCACTCTACTCTAATTTTAAGTCAAACCCATTTGATTAGGGCTATCTCTTTTTGTATTACTTTAGGTCTCCATAAAAAGAAAAATAGATATGGTGCCAAAGAACAAAACTGTTGGAGAAATTTTGGCCTGCATTGCAATGCCATTGGTAAGCAAGGTCAATGCATCCTATTTAAGAGAATTCAGGTCGGTTCAATTTTAAACCGTTTTCAAACTATTAAAAAAATAAAAAATAAAAAACTGAAAAAGTCTGATCAGTCTTCAATTTTGGTAACCGAAGCAAAATGACATACATCTAAAACTGACAAAGATCAGTTCATTTCAGTTTGGTCGAGTTTGTCAGTCATGTCATTTTTGTTTTTGCACACCCTAATCTTTAGGGCCAAAGTTGGACTGAAACCTTCCAACTTTAACGTCGTTAGTCAACCAAAAGAAGAGTCCAGTGATGACCAGGTTAAAAGAGCTAGATTATCTGCCATACTCTACCAATTGGAGCTGGGCAAATAAAGCTAATTGTAAAGTTACAACTCTAAAGCTCAATGTAAATCGCGTAGCAACCTGCCCTCAGGTTCTTCTAAAAGCAATGCACAAATACGAGGAATGTCAATGTGAATTTTTAGATTTTGGTTGAGAGATGTCTATATAGATTTCCTGAGAGCAGTGAAGAGGCGCTCAACTCAGAACGGTCATTCTCTCAAAGAGTAAATGGAATGACAGAGCAACTCAAGTACATTAAGAGAGTGCTGCACACCCAGCCCACTGGGTTTGTGAATGGAATGATTGCAGAGATAAATACAGGGACTAAGATTAACAACATGCACTGGTCAACGTAGTTGGGGGAAAGTATCTACAATGATGGGATTCTTTTAGAGTTTGGTAAGAAGGTTGAGTGTCAACCGTATGTTAGGCGCTGAGAAGTAACTCCTGGTGGAAGGAGAGGTTAGATACTCTGCTCATGGAAATTAAGATCCTCTCCATGAACACGAAGCCTTGGGTCAGACAGCATTGTAAACTTTGGTGAGTTTCATCAGGTACAATGATTCAAAATGCATATTAGCACATACATCATGTTATTATTATCACCATTATTATTGTTACTTTGAAAGGTATACGAAAAATTTTTGTTTCTACAAAATCATTAAGAAGCCTATGCTGATGGAATTTTGATGTAAGCAGGTATTAGTAGAGTATTAGCTTAAGGGAGTTGTTACATGTACCCGACTATTTGACTCGGTTGCACAAACTCTTTGTTGCACCGATATTTTGGAATGTTTTGACTTTGTTGCACCAACCTAATGTATGTATCACCGACTTATCATTTTTATTAACAAAAATCATTTTATGGTGAAATTTACTATTTAAGAACGTTAATTGATTCTTGAATGAAAGAACAAAAAACCATTATCTATAAAACAAAATTTTGTCACCCATTATTTAAATTTCAATAATCATAGAGAAGCGGACCATAGCAATACAAATTAAAAATGTGAATCAATATACAAATTCAAATTTGTGAAAATTGTTATATCATATTAAAAATGCATTTAAAATTTAAAAAAATACTACATCCAAGAATTTACATTAGAAATCCTTCATACTAAGTCCTTAATCAACAACATGAGTAATTTTCTTACATTGGCATTTTATTTTAATGTAAACAAAATGTAATTGGGTAAACCAAACAATTTCAAAAACTAGATTTAAAAATAAAGTTGGGGGCATTGAACCAAAGAGTCTGGTACACATAGCAACTCACTAGCTTAGTAATATTTATTGTAATTGGATCTATTAATTAAACTCATAATAATAATTAAGAAATTATTTGCCAATTAAGGTTAGGGATATTACAAATAAGGAAAGAGATTGTTTATTGTTCTTTGATTGGTTGATTGAATGAAGGAACAGTTATTTATTTGTTTTCCATTACAGTTTATTTTTGTTTTAGTTCAATTTATGCTTACGTATTTCGATTATTTTTAATTGTTTATTTCAATTTTTGTTTTAGTTGTATCAAATTCAGAAAAAGGAAACAGAGAGAGAGAGTCCAGTTTCCATACCTGCTGCTTAAGATCATAAGGGTCGGCTCCTCTTTCCTTCATGTCTGCAGTTTTGGCCGCTTCTCTCTCAACTTCTTTCTCGTATGAATTGAGCTCTTTTAGAATGCGCTTGCAAGTACCTGTCTTGATTTTTAAATTTCTTAATGTTGCCATAATTCACCTACGTCCAAAAATTACAAGTTTCAATTCAATTCAGAAACTCGAAGAAACTGAAAATGTGTACCAAACCAAACATCATAATTGCTTGATAAAAATAAAATTTAAAGCATTTGAATGAAGATATGGAAATGCTTGGAGTCCATTAGGGTTTCTTCAATGTGAGAGGAAACAGACATTTTACGAAAGCTTTGTTTCGGACGGATGGACCGACGAAGCTCTCTAAGGCTTTATTACCAAGACCGAGTCACCGATCCATAGAAAGACCAAGTAGAGTGGAAGAAGCGCACCTGTTACACTGAGAGAGAGAGGGAGAGAGATGAAGCGACAGCGAGTAGCGTGAGTTCGACTTCCAGTGGGTGGGGTGGGATGGGATGGGATGGGATGGGGTGAAACACTTTAAGGAACCAAATGGAAAGTGACAGCTGGAAAGTTTATGTGCGCTACAAGAATGCTATAAATAGGGTTGTTCATGTTCCGTTCGGATTGGTTTCAACCTAAAACCGAATTATAGCAATTGGTTTCACATGGATATAAGCTGAGCCAAACAGAATCGAAATAAAATTTAAATAAATTGAAAATCAAACCGAACCAGCAAAGCTATGCTAAACCGAACTGAACCAACAAAAACTATGTATTATCTATTAATTTTTATTATATATTTTAAATAAACATATTTATCAATTCGTTTGGTTTTCATGATTTTTCAACCTCACACTGAAAATCGAATCAATCACTTCAGATTCAAAATGTAACAAACCGAACTAAAATCGAAATAAAACCAAACAAAATTATTCGGTTCGATCAATTTAGTTAATTCCTTCAATTTTTTTCATCAGCCCTAATATGAAGGCGTTTGTTCCACTCTAGGGTTTGTTCAATGTAGAGTTCATTTCAAATCTACATTGATTTATTTTTTTAATAATTCAACCTACATTGGTTTTTTTAAGCCTCCGGCAGGGTTGTTCTCGGCATCCATTCGTTTGAATTTGGTATTTGATGGTCTTTTAGAAGATTTGGTCATTTGCATTTTGAAGGGAAAATACAAATGAACATTTTGTTCTAATTATTGTTGATGCGTCCAAAAATCGTCCTCCTGTGAGTTTGACTTGCAAAACAATTATTAGACTGTCAATGACCATTTTTTTAGTGGTCAAAGGCACTCCGATGCTTAAGTCAATAACTATGTTGAAAGAAGGATGTCAATCTAGACAAAACTCAGTTAAAGTTTCATACCTGTGTCGAATGTTCTCTTTACCTTTTATAATGGTTGTGGTTAACTCTCTACGTGACTTAAGTATGTGAGGTGCAACGGAAGGAGATAACAGTCTCATCCTTAATGGGAATGCATTTGTGGAGGCGTAACTCCCTCCGTGGCTCTTTTTTGGTGCAACGTTCATCTTTTTTTATGAGAGAACTCGTGTCGGGTTTGGACTCAGGCTCTGACTCGTTTGGACCTGGATTCGGGCCATGTTTACGTCTCCTTAGTGGTGGGCCATGTTTGGGCTTCTATAATTGGCCTCATTCTTCTTGGGCTTTATGAGCTAGTGCAATAGATTGGGCATTGTATTCTCGTGATGAGTCTTTATGCCATGTGTACGGCCGTAATGATCAGTTTATTTTGATGTATCATCAATTGTTTTAATAAACTTGTTCTTCAAATCCTCTATTTCCGTTTCTAATTTAATATAGAAAATTTATAATTTTAACATTCAAAGTCTACATTTGTGTTTGGCATTTTAATGTGGCATCTAACGTGGGGCTTTTTTTCATTGGCTTGCATTTATTGGTCTTTCAAAGGTATATGTGAGTTTTGAATAAACAATAAGTGATCAATGAGAAGACATCACATCGAATATCATATCTGATGCAGTTGCTTTTCTCACTGCTTTGACCTTGACTTGCAAGCTTGCTGACCTACACAAGGAATGCACGTGAGCCACTAACCACCGTTGTGGTGGCCGATGGCACTCTGAAGCTAAAGTCAGACAGGGATCTAAGGAAGATGTAATATTGTAAACAGGGAATTTGTAGCATACCTTAGCTTACCAACCTCATGTTTTATTTATTATTGGAGTCCTGGTTCGACCAGACCATCGATGGCGTAGTTTAGGGAAAATGATCTTCGTGGAGATCATTCTCTAATTAGGAATCGTGTTGTGCAGGGGAGTTTTCATGTTAGCATTGTGCTCTTAGATATGTGGGAGATAATTCTCATTCCGAGAGTAGTCTGTAGATAGACGTCTCTATGTGTGACATATACTTTGGAATTTGCTTTCCAGTTGGAAGCAAATAGCTATTGTAATTCCCTGTCCGAAACTCATTCTCGAGATACTTGCCTTAGCAGGGGTTACGATATTGAGGATGGTTGTGAGACACATAGGCTAAGCAAGCTGTAAGAATCCGGGTCTGTCTGGCAGACCGCATTAAATGGGCTTAGAACCGTTTGGGGCGGATTAGTGTTGGGCTGACGCTAGGGCCTATCATTCCTCGAGATTATCATGATACGTGTACGACGCAGAGGAGGGACCGTTTTGGTGTATCATCAGCTATTCCCCCAAGTAAGTGGGGTGTTTAGTTGGTCCACTGACTCTGAAAAGAAACTGTACCGTCGTGATGATTGAACTCGAAGCATTGTCTCGAGCGGCGCATAGCATTAATGGATACATGATTGCTCAAGGAGAAAAAGTATGATTTGTCTTCTCTATAAATATTCACCTTTTCAAGGAAGATTTTTCTTGTTCTTATCTGTGTTGTTTCTTCAAGCGATCATGTTGCTATAAAATTCGATTCGTTTTTCTATCGATGGCAGATAATTTTTAACTTACTTCCAAGAATTTGTTGTCTTTTACTTGCCTAAAGCTTTTTTAGGGTAGCCTGGTTGACGAAACTAAGTTAATCAGGCTTCAAAGTTTGTACCGTATTCCAGGGGATCTAAAAATCACTCATGCATTCGGAGATAAGGCTCCAACTTCACCCCCTCAGGGGTATATAACATTGCATCGGGGCATGTTTGAATTGGGGCTCCGATTCGTGGTGCCTGACGACATTTGGAGTTTCTTCCTTTCTCTTCGCATGCCTCCTGCTCAAATGGTTCCGAGCAGGTTCAAGATTCCGATTGATTTCCTTCTTAGAGCGCACGATGCTGGCTTTCGTTTAACCCCGACGGTAATCTATCATATGACAGCCGCTCGGTTGGATTCTAGGGATCTTTGCATACTGAATAGCTGTACTTGTTTGCGTCCAGTAGTGGATGACATTGAGCCCTTGGAAAGGTATTGGTTTCTGGCTTCGGTGAATTCTTCGTACTTCAGGCTTGGGGGTCGTCGAGTCCTCAGATACTTTCAGTTTGACCTTCATAAGTTTCTTTGTTGCTAGCTTATTTTTCCATTCCTAGGCGTGACCTAATTTGATGTCATTTTTTTTCTTAGGAAGTTTACAGTTCCGACTCTCACTGAGGAGGAAAGACAGATAAAAAGGAAGTTTATAAAACTCCCATTGATGTTTATTGAGGAGGTCGTAATATAGACGAATCTCATCTACTTAGTATGCCAAAGTTGTCTGACTTTTAGATTTAAATAAATATTCATATCTACCAAAGGAAGAAAATGAGGAGATACTTGGTCATGAAGTACCGTATTTGTGTGTCATTGATGCATTGTTATGTTTGGCACAACGTATAATACCTAGGGGTGGGCAAACGGGTCGACGATCCGCGGGTTCAAATCGAACCGAACCGTTTTGCTCTAAACAGTCTGAATTTTGATTATGAGTTTTTAGATACGGTTCGGAACGATCCGGATTCATTATAAAATGGTCCGGTCCCAATTCCTATTTTTAAAAAAGAAACGGTCCAGGTTGGACCCGTTTCAAATCACATTAGGGTTTCTACAACATTTTGTGCGACACAACACAACTCGACTACCGTGCAGACATGGTGAGAGTCTTTGATCTATTTTTCTCTGTTTCCATTTCGTGTCGATTTAGATGATCTAATAGTTTCAAAGTTTGATCTTTGATTTGTAGGCACCGAAGAGAGGAGTGAAAACGCCAGGCGTACCTGCAAAGAAGAAGAAGGTTCGTTATCACTAACCTAACCTAACCTAACCTAACCTAACCTAACCTGTGTGATCTATTTTGTTCATTCTTGTGTTTTGGCTTTGTTGTTGATTAGTATCAATTTTCTGTATGATTATAGGACGAGAAGGTCTCTAGTCCCTTGTTCGAGAAGCGCCCTAAGCAATTCGGAATCGGAGGAGTTTTGCCACCAAAGAGATATCTCCACAGGTTTGTGAAATGGCCCAAAGTTGTTCACATCCAGAGGCAGAGGAGGGTTTTGAAGAAGAGGTTGAAGGTTCCTCCAGCTTTGAACCAGTTCACCAAGACTCTAGACAAGAACCTAGGTATCAGATATAAGTGCATTTGTTTGATCGAATACCATTTTGAATTTGTTGCTGAATTGTTTTTGGGGATTTTAGTTAGGAAAGTAACTTTCTTTCCTGACTACAATGTTGTTATGCTTGAAGTTTATTTATCTCAGTCCATCTCCGTGTTATTGAAAATTTGTTAAATCATTTTTTATTCTACATGCGCTTTATTTATCTACAGCATCAACCCTGTTCAAAATGCTTCTCAAGTATCGACCTGAGGACAAAGCTAAGAAGAAGGAAAAACTTCTGAAAAGAGCCCAAGCTGAGACTGAAGGAAAGACTGTTGAGGCGAAGAAGCCTATTCTTGTGAAGTATGGGCTAAACCATGTGACTTATCTCATTGAGCAGGTGTGCCTTCTCGCTGTAAGCCGTATTGTTAATTTACCATTAATTATTGTAGATTTGTTACTCAAACTGCACCGTGCTTGCATGCTATACAGAATAAGGCTCAACTGGTTGTTATTGCACATGATGTAGACCCAATAGAGTTGGTTGTTTGGTTGCCAGCATTGTGCAGAAAGATGGAGATCCCATACTGTATTGTTAAGGGAAAGGCACACTTGGGAGCGGTAATATTTATCAGCAGTCACTGGCTAGACAACCTGTTTTGTTGACCATGCTTAGGATTCAATGTTAATTTTATTTTGCCTATTTTTATACAGATTGTCCATCAGAAAACTACCGCTGCATTGTGTTTGACTTCAGTTAAAAACGAGGATAAGTTGGAATTCAACAGGATTCTAGAGGCTATCAAGTTATGCTAATATCTAGATTGGTATTGTCTGACATTGTTTTGCTTTTGTGATTATTTTTCATTCGTGTCCTTGACTTCTTGTTAAAAATTTATCTTGTGATTGTTTTTGCAAGCAAACTTCAATGACAGTATGATGAGTACCGAAAGAAATGGGGAGGTGGAATCATGGGATCTAAGTCACGGGCCAAAACTAAGGCCAAGGAGAGGGTGCTCGCCAAGGAAGCTGCCCAAAGGTTGAACTCGGCGTGTGGTATATTTGTTATCGTATTGAAAGTAAGATTTACAATTTTGTTTACTCAGGTGTAATGTTTTTGCATGTTGTTGGGACAGCCAAATGGAATAGCTTTATTTATTTTTGTAGTGCTAGTGCTAACTTTATAGTTACATGTTAAAGAAGCAGAGAAACCTGTTATTAGATTCCATTCTATCTGTGATTTGGAACCGTTTGGAACTGTAGGAACCGGACCGTTCCAAACGGTTCGAGTTAGGTTCGGTTCCAATGTTCAAAATGAGGGGATCCTGACCGGACCGGATCTGTTATTTTTAAACGGTTTGAGTTAGGTTTCTCCAAATTTGGAACCGATCCGGACCATGCCCACCCCTAATAATACCTGATATAGCGTTTTTCTGTGAATCTATCAGCAAGGTATAGTTTTGCACCTACACATAGACACTGGAATGGAGTTAAATACATATTTAGATATCTTCATAGGACAATTGATATTGGTTTGTTTTATTCTTATGATTTATCTAACCATTCCCGCTTAGTTGACTATGCAAATTCCAGCAATCTATATGACCCCTATAAGGGTCACTTACTGACAAGTTATGTATTTATGAACTGCAATACACCTACTTCTTAGAGATCTATCAAATAAACTTTAGTAACTACTTCATCAAATAACTATGAAATTATGCTATAAATGAAGTTAGCCAAGAATTTGTCTGGCTCGGATCATTAATTCAGCATGTGAGAAAATAATTGTCAATTGCCCTCAACTATTGTTTAGCCAACTCCAATATATGAGACAATGTTGCATTTATTGTTAAAGTGCAAAAAGACTTCGTCATAGGAGATCAAACGAAACATATACCAGTCTCTTCACCAAAGCACTTCCAAAATCAACATTCCAGAAATTGGTTTACGAGATTGGTATACGTCAGCTGAATCTTCAGAGTAATTAATGTAATAATATCATTAGGGGGAGTCATTATCAGCAGGAGTATCCAAATCTATACTCCACCAAAAACATCAGAAAGTGTGGTGCATTGATATTGAGTGCATTGTACTATTTTCCCTTCGACATGGTTTTACTTTTATCTCATTGGGTTTTTATGTCAAGGTTTTTACAAGGCAGCATTATGGCATTCAATATATTCTTGAAGAATATTATACTTTTCTTTCGTCCAAGTTTTTTCCTACTTGATTTGACTAACAAGGTATTCAGAAGAGAACATGATGGTGAACATCCAGCGGGAGTGTTGTGGAAGCTTATCGATGTCCATCTCATATTATTGAGGTGGCACAATCTAAAGCTTATGGAGCTATGTGGCATGCCCATAAATTTCCAGATGTTTTGACCGACTAGATAGATCCTTATCCCTTACAAAGAAACAAAAAATTTATGAAATATAAATATGGGAACGTTCCCATTTTGATAGATATGAAATGAATGAAATATTAATGATCATATGGTGTTTGATATGGAAAAGTAAATACAATGATCTTGAGTAGTCATAGTGAGTGATCTATATGATACATTAACTTTCAATTTCAACAAATCTTTATAAGATTTAAATCAAGAATTTTGAAATAAAGGCGCACCTAGCAATAGGCAAAGTTCAAGGGGTGACGAGTTGGTCCTCATTGGAGCCATCTTAACCATAAAGGTCCTCAACGCCATCACCAACGATGGATTTGGAATCCACTTCAGCCCTCACCACTCATTGTTGTTGAATCGTCTGTTTTGCCATCAAAAGCGTAACTTTCTTCTTCTATAGTCCTCTTTTTCTTCTCCAATTGAAATCAACCGACAATGTCGAAGCCCAACAAACTCTTCATTGGCAAGAATGAGAGACTTCAAGCAACACTGATGTTGGGGAAGAACTCTTGCTCTGTTTCACCAAACACAACCAACCCCTTTTTTGTTATTTCAAACATAAAACACAACGCTTTCAATACATATCCGTTTTTTAGGTGAATAAATCAATTTTTAAGATTCGAGTTTTATCTGAAATGAGTAATTACAAAATGGGTTTAGCTTAAATTGCTAGCAACATGTGTTGATTCAACAATATCATGACTGGCGAAAGAGAGAGAGAGTTTCCCTTTCGATTGGTGAGTTTAGTACAGAGAGAGAAGATGGCTCTATATCTTTTAGCGATTTTGAATGAGACGATTACCCCTACATAATCAAGTATTTCCTAGATAACCTTACAACATTAATAGCCCGTTTGTTAAAATCATTGAATCTGAAGACTTACACTGAATGCTTATACTGAATACTGATGTTGAAAATAAGCTTTAACTGCTTAATACAAAAGTTTAAAAATTGGTTGTTGGATTCATTATAAAGATAAATAAAATTTTGAATTAAAATTTTTAATATGTCAGTGATGTCAAAAATAGAAATATAAAAAAAAAAATTAAAGGGTTAGAACACTTTTCAACTTTCAATGTTTAGAAATAAACAAGAAAATCTTGTTTGTTTGTCTGAACACTTAATTTGGCACTAAATACTGGTTCAGTTTAGACTTCATACACATTATCAAACACCACTTAATTAGAAAGTCACTGAATTTTGCAAAATTAAGCATTACGTGATAAATTAAGTGTTTATCAAATAGGATCTAAGTTACATTTAACATTTTTGCCAATATTTACCTAGTTGCTTGGTTGTGGTTACACCACTGATGGAAAATCCAAATGCTTTGACTGTTTGTTATTGTGATGATCGAAATGTTTTGACCATTAGTTTTTTCTATTTGTCTCCATAGAAACCACATAGATATATCCGATTCCCTCAAATTTTAAGGTATGAACTTACATCCACTCGAAAGTAAACGATTGACATCCATAAGGAATAACTAATTACATGATTTATCACAACATGAATAATAATGAACCACGATAATACAAAGTGATGGTACATAAAAATGGTCACACCCCAATGCCGTACACATGTCATGATGATCTCGAGGAATTACGGCCTCAAGCGTTAGTCTAACACTGATTCGGCCCAAGTGTTTCTAAGCCCGCCCAACTACAGTCCGCCAAGCGGACCCAAACTCTCACAACATGCAAGCCCCACACGTCTCACAACTATCCTCAATACCTTAAGCCCTCTTCAGACAAGTATCTCGAGGATCAGCTTCAAACGGGCAACTACAGCTGCTTTCTACTTCCAATTAGAAAGCAAACACAAGAGTATCATCCACACAGAAAAATTCCCTTCTACGGATTGCTCTTGGATTGGGAACTATCTCCCACATATCTAGGAGCACAAAGCTAACAGGGAACTTCCCTCCTACATCACGACCCTTAATTAGGGAGGGATTTTCACAAAGATCTCATTCCTAAACTACGCCTACGATGGCCTAGTAGAACCAGAACTCCTTGCACTATAAATAAGATATGAGGTTGGTAAGCTAAGGTACGCTACAAATTCCCTGTTACAGCATTACACCTTCCTTAGAGCCTTGTCTGACTTTAGCATCGGAGTGCTATCGGCCACCCCATGGTAGTCTACGGCTCACGTGCGTTACATGTGTAGGTCAACAGGTCGACAGGACTAGGTCAAAGCAGGGAACGAAAAAAGACTGCAACAGTTTGGTGTCGTTTGTGGGGACGACATAATTCTTAACTTTACACTAAGCGTCATCTCCTTTCAAAACTTAGAGAGATGGTGAACACCAGGTCACGCAACAACAGAAAACTAGTGGACACATCCAAAGCTCAGACTGTCCCTGTACCACCTTCTCTCGGCGGATCCTATCATGCACGGGCAGCCAACTCACGCTCTCGTGCCAACGGCAGCACCGTTGAACTCCGGGTCAGTTGTACAATATTTTTTTTATACACCAGGCTCTGTCAATGATTAAGACGATTGAATCAATGAAGTAGAGCCCTGGCAAGATGCTAGAGACGTATTTAACCTACTTTAACAGCGGGTTGACCATCATCCGCGTATGCAGTGACACAACGACCGTCTCATCATTTATAACCAGGTTGCAAAAAGGAAAGTTTTACAACCATCCGACATTGGACCCTCCAACAAGCATGGCAGACCTGACAAAGGGAACACAAAACTTCATCGTCATGGGAGAAAGATAGAGGGAACTGAACCCATGGAGCCATCAGTCAACAGAATACATGTGCTTCATGGAAAGAGGGCTCTATGAGTTATGAGGATTAAAGCGATGCATGGCGAGCAGCTGCCACAATGTGATCGGAGGCACGGTTCATCCGCGCTGTTGGCATTTATGTAGAAGGATCTCTAGGGCATACAACACCCGCATGACGATGCCCCAGTGGTGACAATTTCCCTGATGGGCTGGGAGTTGAAAAGGTCATTGGTTGATACTGGAAACTCAATGAACGACCTGTTCCTCCGCACGCTCCGCGGTATGCAACTAGATGAAGCAACATTAACCCATTATAGTCATCCAATAACCGACTTCAGTGGCGAAAAATAGCTCCCAGTGGGCAAGATACAGCTGACAATAACAACGGAAGAACATCCAACTCATAAAACCCTGTTTCAAGAGTTCATAGTGATCGACACGCCTTCGACATACAATGCGATTCTAGGAAGACCCTGGAAATATAATATGGGAACATCGGTCTCCACCCTGCACCAGTGCATTAGGTACCCTACAAACCAAGTGGTTGGTATAATGAAAGGAGATCAGTTGGCGATTAGGGAATGCCAATAGATGGCAACTTTGCTTCTCGACAATCCTCAACAGGCAGCAAATCCAACGGCCATGACTACCCTCTGAACAGCCCGAAGCACAGAAGAAGAACAACATGCATCGGGTAATGAGGCACCAATAAGCCCTCGAGAAAGGCCCAATGTCGAACATACAAAGGATGAAACTGTCACAGTCTACCTCAACAGCCCTCGAAACTGCAAGGTCATTCAGATCAGTTCCCGCCTAAGCAAGGTAGTGGCGAAGCAGTTTACAGAGCTGCTGAAGCGTAACCAGGACATTTTTGCCTGGACCATGCGGGATATGGTGGGGCTCGATCTGTCGATAATCACTCATTGCCTCGAAGTCGACCCCTCGAAGAAAACCGTCAGGCAAAAGAAAAAGCTCGTGGCCCCTGAAAGGAATGCAATCATAAATGAAGAGGTACATCGTTTACTCGACGCGGACATGATCAGGGAAGTGTGATACCCCGATTGGTTGGAAAACACTCTCTCGTATAAAAGAAAATTAGAAAGTAGAGAGTGTAAATTGACTACACTTAGCTAAACAAAGCCTACCCAAAGGACAACTTCCTACTCCCCCGCATCAATCAAATCGTAGATGCCACTTCGAGACACAACCTACTTAGCTTATGGACGCCTATTCAGGCTACAATCAAATATTGATGCACCTCCCCAAATCAAGAGAAAACATCTTTCATAACAGAAAAAGGAATATACTGTTATAGGGTAATTCCATTTGACTTGAAGAATGAAGGGGCTACTTACCAACGATTGGTCAACAGAATGTTCAAAGAGCAAATCGGTAAAAATATGAAAGTATACATTGACGACATGCTGGTCAAGAGCCTTCGCAGCCCCAGCCACATATGAGATATTGCCAAAGCATTCGACCAACTCAAAAAATATCGGATGAAATCAACCCACAAAAGTGCACGTTCAGAGTCGAGTAGGCGAAATTCCTAGGCTACATAGTGAACAAAAGGGGGATCGAAGTCGATCCAAACTAGATTCAGGCTCTTCTTGACATAAAATCCCCGACCAATATTAGAGACGTTCAGAGCTTAACTAGAAGGGTAGCAACACTCAACAGATTTATATCAAATTCGTCTGACAAATGCCTCACATTCTTCAAGATACTAAGAGGGAGCAAAGGATTATCGTGGAACGAAGAATGTGAACAAGCCTTTCAAAACCTGAAAGCATACATGGGGAGTCCGGAGCTGCTCTCGAAGCCCTCAATAAGTGAAACACTATACCCATACTTGTCTGTTTCCAAACACGCTGTCAGTTTAGCCCTCGTACGAGATGACCAAATAACCCAGAGACCAATATTCTACACCAGCAAAACCTTCGTAGAAGCATAAACACACTATCCAGACCTTGAAAAGTTGGCTCTAGCACTGGTCGTATCCTTTAGGAAACTGAGACCCTATTTTAGAGCCCACTCCATAACGGTCCTGACCAAACATCCACTCCACTAGGTATTGCATAAACCCGAGCTATCTGGTAGGATGGTGAAATGGGTGGTAGAGCTCGAGTAGTTTGACATAAGCTACACTCCAAGAACCGCCATCAAAGCCCAGACACTTGCAGATTTCATCATTGAATTTACTTGCGGAGAAGAACCAAGGGAAGACTTTTAACCCTCGGAATCGAATGTCCAAGCATGGCTGCGCTGCGATGGATCTTCAACAAATAGAGCGAGTGGAACAGGGATCACACTCCGCTCCCCCGGCTACTACACCCTTGAAAAGGCCATCAGATTCGACTTCCCTGCTTCAAATAGCGAGGTAGAATACGAAGCACTCATGTCCGGCCTGAAGCTAGCTTTCGAGATCTGCATAGGTCACCTAACAGCATACAACGTCTCAAGACTAGTGGTCAACCAGGTCAAATGAGAATTCAATATCAAAGATCCCTGGATGATAGCCTACCGCAACAAGGTGCTTGGCGTAATGGGAAAATTCAAGAGTTGGCAGTTCACACAGTGCCCCGAGACGATAACCAAATAGCTGACGAGCTAGAAAAAAAAGCCTTAGCCTCCAACAAAGTCTCCAGTGGCTTCATCGAGTATCACGAGAGGTCAAGCCTCGACGAGGATGAGCACAGAGATATCTGGGCCATGGAAGCACAACTGAATTGGATGACTCCGATACTAGAATATTAGCGAGCCCTATTGACCGAGAAGGTGAAAGCACGAAGACGTAATAATAGAGCAGCAAAGTACACTCTCCTAAACGACAAGTTATATAGGAGATCAGTGATAGGACCCCTGCTCCAATGCCTATCGCCTTCAGAGGCAAGCCAAGTCTTGGGAACTATCCACAACAACATTTGCGGGAATCACCCAGGAGGGAGAACCCTCGCCGATAAGGCCCTGAATCTAGGGTATAATTGGCCAACCATGCAGCGAGACGCCAAAGATATCGTCTGCAAATGCGACAAATGTCAGAGGTTTGCGCCATATACCCATATGTTGGCTCAACTACTAACTCCAATGTCTAATCCATGATTATTCGCATAATGGGGAATGGACATCGACATGCCGCTCCCAGCATCGGCTGGAAAAAAATTCATTCTTGTCGCCGTCGACTACTTTACCAAGTGGGTCGAGGCAGAGCCCTATTCAAAATAGAGCAAGTCTAGATCAAAAAATTCATATGGACCACCATCGTCTGCAAATTTGGCATCCTCGGAGTATTGGTGAGTGACAACGAAACTCAGTTCGGAGGTAGCAAGGTCAAAGAGCTGTGCCAAAAGTCTGGGAGTTAAGCACCACTTCTCCTTGCCAGGACACCCTCAGGCCAACGGCCAAGCGAAAGTTACCAACCTGACAATCCTAGAGGCCATCAAGAGAAATATCGATGCAGCCAAAGGAAAATGGGCTTTAGAACTACCAGGAATACTTTGGGCATATCGAGCGACTAAAAGAATCTCTACCGAAGATGCATCATTCGCCCTATCATTTGGGTCAGAAGCTATGATTCTGGTAGAACTAGAGATGCCAACCTTCCAAACGGAAGAGTTCAAACCAGAAGGTAACGATGAGGCCTTACGTGTGGGATTAGACCTCCTTCATGAAAAATAGGATATAACTTCCACCAAGATAGCCGCCTACCAATAGCGGATGGTGCAATACTATAATAAGAAGGTCAAGCCACGCAAATTCAAGATAAGGGATTGGGTACTCATAAAGACTCAGTAGAACACCAAAAAGTCGGAGCGAGAAATCTAAATCCGAATTGGGAAGTACCTTACAGGGTTGCCAAGGTCAACAGGCCAGAAACGTACTGGCTGGAAGACGCAGATGGCGATGAGCTTAAATGACCAAGGAATGTAAAACACCTCAAAAAATATTATCAATAAAATATTTTGCTTTTACTGAAACTTCCATTGTTGTCTGTTACAGCTCTCGACAAACCCAAATGTGACCAAACTTGAATATCTCCCCGAATCCTAATCCACTCCGCGTGGGTCGCAACCACTGAGGAAAGTGGAGTACAGTCAGCGTTTGTCCACTAATGACGACGACTCGCCAGAGGATCATTGTTCTCGATACAGACAATGATCATCGAACTTACCAAGTAAGCTTAGTCAGTTCGCGACTAATGACGATGACTTCTATTGCCCAAAGCCTAATCTAATCTACGCGGGTCGCGACGGCTAAGAAAGTGAGAGTCTAGTCAGTGCTTGTATGCTGGTGACGATGACTCGCTAATGGATAATTGCTATCAATACAAACAATGATCGACAAACTTACCAGGTAAGCTTAGTCAGCTCGCGACTGATGACGACAGCTTTTGGTGCCCAAAGCTTAATCCGCTTTGCATCGGTCGCGACGGTTGAGGAAGTGGGAGTCTAATTAGCACTTGTCCACTGATGACGATGACTCGCCAAGGGATTATTGCTATCAATATAAACAATGATCACTGAACTTACCAGGTAAGCTTAGTCAGTTTGCGACTGATGACGACGGCTTCTGGTGCTTAAAGCTTCTGTTTGACGCAAGTCACGATGGCTGAGGAAGTGGGAGTCTGGTCAGCGTTTGTCCACTGATGACAACGAATCGCCAAGGGATCATTGCTTTCATTGCAAACAATGGTCGTTGAACTTACCTGGTAAGCTTAGTCAGTTCACGACTGATGACGACAGCTTCTGGTACCCAAAGCCTATTCCTCTCCGCGTGGGCCACAATGGTTGAGGAAGTGAAATTCTAGTCAGCGCTTGTCCGGTGATGACGATGACTCGCCAAGGGATCATTGCTCTCAATACAGACAATGATCACCGAATTTTCTAGGTAAGCTTAGTCAGTACACTACTGATGACGACGACTTCTGGTGCCCAAAGCCTAATTCACTCCGCGCGGGTCGCAATACCTTAAGAAGTGGGAGTCTAGTTAGCACTTGTCCGCTGATGACGAGGACTCGCCAAGAGATCATTGCTTTCAATACAGACAATGATCGCCAAACCTACCAGGTAAGTTTAGTCAGTTCGCAACTGATGACGATGGCTTCTAGTGCCTAAAGCCTAATCCACTTCGCGCGGGTCACGATAGCTGAGGAAGTGGGAGTCTAGTCAGTGCTTGTTCGATAATGACGATGACTCGCCAATGGATCATTGCTATCAATACACACAATGATTGCCGAACTTACCCAGTAAGCTTAGTCAGTTCACGGCTGATGACGACGGCTTCTGGTGCCCAAAGCCTAATCCGCTCTGTGCGGATCACGACGGCTGAGGAAGTGGGAGTCAGTATTTGTTCGCTGATGACGATGACTCGCCAAGGGATCATGAGTTTACAGTCTACAAAACAACCAAAGCAAATACGAAAATACAAGGCAAAAATCAACACTTTCATTCAAAAAACATGTCTATATAATATCCGCCCAGGAAAGGACATTACAATCCATCTAAAGAGAAGTATCTTCTTCATATGTTAGCCTCGCAGTACCAGAGCCCTTCTCTTGATTGATCGGCCCAAAATCAGCCCTCTTATAGCGAGCAAAGTCAAGATCGATATCGGGGTGGTCTCCTCTAATCAACTCCAGGAGCTCCAGTCTGCCCCGAATGACCTTAGATGAGATCAGCGGCCTCTTGTCGGACACGTCAAAGTCCACCGTGCCCAACAAGGTCTCATAGTGTGAGCGTTCCTCCGCCTCCAGCTGTTGCATTTCAAAAGCCCATTCTGCCTCTGTGCACTTCCTCTCAACTTCCTGAGCCTCTCGCTCAGAAGACCACCTATCCACAGCCGCATCCAGTTGCTCTAGTTCAGCCTTGGTCTGCCTCAGTTCGGTAGCCCTCAGTCGAGCCCTGGCATCAGCAATTACTGCATCAGTAACAAGGGTCGTGGCCTCCTCGCCCTCATGGTTCACGACAGTGCCAGAACCTTCCACTCGATAGAAGGCATATGAATACGACATCTGCAGATTAGCGAAGGCCTTCTCCAAAGCAAGGACCCTCCCATGGACTTCAGGGTGCAACAAGACATGATCGTACGTCTTTGGGGCACGAGTACTAAGGGGAGCATCCGCCCTGACAGAAGTCTGCCTCTTCCTTGGGACTACAATTAGAGGTACATTCGCCTCCAATTCAGCAAGCCCAAAAGGGCTGAGCAAGGCTAGACTTATCTTCCTCATACGACGAGCAACCACCCCCTCTGTCGATGAACCAGACACAAGGTGATCACCATAAGAGCACCACAGCAACCCGATGCACACGACATTGCCTGGCATTACAACCTCCTCAACAAAAATAAAGGGAGCTCGAGAAACTCCTTCTCAATCCGCATCTCTTCCTCTTTAAAAGACGTAATAACAAACTTCCCTGAAATAAATAAACAATGTGAGAACACGTGTCGCAGAAGGAACACACGAAGATATGCATGCACCACTGACTAAGGGACTCACCAAGGTCAAACTGAAAGTATCGAAACATTCTATGACTTCCGAGCCTGAAGTAACCATAATCCGCCAAAGCTAAGAACCATTGCTTCCCCCAAGATTCGACATTGTTCGCTGTCAGTCGCAGACAAGAAGGACAGGTCAGCATACATATTCCTCTGGAATCCTGTTGAGCATCAGTCAAGTGATGAATCACTGGAGAAGTCAAGCGAAGACCAACGTCATGAGCACTCAGAAGAGTTGCGAGCAGTATCTTGAACCGCTTGATGCCATTTGAGCGGGAGGCATGAGAAAATGGGTAAAGAAGTGCCAGACGTCATCCGACACCAAAAATTGGAGCCCAAACTCGAACATACCTTGGTGCAAGCCTATAAACCCATGGGGAGGCACAATCGACCTAAAACTCCAAACACAAGAACAATTTGCAAATCTCTAGGGATACGGTACAAACTACGGAGCCTGATCAACTCAGTTTCATCAACCAAGCTACATCAAAGAAATTCATGCAGGCAATGGATCATTGGAAGAAAGTTTAACGTTATCAGCCATTGAAAAGGAAAACAAGTACTATGGTTCTAAAAGATAGCGCAGATAACAATGAGGAAATCTTACTCAGAACAGTAAATATTTATAAGGGAGGCAAACCGAACTTTCCCTCCTCGAGCAGTCATGTACCCATTAAATGTCATGCGCACCGCTCGAAACCAACGCTTCGAGTCCAATCATCACGACGGTACAGTTGTCTTTTCAAAGAATCATTAGACCACTTAACACCCCACTAACCCGAGGGGAGTGGCTGATTATACATAAAAACGGTCACACCTTGGAGCCATACACGTGTCATGATGATCTCGAGGAATTATGGCTTCAGGCGTCAGCCCAACACCGATCCGGCCCAAGTGGTTCTAAGCCCGCCCAACTGCAGTCTGCCAAGCGAACCCGAGCTCTCATAACATGCTAGGCCTACACGTCTCACAACTATCCTCAATACCCTAAGCCTTCTTCAGGCAAATATCTCAAGGATCAACTTCGGATGAGCAACTACAGCTGCCCTCTGCTTCCAACTAGGAAGCAAACACCAGACTATCTTCCATCCTCAGATTCCTGTCTGACTTTAGCATCGAAGTGTCATCGGCCACCCCACGGTGGTCAGTGGCTCACATGCATTACTTGTGCAGGTCGGCAGGACTAGGTCAAAGCAGGGAGCGAAAAAAGACTGCAACACATAGTATAAAAATAACTATTTTAAATAAAAACTGATTAATTTTTCTACTACAACTGAATATAATAACTACATATGAAAAGAAATGAAACTTTTAAAATGAAATGTAACTCCTCAACAAGCTTAATAAGTTGGTTGCATAGATATGTACGTAAGAAACAAAAACTACTTTGATTAGCAATTAAGCTGGTACGAAAACTTTCATTCTAAAATCAATAAGCTTACCTGCCATTACACTAAAATATTAACAAAATAAACAAAGAAATAAAGACATGTAGTTCCTCTAGACGATGTGGAGGCAAAAGCCTCATGCAACAAATTATCGGTAAGCTTAAATAAAGGCTCAAGTGTTTAGTTTTACTCATCATTTCTCTATTGTTTGGATCCTAGTCTGAAAGACCACCATCACATCATTTTCATATAACAAATCCTATAAAACTTAAAACACCAAGAAAAAAGTTTATGTATAAACTGACTTCATGAGATTTTTTTTCATGAAATGGTTGAGACTTAAAGTTTCCATATGAATTACTCTCAAACAATCCAAAATAAGAGTGCATGAGTTCGATTCTCAAACCAAACATTTGGAAACTTTTTAGAATATTTTGTCCTTCTATTTTTTTTTTCTTTTTTTTATAAATTTCAATGTTAAAATTTATCATGCCACTGACACAGGCAACACACTAACGCTACTATATAAAGTACTACTATAAAGAGATTTTCCTGTATATACATAAAAGAATTTAAAACAACATCCGTGACTAACCAAATACAGTGAAAAGAATGGTATATACATTTTATAAAAGGGAAAATTTTAGAAAAAAAATATTGAAAGTTGCAAAATTATTGATTTGATGCCCAATAGGAAACCCTTATGAATTGATACTGAGTAACATTTTTACCATTTTTCTAGTTGGAATTGAGAAAAAAGTAAGCGGTTGAAAGGTTTTCTCTTACATAATTACACATTTGTTCCCTTTTTGAATTAAAATTGTATTTGCAAGGTACCACCACCTACTAAACTCCACCCCTCTATTTTCTCTTCTTATTTGCTAAAATTTTAAAACTTCATTAAAGTAAACACCATTGCATTCTCGCTCATTCTCTCATTCATGAAAAATCTTGCATTATACTTTTTTCTTCTATCTGCAACAATAAAAGGCATGATATTCATCAGAAGTTCGAACATACTATTTCGCACGGTCAACAGTACACATCGCGCTCAACAACTTCTTGCTACGAGGTCAAAGAGGTTTAAGCTACTTGTAATTAAAACCTTGAAACATTTTGGTCTAGATATTGGTGGTGAAGGTCTAAAAGAGCCAAGACGAGGCATCCACGTCGATATAGGTGTTGTCGTTTTGTGTTTCATATATATGTTGTTACTCTTTAGATCAATCAATCAATGATTTACAGCTGCGACAATAACTGGTCTTGTATATGAATTTATGCTGATAAATTATATATTAACATTTAATTTACTTTGATTTGTTTTTGCTTTATCTAATTAGTTTGCTTAAATTTATAGGCGGTAATGACATGAAAATTGGTTTAAATTGGAGTTGAGAATTTGATTGGACTGGATTGCATTGCATTGAAGACATCGAAGTTTATACAATATACATCGAAGTTAATATCTAAAATCTGAAGTTTTGGTTCGCTCATGGCCCCTAAAAAAGAAGCGTGACGCTCTTTGGTTCGAAACTAGAATAATGGAATGAGACAACTCTCAAAATACATTAGTAATTGTAATATAGATTGATCTCTTATTTGTATACAAAATTGAAGTCAATGTTTTTATACTAGATTCATCTCTTGTAGTCATCGTAGAAAGGAAATGGTTTTGTCGCTCAATTGTTAATCTAACTAAATTCGAGTTATGAATTATATTGAATTGGTTACATTGAAGTTAATTTTTGATATCCGAGGTTGTTGCTCATGGTTCACAAACAAGGAAGTCTCATACTCTCCTGTTCAGAACTAAATCTGCAAGAGTGACATGTCAAAAAAGTCATCTGTCAACATTATATTGTAGTTGTTGTTGAAAGGAAATAGTTTTGTCCTTCAACTCTTAATCTAACAAAATTTGATTTGTGAATTCCATTGGATTGGTGACAAAAAAAAGTCAAATATCTGAAATCCGAAGTTTAGGCGTTGCTCATGATCAACAAAACAGGAAGTGCCATGATCTTTGGTTCGAATTGAACATAAGAATATAATAGGCTATCAACCTTCTATACATTACATCAAATCGACAAAGGTAATATTCGTTCGAAGAATTAAAGTTCAAATAAATAGTCATTTTACAAAATTTAAGTGATTTTGTTCTTGATTTACATAGTTTGGTATGTACAATGACTGTACGTCATATGGACAACTAAAAAGTTCTATTGACAATGCAACAAAAAATAACTTATAATAATTGTTAAATCCGGTACTAATAGATTATTAATTGGTTTAAAATTACTGGATTTTGTTAACACCGCTAAATTTTCATTCAAAAAATTCATTATTTTAACAAGGATAAGTCCGCCAATAACAATCCATTTTCGATAATCTACATGCCAATGAGAACTTTAGAGTAAGATCTATATGTTCATATTACTAATTTGGTCAATTATTATGTCTTGTGCATTTAATTTGATCACCAATATACCCATTTTAATGCAAGAGGATCTGAGTCAGATGATGCTGAGCTGTCAGATACATTGAGTTGGCAGATCAGCGCAAAGATTGTAGGAAATCGTGATCTTTTCCTAATTTGGGCAGTTTTTGGTGCGTTTCGATATTTTGGCCATAACTTTGGTTACGGGTATCAGAATCGTGTATATGACCCCAATTCGGAAAGCACTTTTCGGTGCGCACGTCGTGGTCACCGAGATATGCTCGCTGCACATCTTTTCAAGGCCAAAATTCACTGTTTTCACTTCCAAATCCACAATTTTAGTAAATTTTTTCCTTTTATTGTAATATTTCTTTTATCGTTTAGGAAATGATTCTGAACCTAATTTGGGCCAGATTTTTAGCAGATTGCTTCTTTTATTATGTATTTCAATTTGGCATGATTATTAGGATTTTTCTACTTTTGGTAAAATGCTGATAATGGCGAATTTTAGCTATAAAGCTCGGCTTGTGGGCTGACTTTAGAGATACTTTTGATTTGAATAATTTTAATTGAACATCAGAGGTGTTTTTCTATGTTATGGGCGAATCTCTTATGTCTTTCTCTGCGAATTGTCTGTTGAAACCGACCTTTCAGAATAATCGTTATTCTGTCTGGCGTCACATTTGAACATTTTCCCCTTAAATTATCAGCATTAATGATACACCGAAACGTCCTTTCTTCTACATCGTACACATGTCATGATGATCTCAAGGAATAACAGGCTCAAGCGTCAGCCCAACACTGATCCAGCCCAAGCAGTTTCAAGCCCGCACAGAACAGTCCGCCAGACGGACTAAATCACTACAGTCTGCTAAGCCCACGTGTCTCACATCCATCCCCAATACTTGTAAGACCTATTAAGGCAAGTATCTCAGGGATCAGCTTTGGACAGACAAGCCAACAACATCTTGTTTCCAACTAGGAAGCAAATACCAGAGTTTACATTGTACATGGAAACCTCCATCTATAGACAACACTCTGATTGGGAACTATTTCCCGCGTATCTAAGAGTACAAATCTAAAAGAAAAACTTTTTTTCACAGCACAAATCCTAATTAGAGAAGGATCTCCATGAAGATCTTTTTCCCTAAACTACTCCATCGATAACATGGTCGAACCAGGACTCTGACACTATAAATAAGATATGAAGTTGATAAGCTAAGGTACGCTACAAATTACCTGTTTACAGTATTACACATTTCTCAGATCCATGTCTGAGTTTAGCATCGGAGTGCCATCGACCACCAAAACGGTGGTTTGTGGCTCACGTGCGTTCCTTATGCAGGTCAAACAGGGAGCAAAATTTGACTGCATCAGTTTGGCGCCATCCGTTGGGGACGAAAAAGTTCCTAACCAATCGGTGTGTCATCTCTTTGCAGAATTCAAGGAGATGGTGGACCACCGGATCACACAACAATGGAGAACAAGGGGACACGTCAAACACTCAGACTGGTGTTATACCACCACTTCTAGGTGTCGCTGACACAGGAGCAATAGGCTCACACCCCCGCGCCAGCAATAGCGGTAATAAAACCATGATGGATTTGTTGTCATCACATATACAGCAGATCGCTAAAGCAGTATAGATTCTCATACAGCAGAATTGTCCACCTGCCGATGAAGATCAGGAGCAGCACAGATCTCAATCTCCAGAGAACAACAGAAAACAGGCACAAGAGAATCAAACCCCTACTAGTTCTCACTAGACTAGAGGTGGCAGCGCGGTCAACGCATATTCGACTTTCAAGGTAGACATGCTTGCCCCGCAGAACCCCCTCCGTCGAGGGGCTCATGACCCAGACTTGTTGTACCGCCTCTATGTTCCCCCGTTCGTGGACTGCATCATGAACAAGGCTTTGCCAAAGAAGTTCAGCTTTTCAAAGCTCAATTTCTATGACGGGACCAGTGACCCGTTCAATACTTGCGTATTTATCAGCATATAATGGCACTCAAAAAAGGTTCTAAGTCGGTGATGTGCAGAACGTTCCCTACCAGCCTAAATAAGTTAGCGCTGACATGGTTCCATAGCCTCCCACCAAAGTCAAATGACTCATTCAAGACACTGGCCAAAGAATTCTTGACACGCTTTATCAGAAGCCAGCAGATCAGGAAAGGCCCGCACTATTTACTCTCCTTAAGGTAGAGATGAAACGAAACACTAAGTGAATATGTCACACACTTCAATGACGAGTTGACACTCATTGACGGTTGCAGTGACGACACAGCCATGGCAATTTTTACCGCAGGCCTAAGAGAGGAAAAGTTTTATGACTTCCTCACCTTGGAACCCCCTAGATATGGCAAAACTCTTCAAGGGAGCCTAGAGGTACATCACCCTGGAAAAAAATGAGAATAGCAAAGAAGGAAACTAAAATAGAAAAGAAACCCTTCATTTCTAGGGACATGAAGGATAAAAAATGCGAGAAGATGAAGAAAAGAACAAGTGAAAGCACAATGACAACAGGTCGGACTTTGGCCATGCTAGGCCAGAGAAATTTTCCAACTATGTCGGATCCAGGCCCATGATGTCCTTAATTCCATGAAAAACTGGGAAGATTAGAAGTGGCCCCCAAAGCAACGTGGAGAGCCCTCTAAACGCGACAACATCAAGTATTGTTCATACCACAAGGAGAGTGGCCACGACACCAATGACTGCAAGAGTCTAAAGTATGAAATCGAGTACTAGATTCGCAAGGGCAAGTTAAAAGAATTCTTGGGTTCACAGAAACGACAGGGCTGAATCAGGGAAAAGGGAGAGACATTTAAAGAGATTGAGAATGAAACTCCTCGCATAATATATGTCCTACACGAAGTCAGATCAGATGAAGAACAATCAAACAGGTCTCACAAGCGGACACTCATTGGGATGCGAACACTGCCCATGAATGAGGACAGACGTGTGTATTACTCGCGGGTGCAGGTCCCCATCCCGACCTTGACCTTCACAAATAAGGACCTCAAATGCGTCCGCGTACCGCACAATGACGCTCTTGTCATTTCGATATCTATTGCAAGGTGGGAAGTGAAGAGTGCCCTGGTGAACACAGGAAGCTCTCTCAACGTCCTATTCTACAACGCATTCCGCAGTATGGACCTCAAGGAAGAGAACCTAACGTCTTTCGACTATCCGCTGATTGGATTTAGTAGAAAGGATAAGGCTAGCGGTGGTGGCAGGAAAGCCACAACTAAGGAAGGTCCTATTTTTGGACTTCATGGTGGTAGACGCACCGTCTACTTATAACCTCATATTTGGAAGACCCTGGCTTCATTAGATGGAAGCAGTAGTCTCCACCCTTTATTAGTGCATCAAGTATACCACCAACTGCTCAGAGGGAACAATTTGTCGGGACCAACCAACAACACGAGGCTGGCACTATGCTGCACTAAAGCAGATAGAATGTTCCCAGATCCAGCTAAGGCCCGCCAAACAAGTTGAACAAAAGCCAGACTTAGGAACTGTGGAGAATTCACTCCACCCAGATGGAGGCAAAATCCCAACGATAGTGGCTCAACTTAGCAGCGGGGAGCATTCCAGCATTGCAAGAGCAACCGGCTCCCCAACCCGACAAAACGCCAGGCCCAGTGGAGAGGTCATTGCAAACGGGAGCACGATTGTCAGTGGACACGGAAGAACCCTCTCACACAATGTTTACTCTTCAGTAACCTCAACGGCATCATCGAAACTTGGCAATTCGTTGAAGGTACTCACGATCCAAGCAAAGGGCCATGCAAATTCACTTCAGGGCCGGATCAACCTTTCTCCGCCAACCATTAATCTATTCAGTTGTTTATTTTTTTCAATAGCCAATGTAGAGTTTTAATTCTTAGGAGCTTATGTGATTTGCAATCATTTAATAAATAAAAGAGAATTACGCAAACACACTCTATTGATTACTGGAAAGATGTAACAACGATCGCTCAGAAATGGGTAAAAAAGACTATAAACTACAAGCATTTGAATCTGATGAGACATACAGTGAAGAGTCGCTTATACAGTCCGACATACAGTGAAGAATCGTTTAAACGGTCCAATTGGGTGATCACCCAGAGCAGACGACTATGCATAATAGCAAGTCTTATCATAACTCATCGGTGCAAACGTCAAAACATTCGAAGACTCTAGCGTTGGAGATCTTCCATCGGCCTTTGAAAAATCCAAAGCATATTCTTTGAGTAAGAGCATATGAAGAAGTGTATTCTATAGAAAATAATGCCTTCAATGATGAAGGAACAGTATTATATAGACATAGTGATTCACCAAACAAGCATTTAAACATTAAATATCAGCATCGAATACCATATGGGAAACAAGGAGGTGACGGTTCCCAAGGAAACCACACATGACTACGTTCATTCAATTAATTATGTTGCACACAACCCCATTAATTGGGGTGGAGTAACCGATACTCAACCATCTCGTGATCGACACAGTACGCGTGTCACCATGCAGTCTACGTTGTACACGTGGCGTCACGATCCCACGACAAGACCTAGTTCTTCTTTTACGGGCCCATTGGTTTGGCCCACTATTCGAGCAGCATTCCACCACGTGCACTGACGCAAACAGTAGAAACCCTAGTCACTTTTGACACATGGAACACACCTACATATCACTAGCTGATTTAAGGTACTTTTTTATTCTTGAAAAAACTAATCCGCACGATGCAATCCTCCTGTGGAAGTAGGCTCGCACGCCCATAACAGGCGAAGCCCCGACCTAACCAAGCAAGCTTTGATAGTTTCAACTGATGACGACAATTTCTGGTTCATCCCGACGCCTAGTTCACCACACGTGAATGTTGATGGTTTAGGAAGTAGGAGTCTAATCAGCTTTCTTACACCTGGTGACGATGACTCAGCAGGAACCATAGCCCCCTTCGCGGACAACGATCACCAAACCCGATTAGGTAAGCCTAGTCAGTGACGACTAACAGCGACAACTTCTGGTCAAAGCCAATACCTGTAGGCCGCTCTGCGCGGGTGTAAATGGTTTGGAATGTGACAGCCTAGTCAATTTTTACTAATGTAGACGGTTCGCCACGGGACTATTGTTCTTCCACAGACCATGGTCACCGAATTACCAACTCCCAGACTTGTAGGCCGCTCCGGGCGGGTGTAGATGGTTTGGAATGTGTGAGCCTAGTCAGTCCTGACTGATGCCGATGGCTTGCCATAGAACCACTGCTCTTCTGCAGACCATGGTCGCTGAAAACTCCCAAATTTGTAGCTCGATGTGCACAAGTGTAGATGATTTGGAAGGTGGGAGCCTAGTTAGATCCAACTAATGTCGGCGACTTGCCACAGAACCAATGCTCTTCCACAGACCATGGTCGCCGAATTTTCTCATCCCAAACTTGTAGCCCGTTCTGCGAGGGGTATAGAATATTTGGAAGGTGGGAGTCTAGTCAACTCCAACTGATGTTGACGGCTCGCCACGGGATCACTGCTTTTCAACAGATCATGATCGCCAATTTTTCTCAGCCTAACCCTATAACCCGCTCCATGCGGGTATAAATGGTTTGAAAGGTGAGAGCTCAGTCAGCCCCGTTTGATGTGAACGGCTCGCCACATGACCACTGCTCATTCTCAAGACAACGGTCACCGAATTCGATTATTGCTCAAGCAGCGCCTTTACTTTCACACAGGCTAACATTCTGATATCGGCAATGGCCACTTGGGCCAACCCAAAAATCAACCCGCAAACACGTGGACGATTGTTGCACGGGATGCCAGCCCGAGCTTACAAAACCTGACTAGAAAGAGTTTTTGCTCAACTACAATGCATGTGCTCGGCTGCAACAATTCACTCATGCCAGCAATCGCAACCGATGGTCAGATACATAACTTGAGTGTCCAACGACTTACCTCAAGGATGAGATTCGGCCTGGGTAGTGTAACCCACTGCCAAACCATCCGCAGAACGTCCACTATTGGACGTAACCATGCGAAAGCAACTCTGATACATCACAGAAGAACATGTCAGAATTATTCATGACATAAAGGTCGAACTCTCAATAGCAGACAGACCACTCGACTTTTCGCTAAGCCAATTGGACTTATGTCAAAGTAAAATGACAAGGCAAAATGGAAAGCGAGCAACGGGAAGACTGAACAGAATATGGGTACAAAGCATACTCGAAATAAACATATTTTCATTAATAGTTGAAGCAAAAAAGTACAAGTGTACAAAATTTACTCCTCAGCAGGAAGATGTACAAATAGGGAGAATTAAGCCTAGCAGACGAAGAAGCAGAAGTTGCGTTCGTGAGTGCCTCAGCGTGAGCGCCATGATCTGGATCGCCCTCTTCCTCTAACAACTCAAAGACCATTCTGAAGTCTTCATAAGGCATCTTCTTGTAATAAGCAAGGTCGCATTCCAGATGCTCTTCCTTCATTAGCACCAACAGTTCTAACCTCCCATGCACGACCCAGCAAAATTCACACTTGCCTTGCCCCTTGAGAAATTCTTCCTCGCGAACCTTTGCATCGGCAAGTTCATGCTCCAATAGCTCCAGTTCGACTGTCAGTGCATCAACATGAGACTGCTCAGTAATCAGGCTACTCTTAACTGTGCTAAGTTTATGTTGCTCCAGGAGAAGTTGGTCCCCAGCTTTCCGAGCATTGAATTCCACATCGGCCTCTAACTGTTGTCTTCGGGCAACCCACTTGAATTCCTTTATGGTATTCTCCTCAACAAGAGACTTCAATTCAAAGCGCATCTTAGCTGCAGCTTCCCATGCAACTTCTAGATCACGACCGATAAGGTTCAACTATTGTCTGGATCTGTCCTTTGCAGACACCGCCTCTGCTAAATCAGATTCAAGGGCTTCCATACTGAGTCTCAACATCAATATTTAGTTGTTCCAAACTCATCTCTTCAATCTATTTTCTCAGCAACTCAATCTCGAAAAGTGCATCAAAATACGACTTCTGCATAGTCGAGAAGACATGTTTCATGGTGTATACCCTCTCACGAGCCCCCTCAATTTCAGTCCCTGTGATGGCCACCTGGCTCAATTGGGACATCCCCAGCATAAGGTGTTTCAACCCCTTATCCATGCGTTCCTCCAGCGCATTCTTCTATAACGTCTGTTTATATGCTTCCTCGGAGAATAATCAAAGTCAACCTCCTGTTGTCAGGCCTGGTTACTCATTTTACCACGTCCGGAGCAAGCAAACTCATCCGCGTGTCTGGATGAAGCTCTCCCGGATGCAAAACTCATCCACAACCTTTCCTTTGTCACCAGCAACCGACCCTTTGTTGCAAGCCGGCTCAACGAAATTCAAAGGAAGAGAAGGAAGCAAATTTTCTAACAGACCCTACATTACCTTGATATATGACCTGAAGCGATATGGGGGGCAATGCAAACTACAAGAGGGACGACCCACACTGCAACGACCACTGTCAAATGATCCACTTGAAGGATGATTGAACTCTGAGATCACTGGCGAATCCTCATCAGAACCTTCCAGTAAAACAAGTCTGCATTGGTCAACACCAGTACAAGCTGCCACAACAACCAACATTAGCTTCTCACTCAAAGCCTCGGCATGCTCAGTAATTAGCTGCGATGCATCATCAACCCTTGCTAACCGCATGTGGTCCTTTTCCAAGCCAGATGTTACAACCTCCGCCACGGCGGACCGGTCAGGATCATGTTCCTCCCTCAAATGAACATGTCATTTAGAAGCTGGCTCAACCCCAGCACGGGACCTCTTCAAGCTTATGAAGGAGGCAAGCGTCTCAGAAAGCCCCTCTGTGTTTGGTAGGACGAGAACCTTAATTTTTTAGACCTTCCTCTTCTTGGAAGGGGTTCCACTTTCAGACTTAACCTTCGATGCTCTATAGAGGGTGGGAGTCACGTGTCAGTTGGTCCACAATCCATTGCGACTGAAGTTGGTAGGCAAATAACATTATCCACACTCATCCAAGGCATGTCATGGAATGCCTTCATGGTGACTTCCTGATGCGGATTTAACTAACCTAAATTAATAGGTTAATTTGACCCACTTGTAATAACCGCAAGTGCACGGTGCCTAACGGGTAGACAGCGGCAAGTACGGGTCGATCCCACGAAGAAGGTGGATGCAATTGAAATTTTAGAATTTAATTAAACTAATTTAGAGAAAATGGGGTTACAACATTTTTAAAACTAAACTAAAAATAAATTAAAAATAAGAAAACTAAGAAAAATAAAAGATAGATGAAATGGGTTTTGTGGGCTTGGACTCACTAATGAATTAGCAAAATTATTGAAATCTAAATTACTGAATTTAAACGAGAAGCTTTAGGGATGAGAATCCCTTGCTTACACCGAATATGTGATCGTTAAAATCCAATTAAACTTATATCATGTTTCTATCAAACATTAACAAATTATTTCAAGCAAATACGCTCTTACCAAGTATTAAGTATCTTTTTAGGGCACACTTAATCAAAGTTTAAGCTTAATATTTTTAGCACATGCTTTGAATATTAATAAAGGGTAATTTTAACTACCAAACATATCAAGTTTAATTTCTCGAACATGCAAGGTGAAAGCAATTTATCAAAATTCAGAAATAAATTGTAATTAACAATTAAGCACACAATTCAGTAAAATAAATCAAAATAACTTATACAACCCATTTAGTTTATCAAAAATTCGATGTGGTGGCACTCAGCAAATCAGCAGGTGGTCCAAACATGAATCCCGAGAAAAATGGTTCCAAAACGCTCTGTGGTGGTACAGAGCAGAACCGAGGGTGTAAATAGCAAAATAACCGAAATTGACCATTTCCCGCCTCTGCTATAGTACCCCCGCTCCGGTCGTCTTCTCCAGCGTGACAGCGCCTGTTCGCGGTGTTTTTCTTCGCTCCTCGCGACCGTCTCGTCCTCAAATCATCTCCATAACCTGCAAAAGAGAGAGAGATGGTGAGGAAACAATTAGATATCAACAAAAACGTGAAGGAGTAGATGAACAGGGGCTCCCTGTTTCTTGGTTGCGAGTTCTATCTCGCAAGGTGGTGGCGGTGATGCTTGGTCTGGTCATGACGGTGGTCGTGAGGGAAGGAGGCAGGAAGGAGCTCGAGACGAAGAAAGACCGAGAGAGGGGAGGAAGACGGTCTGTGGCGAGGCGGAACAGAGTTGCGGTGCGACTCTGTTTCGCGGCGTGATTTTGGTGGTTTTGTCGCGGCGATTCGTGCGGAGGTTGTGGTGGTGGGACTCGTGCGGAGGTGGTGGCGGTTGTGTGGACAGGGGAGAGGATCAGAGAGTGGTGGCAGAGTTAAAAGTTGATGTGAAACAGGGTTGTCACACCCCTGTTTCACGGTGGTGACGGTGGCGGTTGTGCTGTCTGGCGGTGGAGGTGGTGCTAGGGTGATGGTGGTGGCGAGGTGGTGATTGCTGAGTGAGTGGTGATGGTGGATAGGTGGTGATGGTCACCTTGTGAGAATCACCTTTGAGAGAGGAGCTCCTTTGAGGAAATCTCCATGGAGGAAGATGTTTTGATTTCTAATTTTCTTCTTTTCCCTTCTCTTTCTCCCTCCCTTTTTTACCCTATCATCTTCTATTTATAGAAAATTATTAAGATGAATAGGGATGAAATGAGGGAATGATTCATCAATGAGGGTAGGAAGAGGATTGGGCTTGGCATTGGGTTTGGGTTTAGGTTATGGATTGGGTTTAGGTTATGAATTAGGTTTTGGGTTTAGGTTATGAATTAGGTTTCGGGTTTAGGTTTGTGACTGCTTTATACTACCGTTGGAATCGACTAATTGTCGTTCCTTAACTTGTCGCTTTAATATGATTTCATCGTTTACGCTCAAATTCCTACAAAGACATGAAAACGAAATAATTACTATACAATATAATAATCGAAACACTAACATGCATAAATTAAGAGATATATTATGTAATAATTATGTGAATATCAAATACCCCCAAACCTATATTTTCCTAGTCCCGAGCAAAACAATAAAAAGAAAATTCTAACTCACTTTCGCAGGAATCATCGGTTGCACTTACCTTAAACGTGCAATAATGCTTTAAACCCCTAGATTACCTCTAGTGGACGAGTTATAGTCTCGTGAGGGTTTCCAGAAATGTTACCCACAAACATTACTGACTCAACAAAACTTGGTCAAACAGTGTTCATTTTAAAACTTCAAGAAATGCAGGAAACCAATAGTGTCATTTTAGTATATCAACAAATCTCCAAATAATTGAATATTCTCCGAAGGTTAGAAAAAAATTCATAATCATCTTCAACTCAATGTGTATGTGTGGATAGCACTATCAACATAACTTTGCATTTCAGAGTAAAACAATGACTAAATCTCCTGTAGAAAGTTTGTTTTGACTTCAAACCTCTCATGTCACTCACAATAAAGCACTCAGAGATTTGGTATTTCACTCAGTTTATATGTGAGGAAAAGAGTAAATAATGGAAAACAATCATCTCACATATAGTAATATGAAGAACGGACTTTTCAAGAATGGAATGAACATGATCTCATGGACAGGAATATCAATTACTTTCGGGAATGTTGAATCAAACACCATAAGTCTTGGTTATTAAATCTCCACATCTACGAAACCAACCTTTACCTAAGATCAACTAGGACTTTGTTGGGTTGTAATGGGGCTTGGGTAATGGTTAATAAGGAATGTCAAAGGATTCTAAGAAGAGTTTTTAGGAATGTATACACCCATTCAACGAACAATTAGGGCTGTCAAGAATAAATCCATGTTGCGCACCATCAATTTTTTTCTTCATTTTCACATCTTTATCCTCATTGAAAAATCTTTTTTTTTTTATTTTTATTTTTTATAGCTATTTTTCTTTTCTTCAACTTTTTTTTTTTTTTCAATAGAGGATTTATGAAATATCTCATATTTTGCTTTTTCATGCCCTTTTGACACCAAGTATATCCATCCATACACATTCCAAGAAAAGTTGGGTAAAGGTTAATGGGTTAACAAATAAAAGTTATTCTAAGGCTCAAAAGGTTACAAAAAGGTTAATGTTATGGGTAAGTTAAAAGGCTAGTTAATGGTCTAAAGAAATAATGCCTAGATCATTTCCTAAGTTCGGGTCAGTATTATGACATCTCAATTGAATAATTCAAGAAGTTCTAGTGTAATAATTCAATTTTGATGTCATTCCCAAAGCAATTGATCAGAAAAATGAGAATAATGAGATCATCAACGAGATAATACGGACTCAAGAAAAATCAGAGCTTATGTATAACCCTCAGAAAAATAGAAATGTTCAAAACTTTCAGGGTTAAATCTCCACTATTATTCTAAGGTTTTCTAGTGCATATTTCACTCATCAACTTCAAGTTATGCTAACATGGCTCATGGTGCAAAGATAATCGAGTTGAAAAATCTTATGAACTAGATCTAACTTAAGGATCATGCTAAACTTTCAGTCTTTATCAATATACCAATCTGTCAAGTTGGCTTGCATTTTCTTGAGCATAAAACATTTTCATAATCGCAAAAGACCAAATTTTCTTGACAGAAAAACAAAAAAAGCACCTTTTTTATTCCTTTTTTTTAAAAGAAAATACTACGAAAAATGAAAAATTCACCGACTCATGAACCTTACCCCCAAACCTAATCCAAACATTGTCCTCAATGTTTAACACAATAATTCTTACAAATGAATAAAATAAGTACATGAGAAGAGGTTTGAATGGTATTACCGCGGTGAAGATTTTACCAATTTCCAAGAAGTCATCCATCAATGAGGCTCACAAACATAAGAATCATGGAGTTTTCATTAGAAATCGATAAAATGCAAACTCGACACTAACAAAGAAAACTAAAAAAACAAGTTGTAAGTCAAAACTGTTACGGAGCTAACGAGTATGAGTGAAACACAACTAAATAGGGTACTCGAAAATCAATCCAGACTAACAGCAGAGACACACAACTAAAGCTAGGCTGCCTCCCATTAGCGCTTGGTTTAACGTCATCAGCCCGACAAATATTCTTCCTAAAAAATGGTGTATCGAAAAGTGGAGAGGAAGAACATGACAAATACTTAGTCCATGGTCGTATATCAACAACCTGAACAGTTGAGGATCAGTCCACCAAAATATAGCAATCACATGGGGCACCAAATACACTAGGACATTCCAAAAGTGACCAGTAGTCATACACAACAGATGATCTTTGCGTGCTCCAAAAAGGGAACATCTTATGTCTGGTTCCAAATCAGAAGATTGGATAATTTTCACAACAGGATGGTGAAAACTGAAATCCTCACTACAACACAAGGGATCGGTGAAAGTAGCCTTAGTAAATGGGAATGTGATGCAAGTAGATGAGACGATGGATATATCAGATGGTACAAGCTCATCACATGAATCACATAGAGATATTGGTCTAGACAACTCATCACCTGAAAATGCATACCTGAGGGTGTCAGATAATTGTTTAAGGTCAAGCTCAGGTGGCTCAACTGATGGGACTGGTTTTGACTCACTGAGTTGAAGAGGCTTCACTTTAGACTTCCATTTATAACTAGGATCCACAATGGGGATTGAGTCAAGCAAATCATTGACTTCCCTAAGGGAATCATCAACATCAAAGTCTAAACTAAAGTGAGTCAAACAAGTCTCTAAATGGTCATGTGTATCATGAAAACCATCAAGGGGGGACTCTAAAGAATGATCACAGTTTGATTCTATGCATGAGTCACTGTGAAGGCATATGTCTAATGAGTCAATATGGGAAGGAGATGCCTGTAGTGTCTCAGAATCTTCAGGTTCATCAATAAATGAGGCTTTATTAGCTTTCTTATGAGATGAGGATGCAACCTGTCTAGACAACTCAATAACACCCATATCAGGCATTTCTACCTGATTGTCAACCAGTTTTCCACTCCTAAAGGAAGTAATGAATTGGACATCTTCACTGTCCGACTCAAATGTACCACTAATTTCAAATTGACCATTTGGGTTGGAAATAGGTTGGCTAGGGGATATTTCTGACTCTATCTCAGGAAATGACTCAGCTATTTGACTCACAGTCATCTCAAGTTTCCGGATAGCTTGAGAGTTTTGTTGATAAATAGTTGTCAGTTCTGTGATATCATGAGAATTTTGCACTCTTAGTTCGGTGATAGCCTGAGAGTTTTGTTCGAGTATGGTTCCTGTTCGCTCTATAAAAATTTTCATGATATCCTCTAACTCTTTATCAGGAATGAAAGCTTGAGGAGTCTGAGGAGTGTCTAGAGGGCCTTCATGGTACTGACCATGAGCCCATGAGAAGTCAGGATGATAGGCTAGACCTGAGTTGTAATAATCTAGATATGGATCATAATCAGGTCGTCGCATGTCATAAAATGAATTGACTTGCTCAAAAAAATAGGCTGGATAATCCCTCGTGTTCATTTTTTTTTTTAAATTAAATTTTTTATTTTTTAATTTTTTTAATTTTTTTTAAATCACTAACTCTAAACAAAATATGCACATACTCACACGTAATTAGCAACCAATAAATGCACAAGAAACATGCCTCCCTAAGCAATAAACGTTTTTGAGATCAATTATCTTTTTATCTTTGGGGGACAATTATTTCTTATGTAATCTTTATGACAGAATAATGGGTGCTACAAGTTGATCATAAGAGTGTACATTTTACACCGCAAAGTTCAAAATCGGTAGGCTAGAGTTTTGTTTCAAAGAAACCGGATTATCGCACAAGAGAAGGAGGTCACAATGGTCCAATTAAGTACTTCCTTGTGCTACCGCTCTGTAAGCCAATGGATGTGAGAACGATGTGATGTTAAATGCACATTTGAGGCTTGTGTTCCTAACAAAAAACTGTTGGTTACACCAATTCTGCTTTTGGATCGTAGCTTACTTATGACTCGGCGTACTGGGTAAATTACCCTTGTGGCAGTGGCCCCTCGGAATGATTAAACCCATCGTCACTTTTAGCTTTGGTCAACACAAAAATTATTGGATTCACATTGGTCTTGGTTGTCCTATGAACACCGTACCTAAAAGATGACTCAATCTAACTTGCTAATTGATTTTAATTATGTTTGTCTATTGGTTGCACTCAGCTGGAGTGATGAGGTGGGAATATCAAGTCCCACCAGTTTCTATTTAGAAGCTGGGTCTGCTTATTATGAATTACTAAAGTTTAGCATCCACAATTACAGAAATTAAACAACCAATCACACAATTTCAAACAATTACACAAAGCACCCGGGTCGCTAATACATTGTGTGTGATAGAAATACTTACAGTGTGCGTATTTCAATCTGCACAAAAAGTTAGCACAATTCAAAAATGTCCGATTTCTTTTTATCTATTTCACTCAACACACAAGCACATGCAAATAAATTTACTAGTCTTGGTCTTAGAAGTCGGATTTCTAAATCATAAAAATTATTGGGTAACAATTAAAATTATTTCCCTATAATTTCTTTTGAATTAGAAAATTTAGGGTTTTTTTTTTTTTTTTAGTGATTAAACATAATGAAAAATAGTAAAGTTTAAAGATTATTACACCACACACTCGTAAAACGAGGTGAAAATAAAATTAAAACTCTCCTCACAAAATAAAAAAAATAAAAATTTGCTTGATGTTTTGCAGGATCGTCCAATATCCTCGAGAAACGTGTAATCTGCAAAATCAAACACAAAATGAGTGAAAAAAGAACTTAATAAATTTTTTTTTTTAATTTTTGTTCTGTTTTTTTTTTTTTTTTTTTTAATAATTAGTGAAAATTAATCTTAAATTCAATTACACCGCAACCTTCCCCGGCAACGGCGCCAAAAACTTGATGCGGATTTAACTAACCTAAATTAATAGGTTAATTTGACCCACTTGTAATAACCGCAAGTGCACGGTGCCTAACTGGTAGACAACGGCAAGTACGGGTCGATCCCACGAAGAAGGTGGATGCAATTGAAATTTTAGAATTTAATTAAACTAATTTAGAGAAAATGGGGTTACAACATTTTTAAAACTAAACTAAAAATAAATTAAAAATAAGAAAACTAAGAAAAATAAAAGATAGATGAAATGAGTTTTGTGGGCTTGGACTCACTAATGAATTAGCAAAATTATTGAAATCTAAATTACTGAATTTAAACGAGAAGCTTTAGGGATGAGAATCCCTTCCTTACACCGAATATGTGATCGTTAAAATCCAATTAAACTTATATCATGTTTCTATAAAACATTAAAATATTATTTCAAGCAAATACGCTCTTACCAAGTATTAAGTGTCTTTTTAGGTACACTTAATCAAAGTTTAAGCTTTGAATATTAATAAAGGGTACCAAGTTTAAGTGTCCTTACCAAGTATTATTTCAAGCACATGCTTTGAATATTAATAAAGGGTAATTCTAACTACCAAACATATCAAGTTTAATTTCTCGAACATGCAAGGTGAAAGCAATTTATCAAAGTTCAGAAATAAATTGTAATTAACAATTAAGCACACAATTCAGTAAAATAAATCAAAATAACTTATACAACCCATTTAGTTTATCACAAATTCGATGTGGTGGCACTCAGCAAATCAGCAGGTGGTCCAAACATGAATCCCGAGGAAAATGGTTCCAAAACGCTCTGTGGTGGTACAGAGCAGAACCGAGGGTGTAAATAGCCAAATAATCGAAATTGACCATTTCCCACCTCTGCTACAGTACCCCCCGCTCCGGTCGTCTTCTCCAGCGCGACAGCGTCTGTTCGCGGTGCATTTCTTCGCTCTTCGCGACCGTCTCGTCCTCAAATCGTCTCCATAACCTGCAAAAGAGAGAGAGAGGGTGAGGAAACAATTAGATATCAACAAAAACGCGAAGGAGGAGATGAAAAGGGGCTCCTTGTTTCTTGGTTGCGATTTCTGTCTCGCGAGGTGGTGGCTGTGATGCTTGGTCTGGTCGTGACGGTGGTCGTGAGGGAAGGAGGCAGGAAGGAGCTCGAGACGAAGAGAGGCCGAGAGAGGGGAGGAAGACGGTCTGTGGCGAGGCAGAACAGAGTCGCGGTGCGACTCTGTTTCACGGCGTGGTTGTGGTGGTTCTGTCGCGGCGATTCGTGGGGAGGTTGTGGTGGTGGGACTCGTGCGGAGGTGGTGGCGGTTGTGTGGACAGTGGAGAGGAGCAGAGAGTGGTGGCGGAGTGAAAAGTTGACATGAAACAGGGTTGTCACACCCCTGTTTCACGGTGGTGACGGTGGTGGTTGTGCTGTCTGGCGGTGGAGGTGGTGCTAGGGTGATGGTGGTGGCGAGGTGGTGATTGCTGAGTGAGTGGTGATGGTGGATAGGTGGTGATGGTCACCTTGTGAGAATCACCTTTGAGAGAGGAGCTCCTTTGAGGAAATCTCCATTGAGGAAGAGGTTTTGATTTCTAATTATCTTCTTTTCCCTTCTCTTTCTCCCTCCCTTTCTTACCCTATCATCTTCTATTTATAGAAAATTATTAAGATGAATAGGGATGAAATGAGGGAATGATTCATCAATGAGGGTAGGAGGAGGATTGGGCTTGGCATTGGGTTTGGGTTTAGGTTATGGATTGGGTTTAGGTTATGAATTAGGTTTTGGGTTTAGGTTATGAATTAGGTTTCGGGTTTAGGTTTGTGACTGCTTTATACCACCGTTGGAATCGACTAATTGTCGTTCCTTAACTTGTCGCTTTAATATGATTTCATCGTTTACGCTCAAATTCCTACAAAGACATGAAAACGAAATAATTACTATACAATATAATAATCGAAACACTAACATGCATAAATTAAGGGATATATTTTGTAATAATTATGTGAATATCACTTCCTCCCTCGGAGAAAGATGAGTAGTGAGGAACCTCCCTACAAAGAAACACACGCAACGATTAGCTTACAATCAATGCAACGAAATCAAAGGGCGAAACTATACTTACGAAGCGGCTTGAACTCCCGCTCAAGCAAATGGACTTTAAACTTGAAGTACTTCGAATCCAAAGGAACCAAGAAGCAAAATTTCTGCTAGAATTTAAAGTCATCCGACAGTTTTTCGAAGCAAATCAGCAACATCATCTTACAAAAGGTGTGATCGTTCGGCCGAGGGGAAGTCAGCAACTGGATCACCCTCGGAGTCACGCGGACTCCAGCATCTTTTGCCCTGATCAATATGAGAAGGATAATCATGTACCCATTCGGAGCAAATAGACGAATCATTTCGAAGGAAACATTGGCGTCTAATTATCATTCAAAGTATATAATGGCAAGTCTTCAGGAACCCCGAATGTCTTTCGAATCTCGGCAAGGCTCGATTCGAAAGCCGACCTATCTTTGAAGAACTGGAGGCCCTTGACAAGAAACTCATCGTCAAGGTGATTTTGGAGTGCCACAAAAAAATGTGAATAAACTTTCAATAAAAAACTGAACAGAACGAAATCTTTAAAAACAAAGAAATGGAAAAGTCAATCTCTGCAGAAAAGGGAGATTTAAATAGAGCTCGTCGCTCAAGGAATGTTTCAGACTCAATTATCATGAGTGGCGTATCTTTTCGAGAAGTGATTCAGTGAACCAATACGATGACTCACTAATTCGAGGGGAGCAGTTGATGATACACCGCAACATTCTCTCTTCTACACCGTACACGTGTCATGATGATCTCAAGGAATAACAGACCCAAAAGCAGACCAACACTGATCCAGCCCAAGCGATTTCAAGCTCGCACAACGCAGTCCGCCAGACAGACCCAAATCACTACAGCCTGCTAAGCCCACGCGTCTCACAGTCATATCCAATACCCGTAATACCTATTAAGGCAAGTATCTCAGGGATCAGCTTCAAACAGGCAAGCCAACAACACCTTATTTCCAACTAGGAAGCAAATACTAGAGTATACGTCGTACATTAAACCTCGATCTATGGACACCATTCTGATTGAAAATTATCTCCCTCGTATCTAGGAGCACAAGTCTAATATGGAAACTTCCATTCACAACGTAACTCCTAATTATAGAATGATCTCCATGAAGATTTTTTTCCTAAACTACGCCATCGATGGCTTGGTCGAACAAGGACTCCAATACTGTAAGTAAGACATGAGGTTGGTAAGCTAAGGTACGCTATAAATTTGTTGTTTACAACATTACGCCTTCCTCAAATCTCTGTCTTACTTTAGCATCGGAGTGTCATCGGCCACCACAACGGTGATTCGTGGCTCACATGAGTTCCTTGTGTAGATCAGCAGGTCAAGATCAAGCAGAGAGTGAAAATCGACTGCATCAAGCATAATTCATTTGAAAATTTCATTGAAACATGATACTTTTCATATGATGATAACTTTGTAAACAACAATCCATTTTCAGGATCTACTCACTAATGAAAACCTCAAAGAAATATTTATTTATCCGTATAATTTATTTGAATTGTTGTTATCTTGTGTACATATAATTCAACGGCCCATAGTATTCATTTGGACATATTTTCTTTAAGTTTGCAACCTAATTCAAATGATGATAACTCCGTCAATAACAATTTGTTTTCAACTATTCAACTACTAATGAAAACCTCATAGAATGGTCTACTTACACATATTAATAATTTCTTCAATTATTGTTTAATGTGCATTTAATTTTATCAACGAAGTTTTCATTTAAAGATATTTTTCTTAAGTTTTTAACTTAATATCAAGTTTGTTCTACCATTAGGAGCGAACTTTTACAGAAAGACAATGAATAATTTCAATTTGAATTTGCCGAAAGAAGGTTTGAAAATTATTTACTTTCAGCTGTTGTTGAAATAGATGCACTTACATGTTGTTAGAGATTGTCTCTCTGTATCAAATGGAATTTTCTTTTTTTTTTTGCAATTTATATTTTTAGGGGGGTGTATTGTCTATGGATTCTTATGGAATTGATAAATAATTTGAAAAGTCCACGGACTCTTTAAATTGTCCACAGACTCTTTAAATTGTCCACGGACTTCTACTGATTTCTTAAATCCATAGACTTTTGCTACAGACTTTCTAGAGATTTATGAAAATCGACGGACTTTGTATGAACGACTTTTACAGATTTCTAATTATTTGCAAGATAAAAAAGAAGTTGGTAAATAGTGATGAAACAAAAAAAACGTCCATAAAATAGAGATACATGTGAGAAAAGGTCGTTAATTAGCATCTTTAAAATAAGAAGTAAACGTCCATAAAATTGTATATGATCATTCTTCTCCTTCATGATTATGGTCATTTTCTTCATTATCATTGTTAGCAACGTTGATGTTTGCTTGAGCTGCTGCCCACATTTGATTAGCAATACTCATTCTCCATTGATTAGCATTTTCTCTTTGCTGCTCTTGGGTTTGAATATCATCTCATTCAAAATTACCTTCATCATTCTCTACCGGATCATTTTCTGGTTCAGGAGGAAATTCATCTGAACGACATTCTTGTCGAAGAAAATTATGCAATCCTGCACATGCCAAAACAAGCTCCGCTTGTGTCTTGTAAGGAAATGGTGGTGCTGATTTGAAAATTGTAAACCGCGACTTGAATATTCCAAATATTCTCTCAATTACGTTCCTCAATGAAGTATGACGAAGATTAAATAACTCAATTGCGTTGACAGGATGGTTTCCTGGACCGCCAAAATCTTTGAGATGATATCGAGTGCCACGAAATGGAGCTAAAAAACGACGTCGGTTTGGAAATCCACAATCTCCAAGGTAATATTTACCTGATCATAAAAAATGTGCAATTAGTATGTTTATACTTTATACTATATGGTATAAAATTCAATAAGTTTGCTGCATTTTTAATGCACGTAAAATTATACCTGATGGTATTTTGAGTCCATTTTGTCTAGAAATAGCATCATTTAACACTTTCGAATCATGAGCAGAACCCTCCCATCCACTAAGCACATATATAAATTGTAAATCAAAGTTGCAAGCTGCTAAAACATTTTGTGATAGTTTCCCATGACGGTTCCTGAATCTACTGACCTCACGTCCAACAACCGTTGCAGGAATATGTGTGCCATCAATAGCTCCAATACAATCCTGAGAAAAAAGAAAAATAATTACAACATATGTACAAAAAGAAGAAAAGAACCAATATTAAAGCAATACAGTGATATAAATATTTGCTATAAAACTTACATTGCGTACCTTAAAGAAAGGATAAAACCTTGTACTTTCTCTTATGTTAGGTGGTGTGGTATCAGGTAGCGGTGGTTTAGCCATGAACATTGGAGCTATTGTATTCAAGCTCTTCAAGATTTTGTTGAAACTTCTACTAACAGTGAAATGAGATCGCTCAAATACCATTCGAGGTTCACTATATCGATTGTTTTGACCGACAACTAGTAAAAAGGTCGCAAGCATTTCTTCAACACAAATATATCTAGTACTCCGTAGAGGTGTTTTTTCTTGTATGATGACACATAATTTTCGAAACACTTCAGGATACATTCTGTAGACATCCCGAAAGATATGTGGGTCTCCATCCAATAACTTATTCATGTATATGTATCCATTTGATGTCACCGGTCGTCGAGTCAATGGATGTCTAATACGTTCATCACTTATATTGGGCACAAGATTATATAGCACATAAATCACTGCTTGTATTGCCGTTAATAAAATTCTCATGGCCTTGTAAAACTCTTCATCATGTTCATCAACTCCATACATATCCATTTCACAGATTGCTATCAAAGCAAGTACCTGAACAAGGTCATTATATATTCAAACCAAATATATTAGACATTAGAGAACAAGACATGTATCTTACAAAAAAAAAAGATAACCAGGCAGGTAATGACATGAAAAATCGCAATCCAACATTCAACAAAATCAAATCATTCAACACAACCAAATTAAAAATCATCACTTGCAAAATGAAATCAACACACAGTATTTAGCCTTATGCATATAAAAAAGTATCAAACTACATGACTTAAAAATCCAAATGGCCTATAGCTTATTAGTTTTATGCATCCCTCTGTGCCCAAGTGATCCAATCAAGTCTTTGGTCTGGACTCATCTTCAAGAAGGTGTCTTGCTTTGTTTTAGTGTTAAGAAAACTAATCGCAAAAAACTGAGCACCATTATTCAATCATGGGTTCTCTTGAATAGCAATCCAACATTCGTTGTTCGTTGATTCTCTCTTCTCCATTATGCCACAAATTGTTTTAAAACTGGTGACAATTTCACCAAAGCCACTTGATAAGTTTTCCAGAACTGCAGCTTGAGTAGCTACCCCTTTTGAGTTGCTACTTTGTTCATAATCAGCTCTACTTCTTTTGCCATGAGCGTTGCTTTGTGGTGCATCATTTGCATTTTCAGTTTGCACAAATGCATTGATGTCTTGATCAAAGACCAAGTCATCCATGCCACCAAATTCCCAAGATTCATTTCCTTCTTCATCATATGTTGTGGCATCTGTATCATCACCTAGACCTATTGACCCCATCCCAATTGCAGTTCCATTACCAACTGCAATCTTCAAATCCTCATAGTCTGCAAAAGTTTCTGACTGAAAGTGCGCATGCGCTGGATGTGACTGAAAAAAAGATTCAAAATATAAAGAAAGTTAATATGTTAAAGAGTCAAAAAAATTAAGCTGTAAAATAGAATAAAAGTTCAAGATATTTAACCCACCTTCAAATAGTCTGCCCATACTTCATCAGGCGCAGTGAATCTCTTTGTGATCGAGTCCCATCCAAACCCAGAATTGTGGCGCATAAGCTGAGAGTAATTGTTGTATTGCTTTTTAAACCATTTCACTCGGCTTTGATACTGGCTATAAGTTATCTCCTTACTAATTTTCTCCTTAAGTTTTGGAAGTAACTTTGCCTCTATGGTTGTTTTACTTATAACACCATTAATATCCCTGAACCCAAGCATGGCGCCTTCAACCATGAGCTGGAGCAAAGCATTGCTCTCTTCCGCGGTCCAAGTTTTATAATCTTTTCGTTTATCGTTACCTTGTGAATCTCCCATCTATATATTACAACAAGTATTTTATGAAGCAAATATATGCTACTGTATCAGACACAACTCGAAAGTAGTTTCATTCCTCTATCTGATCACTACATGCATGAAGCTAATCTATCATACATGAAGCATGTATGGTTAAGCCTATATGCTATATGTCATATCTAATTAGAATTGGATGAACGTTTTATGACTATTGTTTAACCTCTAATGAATTCATATATATGACTATTGTTCAACCTCTAATGAAGACATGCAGTAGGATATCTCTAAGACATTACAGTTTATATACAAACATACATGATCCAACCATGATCAACTTATATGGTCCAATCATGATCCAAACACATGGAAGTCAAAACCATAGTTACATAAATCTAGTCATACACAACCAACTATAGCAAAATATCATATATGTAACATTTATGATCCAATTAACCATAAAAAACATAGCTGAGAAGATAATCGGCGTCAAAAACATATATGCAAGGGATTGTAAGCCATAATGATCCATATAATTCAGCGATTTATAAACCCTAATTTAACATGGATAGTGACTAAATTAAATAGACTGCAAGCATACTGAATTTGAAATGTTAAAAACGGAACTGTGAACAAAACAAGTACCTGAACACGATCAACATGTGTATGCTAGGGCTGGCTGTAGGCATTTTTTTTGTGAAGGTTGTCGTACTATTATATGGTAGTAGATAGATGCTTTCGACATCTATGGGCCTATGTGCTTGCAGTGCTACCTTCTTGTTTTTCCTAACAGGGATGTAAAACCCAATAGATTTCCTATTCTTCGGATGTAAAATTCAATCAGAGAATAATCTGATGTGGATGAAAGCAATTGGATACTTTGGAAGCAGAGTGAGATACATTTGTTTCTCTTTCACACTGAAATCTGTGGAGTTAAACTGTCTGTGAAAGAGAATCAGAAGTAGTCATGCACATCAAGATTCTGATGAACCAATTGAAGAAGCAAACAGGACCCATTTTAATCAAACCAATTGAAAAAGTCAAAGTTGTTGTTTAAAAAGAAACAAAAATCTAGCTGGCCCGTCCTCACAGCCCGTCCCATGGGACGGACCCTCCCAGGCACGTGCCTTTGGGAGGGCGTCTCGCACGTGATCAAAACCCTTCAGTCTGCTTCAGCTTCAGTAGTAGGAGAGAACAATGGCGAGAAAGTAAAACCCTCAGCGAGAAAGTAAAACCCACGACTCCTCATCGACTCCTCCTCGACTCCTCATCGACTCCTCCACGACTGCTCATTGACTCCTCATCTACTCCTCATCGACTCCTCGACTGCTCATCGACTCTCCTCCTCGACCGCTCGACTCCTCGACTGCTCCTCCTCATCGAATAGACTGCTCCTCCTCCTCGCGCCTGCTCCTCCTCCTCCTCCTCGCACTGCTCCTCCTCTTCTGCGCCGCTCCTGGTCCTCCTTCTTCTGGTATGTAATATCAAACTCTTTTTGTTTAACTTGAAAATTAGGGCTAATTTTTATCAATTTTCACCATCATCAGTTTTGATCAATTTGCTCTGAATGTCGATAAATTACAAATTTTGATCAATTTTCACCATCATCAGATAATCCTGATTTTCATATTACTGAAATCAGATAATCCTGAAATTTATACCCTAAAATTTTTTTACCCTGAAATTCATGATAATCCTGCAAAATTTTTTACAAATTTTTGTTCAATTATACTACTGAAATTCATGATAATCATGCATATTTTTTACAAATTTTTGTATGTTGAAATAAGGATCTTAACCCAACAATGACATACAAGGCATATGTGGTATATCGCGGTCGTGTCCCTGGAATTTACGAAACTTGGCAAGATTGTGCAATCCAAGTAACAGGATATAGTGGTAATTTGTACAAGGGTTTTGCCTCGGCTGCCGAGGCTCATGCTAGTTATGAAGAGTGGGTTCGCTCAGAAGTGGTGGAATATAACGATGAGGCAAGCTCATCATCTGCTGCAGAGGTCAAAAATAAGAACTGCGAGGCAAGAAATCTCCTCGAAGCTAATCAGTATCACGCTCGCGCGGGTGAAGCTGAAGCGAACAATGATAAATGGGCTTTGATAAGGGATTTGATTAATGCACTGCTAGTGGTGTTTCTTATGATAATGGTAGTTTTTTTGTTCAAACTTGTGGCATTTTGAATTCTCTGTAAGAGGTATTTCAAACGTGTTTGTTATGATATATAGATGTTTTATATGGGATTTTTTTTACCCTTGGGGCGATTTTTGTTTCTGCTACTGCCGAATTGGTTCTTTATTGGAGTATCATATGATTTGCATATGTGCCAGAATTATGTTTTTGCAGTGAATTCTTCTTGTACAAAACTAGGACATCTACTGTGATGCATTTTTTTCCACATTGTCATATTTGCTGTGAATGGTTGCAATAGGGAGGGGATCATTCAAAGATATATGGTCCCAATTGAGGTCTTTGCTTTCTTTTAAGGATCAGCCTATTGATTGTAAGCTTCCTGCTATGGTTTCTTAGTCATTTTTCTAGTAATAGAAGCTAAAAATCTAGTTGTGCTTAGTTTGTCAGTCGAATTGCAGTTTCACTTTATACTTTCTACTTGTCTGTTGCCAAGATTGGTTGTTCTCCTAGCAAACCATCTTTTTTATCTTTGCACAATGCTGATATTCCTGACAAGGAGAATTCATTGCGCCTCCTCCTTCTTCTTTGAAGCCTGGTGGAGTGAGTGAGTGAGTGAGTAGAAGAAAAAACCCATTTCAGTGTGGAAGATTTATTTTAGTGAGTGAGTTTGTAAATTTGATTAAGTGTTTTGAGTTTGAGATGGAGTTTGTAAATTCAGTGAACAGTGATCAGTGTTTTGAGCTTTTGAGTTTGTAAATCTGATTAAGTGATCAGGTTCTAAATTTGGAATGGGTCGTCACTTATTAGCATGTATGCCAAGTGTGGGAATGAAAAGTGTGGACATTTGGAATGGGATTATCTCTGGCTTAGCTTCAAATGGTCAGAGCTTGAAAGCAATCCAGCTCTTCTCCACGATGGACTCTGCAGGGATTCGGCCTGATGCAATAACTTTTGCATGTGTGTTGAATGCTTGATGGAGGGTTGGTTAAAGAAGGTTTAGGTTGTTTTGAAAAGATGACTGAGGTTTATGGTATCGAACCATACATTGCACATTATGGGTGCATGATTGACCTCTTTGGCCATGCAGGTTTGTGTTATGAACTGATCTTCTTTATTCTTGTTTCTGCAGGATTGGAGTTCCAAGCAATGCACTATCAGCACCAATGTCAGAGTTGGATGAATTTCTGGATGTTGTGGAACCTGGCAAGACTCATTCAAAGCAAGAACAATCAAGATAATTGGAAAATCAAGGAAGACTGATTCTGAAAGGTTGATGCTTTGTATTGAATGATTATGTAAAGATTACAATGGAAAGATTGAATGTACAACAATGTATTACAGTAATGAATGATATTCTGTTACAAACTGAGGCCTCTATTTATATCAGTTCCTAATGCCTTTATTTCTCCATAAAGCACAATATAGCACCACAACAGACTTCCAGACCATAAAGCACAAAACTGCTATTTTCAACTACAAAACAGCAACCAGACTAGCTTGAAGATTCACTACTTCTATGGATGGCAAAGAGCACTAGAGTTTGTGTATGCAAAGAAGATTTAAAGCACTAGTATAAAGATGATATCTATAATTGTTGATGCCTTACAGTGAAAGCACATATGTGGAAGTCTTTTCTTCATTGTATTGGTCAGTACAAATCTGAATTATGTATTGCAACTTATATATTTAGTTAATGATGACACAAATCCATACATAACCTTTGATTCTTTAGTTTCTCATAGCTGCACACGGAACGCCAGACTCGAAGCTTTGAAGCTTAAGTCCTAAAAGCTCCTTTTCGAATAACGAGCTGCGAAACATTTCAGTATCATTCGTGGATGAATCCAGTCCAGTAAAATCTTCCCTTTGTTGGGAAAAGAACAAAAAGAAAGGAGGCAATGCTGAAGATAAATTTAAGTTGTATTTATAAATTAAGCAACAATCTCAATCAGGCAATTATTTACAAAGAATGCTATAACGACCTAGAAAGGTAACATAATTTCCAAGGCTTTCTCCCCCTTCCATGTTATTCAAGGCCCTGCCCTTTCCCCATATAATTTTCATCACTATGATATCATCATTAGAAGATGTCAGAATGGAATCGCCCAGGCATTGAGCTGCTCTGCTGAGCCTGCTTCAAATGCATTGTCAGTGCATAGTTGTTTACCTGCATTCACAAAACCAATCAAAAGTTAAACTCCCCATCACATGATGCTCAATACACTACTGAAAACTAAGAGGGTGTTTATTTTTTGTTCTGAGCCTGCTTCAAATGCATTGTCAGTGCATAGTTGTTTACCTGCATTCACAAAACCAATCAAAAGTCAAACTCCCCATCACATGATGCTCAATACACAACTGAACACTAAGAGGGTGTTTATTTTTTTTTCTAGAGTTGGATGAATTTCTGGATGTTGTGGAACCTCATAAAGGACGTTGAGAAAAATATCAGCTATTGACTGGCAGAACGAAAAAAGGACGTTGAGAAAGCCTCATAAAGCAACAACCCAGCCAAAAATGAGCTGACCCCAATTCAATATATACTTCCCATGACCCCAATTTATCAGAAGATTACACACTTTTGTTTGACAAGCCTACCATAAATTACAACAAGAACAGATATAGAGCAGTAATTCAGGAAATTACAACCCCATTAGACTTGTTTACATTTATTTCCTGACAAAAATAAAGACAGCTCTCACAAAAAGTTTCAGAAAACCATCTCTTGATTAAATCAAACTCGCATGTGAAGCCTCTCACCCTTGTAGATCATACAATGTGGTTTGCATCTTAGAAATTGTGCTGCAAGAATAAATTCTGCTGAGGAGAAGCAGGCCTAATCTCTTCTTCTAAACACCTCAACCCATGATCAACACCACCACCTCCATTACCCAGTGTCCTCAACTCCACTGCTTTACATAACCATCAAAAAAAGCATTCATGCTTTCACTCCTTTGAGTTGAAGACATCCCCGCCCAAAAAGTAGATCTTTGATATGTTGGCACCCAACGCATTCTTTCAAGATATAATCCTCTCAACCAATCATTTTCTTGCAGACAATATTTCTCAATGAAACCATGCCAATTTACTTCAAACTCTTCATGAGACAAAGAATCGTAAACTGCTCTTTGCATTGCAAACTTTATTGCCTCATATTGATTGTAACCAGACAATTTTTCAGGCAACTTCTTCATAATATACCACAAGCACCATCTGTGTCGTGTGTTGGGAAATACAATTTCAACGGCTCTCTTCATTGCCCTATCTTGATCAGTGATTATTGCGATCGGAGCATTGTCATTCATACACACCAACCAAGTTTTGAAAAGCCAAACAAACTCTTCAATGGTCTCACCACATATCAATCCACATCCCAAAAGAATTGACTGACCGTGATGGTTCACCCCAACAAAGGGAGCAAATGGCATGTCATACTTATTCGTTAAGTATGTAGTGTCAAAGGTAACATCATCTCCAAACTCCTTGTAAGCTGCTCTGCTCCATGCATCAGCCCAAAAGACATTTCTCAATCTCCCTTTATTGTCCAAATCCATCATATAAAAGAAATTAGCATTGTTAGCTTGCATTTTTTGGAAGTAGTTATGAATGGCCTCCGCATCCCCCTCCCCAAGTCTCAACTTCCTCATTTTATCCAGATAATTGTAACAATCTTTCTGAGAAAATTGTTGATTATCATGACCACCAGCTTCAACCACACATGAAGTAAAATTCTTATTTTGCCTAATACCTGCCCTATCATTATAATCTAGCTTCTTCTTTGCATATGAGCTCATAACTCTATTTTTCGGAAAAAATTTTGATTTTCCGGGGCTCAATTCATGATTGTGAGCTATTGTTACTTTTGTCACTAACACATCACCATCAGAGAGTATTTTACCTCTAATTTTAGCCATACATCCACATTTAGTTGTACCCCGCATGTTTATAACACTTTGTGATTGACTTCTATGCTGCCCAGACCGACCACATGCAAGCGTTAAGAATATAGTTTTTCCATTTTCCGGGACTTTGTGATTTACTTTCACTGAAAATCCTATTTTATAGGCATAATCATAATAATAACGTTTGTACTCATCAATGTCGCTGAATTTCATCCCTTCTATAGGATCCCTTATCTCTTCTAAATTTTTTTCATTCTCCATGAATTCAATATCTTCTACACTATCCATCCCTTATATACCTATTAAAGGAGTAGTTATCATCAGATATGTAATCTTTGAAATGTTTTACAACTACGCTAAAATTATGATTGATTTATACAAAAAAAAAATTTAACAAAATCTAAGCATATCTATTTTTTTAACAAAAATTATGCAGGATTATCATGAATTTAAGTAGCATAATTTAACAAAAATTTGTAAAAAATATGCAGGATTATCATGAATTTCAGTAGTATAATTGAACAAAAATTTGCAGGATTATCATGAATTTTAGGGTAAAAAAATTTTAGGGTATAAATTTCAGGATTATCTGATTTCAGTAGTATGAATTTCAGGATTATCTGATTTCAGGGTATAAATTTTTTTAGATAAATTTAAGTTTAATTTTCAGTATAATTTCAGTTTCAGAAGATAAATTAACCAAAAAGAGTTCGAAATTACATACCAGAAGAAGGAGGAGCAGGAACAGTCCGAGCGGCGCAGAGGAGGAGGAGCAGTGCGAGGAGGAGGAGCAGTCGAGGCAGTGAAGAGTGGGTTTTGATTTTTGTTTCACTCTGTTTTGTTCTCCCTCAAATCGAGTTTCTCGCCATTCTCCTTCAACCCTAAGTGAAAACTGAAGAGTGGGTTTTGATCAGTGAAGAGTGGGTTTTGTTCTCCCTCAAATCGATTCGATTTCTCGCCAAGTGAAGAGTGGGTTTTGTTCTCCCTCAAATCGACTCAACGCTAAGTGAGGAGGAGAGGATTCGAAGCTGGTTGAAGAGTTTCTCTAAGGGTTTCTCGCCATTCTCCCTCAACCCGAAGTGAAGACTGACCTGTTGGTTTTGATCACGTGCGAGACGCCCTCCCAAAGGCACGTGCTTGGGAGGGTCCGTCCCATGGGACGGGCTGTGAGGACGGGCCAGCTAGAATTTTTGTAAAAAGAAACATAAGAAATTATAACAACTTCATAAATTGGATAACCTCCTAATTCCCAATGCTCTGTTTTTCATCCTTGGCTTTTCATCTTTTGGAATTGTTTTTACCCAACTGGATTAAAAAGTTTTTCCTTGGCTTTTCACCTTTTAGAATAATTCAACATCAAGGTAGGAATTTCTGAAAGCTATATATCTGCCATAAGCTATATATACTGGTTCAAACTGTACATATAGGAAAGTAATTCGAACAAAATCTGTTTTATGAAATATTTCATTACTTTGAGATCCAATGTCATCATAATAAATCAAGGAATCCTTTTACCATACAACAAAAAGATGTTACCATTATGATATCATACGTTTTCTAATTTAATACCCTAACACAACTTATAAACCCTAATAATTTAATTCAAACCCTAACTCTAAATCATCAATGATGCAACTATGAACACTATGCAAAGATAGAAAAAGAATTGAGAAAACAAGAGGATGAGAACCAACCTCTTCACGGGTGGCACCAGGAAGAACTTTGGGAGACTTTTTTTCACGTTGAAATCTTTGATATGGAGGCTGGCAAACTATTGAACTTTGTTATTTATACCTAACACTACAAAGTCCATGAGAATCCATGAGTTTCCAAATCCATAAATATAAATGATATTTTGAATACCCTAAAACTTTTGTGGACTTTTTGAAATCTATATTGAATACCCCTGGACTTTGTGAATTTCAGAAAGACTTTTTAAAATCCTAATTGAATACCCCTAGACTTTTGTGGACTTTTTAAAATCCAAATTGAATACACTTGAATTTTCAGAATCCATGAAATTTATTAAATTGTCCACAAAATCCAGATACAATACACCCCCCTTAGTTCATTATAAAAATATCTCGATATTTTCATGAATAGATGGAAGTAAAAGTGCTTGAAATTGACCATGGAGTCTACTTGGACACAAGTGCCCATAAATGATACAAGAATGAAGAATCTCCACACCGTTTTCCCCCCGTCCAACAAATATCCCCACTTGGATAATAAACCTCTAGTCCTTGTAGCGTATTCTAAACAGGGGCAGTTTCGTAAGATGGACGTAAAAGCAACAGAAGCTCACAGGGACTTGTACCTAAAGTGTGGTCTTCACTTCACGCCCCTCTCTTCCTCGTTCCTCCTCTCCTCTTTTCGATACCTTTCTTTCTCCGACGGATAACTACCAACACTGTGCTCTCCGCTCGCCACGTAACACCAACCAAAACGTCCCTGCACACGCAAGAACACGTTTCGTCACAACAAACGTTAAGTTACTTCCCGGTGTAGGCAATCTGATAAACAGATTACAAAAATTTGGTCTCTCTTCACTCTTTTTCATCACTGTAACTAACTAAATCTTTCGAGAGAGAGTCCGCAATGGCCACTCTAACGAAGCTCCAACTTTCCTTACAGAACTTCGATTGTTCGAACTTCAGAGACGCTTCATGAACCGATCAGAGACTGAGATTTCGAGCTTCTTCTCATCAGCTGGAATTTGATCAAATTTCGTTTATAGGGCAACCGAAGAGATTCTCGGTTCGGTCATTTAGATCGGAAAGAGGAGGGGGAGGAGAATTCCAAGAGAATGGTGGAGAGGAAAACCGGTTGAGTTCGAAATTGAAGAAGAGTAAAGGTGCTGCTCTCTATTCTTTAAAATCAGCAATTAGAAAGCTTTCTGGTGAAAGCGGAGGAGTTTTTCTTCTCGGTGAGCTTATATAAGTTGTTAAACCAACTAAATAAATATGAATAGGTTTTTAATCTAAAATGGAACCACCCAAAACAAAATGTTCTTGCATCAATTTTAGAATATTTAATTATTTGTTAATTTTGAAGGGTGGTTTTTGTTTTTCCTTTTGTGTGAAATTCATCTTTTTATGACATATACTATTTATTCATTTGTTAGTGGATAGAGTAGTTGCGTTTAAGTTGATTTGTTGCTGTATGTGGAAATCTTTAGATTTTGTGGATGGAGTTGATGATTTATGTGTAATTCAACATGAAATCTGCAGCTTGTGCTGATTTTTTTTTTTCGTTTTATTTTGTTTTGTAGATTATCAGTGTGCAAATCAAATCGGAAGATATTGTCATGATCATGCCCAAAATAATGGCGAAGAGAATATGAAATGCTGGCGGAAGAAGTTGGCGCCTATTCTAAAAGTTTCAAAATCAAAACAGGGGCAAATTAGTAAATATGAGAAAGTTGTTAGGATCATAACACATGTGTCACACATCTATTGGGTATTGTTTGTAATTTAGTTTTTATTAGGGGTGGACACGGTTCGGATCGGTTCCAAATTTTAAGAAACCTAACTCGAACCGTTTAAATTTCAACGGTTCCGATTCGGATCGGTTCCTCCATTTTGAACGTTGGAATCGAACCTAACTCGAACCGTTGTAAACGGTTCTGTTCCAAACGGTTCTTGTATAATATTATGCAACATTGAAGATGCATCCCACTATGAGTAAGAGTTGGTTATAAACTAAAAACCATTTCTATTCCTCCACTAGATGTGAAAGGTTTCAATATTATGCCACCAAAGCACAACTGCTCAAGTAGTGAAGTGTCAAATTTGATATACAACAACTCATTTATCTCACACAACATGTGAAAAATAGAAAATGTCAAATTCGATGAACAACAATTCATTAATAGATATCTATCTATCTCAATGGGACAAAGTTATATATAATTCTTAAAGTGAAATCAAACTTAATAACATCAATCAAGCACGTTCACCCCTGATTCGACGAGCAAGTTGGATGTCTTTGGGCATAATTGTAACCCTCTTAGTCCTGCGGCTAATTCATTACTTGTGAATGTGTCTTTCAGTTTCAATGGAAGATGCAAAAAATCAAAATGCATGGCTTCTGTAAAATGAAGAAAAAAAAAGTAAAAAATGGAAACGTCAACTGGGTTCAAACCTATGCCCAACAGATTTCAAATTTGTCTCCTTAACCACTCGGACATTTCGACATTGTTGTGAAATTGGGTCTGGTTTTAAATTTATTATATAACTGTTTAATTATCGGATCGGAATCGAACCGTTTTAAACAAAAATTTAGGAACCGAAACCGAACCGTTTAAGAACGGTTCCGGAACCAAATCGAATCATTTCATAATTTTAAAAACAAAAATCGAACCGTTTGGAGTAAAACGGTCCGGTTTGATTTGGGTCCGCGGTTCCTCAACCCGTTTGCCCACCCCTAGTTTTCACTATAGGTTTAAAAGGATAAGAGAAAACAGAGAAACAATATGACTTTTAGAAGAAGAAAAATAGTTCTAGTGTTCAGAAACCCATTAGCAGCCCTGTATACTTTCTTTCATTGAATGCCAATTTAGTTTTCCTCAAATTTCTCTGTGTTTGAGATCGGATCTCTAAGAATCTGACACTTGGTATTAGAGCTTGGACGAACCCCAGGTCTGTGCTGAATCAAACCTGCAGATACAATAGAGATGATATCTAAAGAACTAGAGACCTTCATAAAGGAAACAAAAAAAACACATCGCAGAACACACTGGACAAATAGATCTAGTGAAGGGAGAGTTGAAGAAGATTTCACAGACACAGGAACTAATGGAGAAATGTGCCAACAAGAAACGACGGATCGATCCTTTTGAAGTCGGGGACTTGGTAAAGCTAGATATGTTCAACAAGTATAAATGGACAGCTAGAGCACACAACAACCTGTTTCGCAAGTATGAGGGACCGGTACAGATTAGTGAGAAAGTAGGCAAAGTCTCATATCGCGTCAAGTTACCACATTGGCTTTGTTTCACCCATCCTGTCTTCCATGCAAGTAACTTGAAGTCCTACCATGCAGATGCCGCTGATCCCACAAGAAATGTATCTATCCGAGCATTGCCTAAGCATCCTACTAAGCCAGATCGAGAAGTGAAAGAAATCTTAGCTGACCGCCTCATCAACAACACAGGCCCGGATAGAGAGTATTTGGTCAAGTGGCAGGATGAACCTCCTTCAGAGATCAGTTGGGAGCTAGTCGAGCATCTACTGCCATACCTCTCAAAGCTGGAAGAGTACTTAGAAAAGTTCGTTGCGAGGGCGTCAGCGAATTGAGTGTGGGAGAGTGTTAGGACTCAAGGTCAGAGGCCTTTCAAAACTTTCCTAATGGTCTCAAAACTCAATGTTCTCTTTTGAAAAGTGCCCAAATGCTTAGCATCTATATTATAGGGGGAAGGTTTGAGCTCTTGACTGTGAGGACGTGTTGCCTCCATTGCATAGTCGGGCCAGACTGTACCGCTAGCACTTTTATTGTTTTCTTTGCATTGCTTTTCAACTTCAAACTTGTATTTCCATCGATCGATAGCATCGAACTAGTCTTGAGCAACGTCCTTCCGAACGTTCCTCCCCATTGTAATCTATTGAATGTTAATGAGAGCTTTTGCTGACTATTGTGCATTGTTATATTGTCTACAGATTGATATTGTGCATTCTCAAGTTGATATTTGTGCCCGTCAAAATAACTACTCCTAGGCTTACTAGTGAATTGGATAGCTAGTGTCGCACGGATTGCTAGTTCGTGACACCCATCCATGCCTGGGCCTTGCCGTTTCCAGCTTTTCGGGCTCTTGCTGGTTGAATTCGAATCTCCCATTGTTCTGATGTCTCTTTGGATGTACATTCTCCTCCCTAGGTCTGTCATGTCTCCTTCTTTCTTCTATCCTTTATCGCCTCCTTGAGTGGCCTTCCCTCTCAGATTGGTTCTTCTTCCTAGTGGCCACCATTTTCTCAAGAGTGATGTGTTTCTGGGTGTCTTCAATAGAGTCTTCATGTTCTTTGGGGGTCTAGATTCAGAGAATCGAAAAATGATCCTCTTTTTAGTCCGGATGTAAAGGTAGCAGTGGCCATGTCATCGCTGCAGTCGTCTTTTCATTGTCAACTTGTTAGTAAAATGAGTGATGTATTCCCTTATTGTCTCTTCGAGCTTCTGTTTGATGTGAAGCAAGTAGTGCGGTCCCTTATCGATGAACCTTATGATGAAGGCGGTAGCTAGCGCGTGGAATGAGTCTATCGACCTTGGTGGTAGGATGTTGAACCAACTCATCATTGTAGAGGTGAGACTGGTCGGAAATGTTCAGCATAAGATGGATTTCGTGTTCTCTTTCAACGCCATCATGTGGTGGACGTGTCGCAGGTAGTCTTCGGATCGGTGGTGCCATCATACGCTTCAAACTTTGGTGGGGTGAACTTTTTCGGCATAGGGGTCACCATGAGCGCGTTCGAGAATGATGGTCTGGTCAACTCATACAGCACGTTAGGTTCTGTGACCCCGATCTTGAATGGGATTTCAGTAGGGGACCCATCATTCTGTGGCGGCCATCTTCTGGTGATTCACTGCTTTCAAGATTCACTTGCTCAGGTTCTAAAGGAATTTCATTACTTTCTCGGATTCGGTTGGCAGAGTTTTGTTGGAACGGCGCTTGGACATGGTCGACAGATTGAGTGCACTCTTGGGTGAGTTTGTCCACCATTTTGATCATACAGTCCATCTGGGCCATCAGTAGGTCCACGCGAGGGTGCACGGCAGCGCCCCCAGAAGTTTGGTCTATCACATGCTATGGCTCTTTGTTGTCAGGCACGATTGGCCCAATGATTGTCGTTGGATTAGAGGTGTGCAGTGTTGGCAATGTAGCTTCATCAGTTGGAGGATCGCTTTGATCATTGGTAGGTTGAGGGTATGTAGAGTGTTTCATCTGTCTTGAAAGCTTTTCGATCATTGATCAAAACTAAGAAAGTTTCCTACTGCAGACTATCTTTTTGAAAGGAAACTGTCGTTTCCCACGGACGACGTCAAACTGATGCGTCTAAAATCCGATCTCCTGTAAGTTTGACATGCAAAACAAATGTTAGATTGTCAAAGACCATTTTTTTGGTGGTCGAAGGAACTCCGATGCTTAAGTCAGTAACTCAGTTAGAGATGGAGATAAATCTGGACAGAACTCAGTTAAAATTACATACCTTTGTCCAATGTTTCATTTACCTTATATAATGGTCATTGTTAATTCTCTGCATGACTTAAGCCTGTGAGGCGCAACGAGATGAGACGTTCCTCGTAATAGTATCCTCCTTTATGAAGATACATCATCGGAGGCATAACTCCCTCAATGACTTTTTTTTCTTTGTAATGTTCCTCCTCTTTAAAAGAGAACTTTATTGGGTCTGGATTTGAACATTTGTTTATGGTTTATTCTGACGGACTCTGTTTAAGCTTCTATGACTGGATTCACCATTTTTGATCTTTCAAAATTAACCCAAATTTGAGATACTTAATTATTATGATGAACGATCTCTGCCACATGTATGACTACGATAACATTTTATTTGATGGATGAGAGAGGATTAGGATAGAAAAACTACAATTTGTGTTCTCTACTTGTTACAATCACACAATCTACGAGTCTTATAAGTTGCAGCTTGCCACTAGTTGAAATTTTACCAAGCAGCAGGCACCTAGGAGGATTTGGACAGGGACGCGCGAAAAGCTATCAACTCGTGCGACACGGATTGAACGAATATAAGCCGTCAAAATAATTGCACCGCGTAGACTCCTCGAGACTAAATAATAACAATAATAATAATAATCTATATTAATAAGAAGAGAATTTCATTTCTCTGAAACCACACAACACAAGACAGAGGAGCTTCACTTTCTTTCTTCTTCTTCTTCTTCTTCTCTCTCTATCTATCGTGGGTGGTAGAAACAAAGAGAGAGGAAGAAACAATGCCGGTGCCACAAGATCTACGGTCGAGATCCACCAAACCCACCACCACCATCCATGGCTGTGCCCAGTCTGGGGATCTCCTTGGCCTTCAGAAGAAGCTCCAGGACAACCCATCTCTTCTCAATGAGAGAAATGCTGTTGTAAGTTCATTTATTTCTTGTTTTATAGCTCTGCTGGATTGAAATACGATTCACTTATGATATTTTCTAGGTTTGCAATTGAATTCCACAAATGGGTTTGTGAGTTTGATGATTTTTTTTAGCAATTGGGTTATTGTAATTTTAATTTTTTTATTGCTTGATCTTTTTTTCTGAAATTGGCTTCTTGTCAAGTGATCAAATTTGGGGTATTATGCAAAGATCTGAAAAAGGGCAGGTGGATCTGTTTGTTTAGCTAGTGCCTAGTGGTACCTGAATTTTAGTAACATTTTGTGAGATTTTGAGATGTTGGAACTAGGAATAATCTGGATGCAATTTGATGAATTTGGTAGCTTGGTCTCTGATTTTGTGACTTGTTGTGAATTGGGGTTTTGTTTGACTTACTATTTGGCTTTTTGTTTGAACTATGGGGGCGTTTGGCAACCGAAAGCATAATCACTTCTACTTATTTTAGAAGAACTCATGCTACAAAGTAGGTAGTTATTTTGGTAAACGAATTTGTATGAAAGAGAAAAAGTGGAGAACATGTGGTACAAAAATATGGTTAGTTATTTAAAAAGCCAAATCGCTTAATAAATAATGTCGAATGCAATAATATTAGCTACAAATTTTAGCAATAAAGTAACTAGCAAAATTTACAAAATATTAATGCATCCATACTAACTTAGGTAGTTTTCAACGGTAATAAGCAAATAAGGGTGTGTTTGGTTGCATGAAATCCTATGCCATGGGAATCCATGAGGGGACCCCTACATTTTAGGCTAAATTGATATATCACTCCACGTCCACCATTTGATTTTGTGATAAATGGTGGGAATGGAAGTCCCATGAACATGAGAATTCCACTCCTTGGTCCCCCAAGACATGTGATTCTCATGTTCATGGGACTTCCATTCCTACCATTGATCACAAAATCAAATGGTGGATGTCAAGGGATACATCAATTTAGCCTAAATGTAGGGGTCCCCTCATAAATTCTCATGGCATAGGATTTCATGCAACCAAACACACCCTAAGTTTCTTTTGAGTGTGTTGCCAAACACCCCCTGTCTCTGTTGTTGCTTGATGCAGATTTGTATAGTTATTCTTACTGATTGCATTAAACTAAAACAACTGATTAAGCCGTTATGGAAGTTACGGTAGTACATGTAGTTTAAACATTTTATGTGCACTGTGCCAATTGGGTATTCCAAGTTGAGAAATGAGGTTGAGTTTGATATTTTCATTTCTAACGCAGATGGTGCAAACACCCCTTCATGTTGCTGCTGGCTATAACAATGCAGAAATAGTAAAGTATTTGCTGAATTGGCATGGACCTGAAAAGGTCGAGTTGGAAGCAAGGAATATGGTCAGTGGTTTCAAAATGCATCACACAGATTCTAAATTACTTGTATAGTGTTGTAGTTGTTTTTGTCCGTTTCAACATTCAATCTTATTTTTTGCTTTACCTTACAATCAGGGGCAGATCTATGTGCTAGGTAAGGGGGTCAATTGCCCCCCTTATCTTTTTAAAAAATTCCACTAAGTTACTCATATTACATTGCCCCCTTTGTATGCAATCTTGACTTCTGACTCCACTAAAAATTAAAACAACAAATTTTTTTTTAACTTCACCCTCACCAATCCCACTCCATCTTTTTTTTTTAATTCTCACCCTCTCTCTTTCTTTCTCTTTTTTTAATCTCTCCCTCTCTCTCTTAATTCCCACCAACTCATTTTAATCCATTCACCCCCTACATATACAGAGAGCTACAAAGAGACCAGAAAAGAGGTATCATACATGGTGTGTTTGCTTTGGGATGCATGTGATCATATTCATATTAAAAATTTTAATTGGGTTGGGGACCGGCTAAGGAAAATTATACTTCGTCATCATCATTGGTTTTCTTTTGTTTTGTTAAAAAAAATAAAGAAAAGAACGAATTAGGATTATCTTACCTCAGACTCAACTAACATATGGTGGTAAGAGTGATAAAAGATTAGTTAACAGATTAGATTAATTGTGGGGTTCGGTTGGGATCTGATTTGATCTTTCAAAATCAAAAGCAATCATTTGAGTTTGGGTTTTGGTTTGGGTTTGGGGCGGTTGGGAAAACACGATGGTCGTAGGTTGATTTTGCTAAGTTGTTTGTCTGCTTCGCTTGAGCTAGCCCAAAAGGATAAACAAAAACTATCTCTATACACACACATATATTTCCCTTTCAAGAAGACAGACAAGAATAAGAAGATAAAAAGAGAGTGGATTGGTGTTATCCTCGGAGGCTCTGACTCAGGAGTGAGTTTCAGAAAAGAAGAGACGGACGGACAGATAAAGTAGGAGGAGAAGGAGGATTCCAAAAATAAAATTGTTGTTCGACAAATTCACTTGAATCCATCCAGCCTAGTCCAGTCAAGATAAGAAACACTACATAGGCTTCTGCTACTACTACTCCTTGAACTTGGACTATACCGTCTTGCTGCCTCAAAGCCAGAAAGAAAGTCAGAGGTCTGTTCCTCGCCAACTCTCATCTTATACCACCATGCATGCTTCTGTTTTCTCCAAGTCAAAATGGGAAGCTCTTAATTAATTAGCTACCCATTCTTTAATCATGTCATGTATATTGTTTGTATAGTTGAATTAATCATCCTTCTTTCATGATCACACCATGTCACCCTGGTTATAAAATATGGTTACAAAAACGTAGTTTCTTAGTATTTTCGTAAATAGTTATGTATTGTTTGCCCCACTTTGTCTGCAATCCTGGCTCCGCCTCTGCTTATAGTCTTAATTTATGGGAAAACAATGCAGTATGGTGAAACCCCCTTACACATGGCAGCAAAGAATGGGTGCAGTTCAACCGCAAGGCTCCTACTCGACCATGGTGCTTTCGTGGAAACTAAAACCAATGTATGTTTTGTTTTGATTTTCCATCAATCTTTCATTGGACTCCAGCTTGGAGTAAAGATGAGGATGTTGAATTGCCAAGTCTGAATTTTTTTGCATTCTGTTCTGTCTGCAGAATGGAATGACCCCTTTGCACCTTGCAGTTTGGTACTCACTTCGAGCAGAGGATTGTTCAACTGTAGAGACATTGCTTAAATTCAATGCTGATTGCAGTGTTAAAGATAATGTAAGCTTGTTTAGCTATAGACTGGAATCTATTTCTCATTGTTCTGATTGGTTTACTTTTTCACTAGTTCTGATTGGAACTCCTAAAATTATAGGATGACATGACTCCTCTAAATCATCTTTCACAAGGACCCGGCAATGAAAAATTACGCGAGCTCCTTAATAAGCATCTCGAGGAGCAGAAAAGACGTAGAGCAATTGAAGCATGTACTGAAACAAAGGCCAAGATGCTTGAACTTGAAAGTGCTATGTCAAGTATCATAGGGTTGAATGATATCAAGCTACAACTGAGGAAATGGGCCAAGGGAATGCTATTAGATGAGAAACGCAGGGCTCTTGGGCTCAAGGTTGCTCCTCGGAGACCTCCTCATATGGCATTTCTTGGTAACCCTGGAACAGGTAATCAATTGACATTATATATATTGTGTTATGCTTGGATTTGCAACCGAAACTAATATGTCGCTCTACATTTATCTTGGCATATTTGTCAATACCGCGGGAATTTTGTTCACTATCCTCTTCTTCTTATTCTTCTTCTTTTTTTCTTCCTGAAAATGACATTCAGAAGTGTAAGAGCCAGAAACAATTTCTTTCCTGAGAGAAGCATACGTAAGAGCTATAAATAATTTTGTCCTGGGAGAACCGTACATTTTGTAATTGTATAAATATTGATTAGAATCAGTCAATTAAGATTTGATCGGTAGAAACTATCATTCATAATAGTTACAGATCTCAAAAGCATAGAATTTTTTTTCTTCTTCAAGGTTTTAAACCTTTTGTTCCATATAATTGTTCTAATTTGAGGTCACGGCACATCTTTACTGCAAATAACTTGCAAAAGGATGAATTCTTTTATGCTGTTCTCTGACTGCTTGGGAATGACATGCAGTTTCATATATGTGTTCTTTGAATTCAATGTGAAATTGGACTTCATTGGTTTTCTTTTCTAGTTGTCTTGAATGCTTAAGGAATTATATATTACCTTCAACAGGGAAAACAATGGTAGCTCGTATCCTTGGGAGACTACTGCATATGGTTGGAATATTACCGACCGACAAGGTAACAGAAGTGCAGCGGACCGATCTAGTAGGGGAGTTCGTTGGTCACACAGGACCAAAGACTAGGAAAAAGGTAATGCGAATTGTCTTACCAAAATTGTTTTTACAAATTCCTTACAAACAAATACGAGTACTCTACAAGCCAAGCAACTATGTTATTACAGATAAAAGAAGCGGAAGGAGGGATTCTCTTTGTCGATGAAGCTTATAGGCTGATACCCATGCAGAAGTCGGATGACAAGGATTATGGGTTGGAAGCATTGGAGGAGATTATGTCTGTCATGGACAGCGGCAAAGTAGTAGTCATATTTGCTGGTTACAGTGAACCGATGAAGCGGGTAATCACCTCAAATGAGGGATTTTGCAGAAGAGTGACCAAGTTTTTTGTCTTTGGTGATTTCAACACTGAAGAGCTAGCTCAGATTGTCCATCTCAAGATGAACTGTCAAGCCGAGGATAGTTCGTTGTATGGGTTCAAGTTGCATTCATTATGTAGTGTGGACGCCATCACAAAGCTAATAGACAGAGAAACCAATGAGAAACAACAGAAAGAAATGAATGGAGGCTTAGTCGATCCAATGCTTGTGAATGCTAGAGAGAATTTGGATCTTCGTCTTGATTTTAACTCTGCAGATGTAGATGATCTACTCACCATCACCCTTGAAGATCTTGAAGTGGGTCTCAAGTCGCTTACTGCCAGTGTGACTCTCAGTGGCATTTGAAGCGACCACAACAGAAGTCATGGCTATTTCTTCCAATAAGAAAGGATTTTGACTAAGCTTGACTAAATTGCGCCCAAAATAAACAATTGTTAGGAAGGACATTCTTTGTAGGTTCCATGAGGTTGAAGAATCAGAATGAGGGCCTCCATTTGTTACTTTTCCGAGAATTCTTTCAATCGTCACAGAAAATTTGCAAATTTGGATTTGTGTCTCTGATATATTTTTGTTCTTTCAGTTATTCTTTGTATTATAGTTCATATATTTGTGCCCGGTGTTTGCTAGTTTTAGCTATGGATTTGTACGACACGGATTCTTGGGTTCTTTTCACAATTGTATAAATGGGATATTCTTCTCTCACTCTCTCGCTTTTCAGGCATAAATCATAGACATGAATAACATCAAAAGCAATTTTGTGATTTTTCTTTTCTTTTCATTTTTTGTATTTCTTTGTTTTACCATTTGAATTTTAGTTGCTTTAAAGAGTGTCCAATATTTCATGCCCTGTAGCAACCTGCCATGCTGTCTTCCTTTCTGTAAAACTGTACTAAACTTTGTTTAACACAACCCCACTCGCAGTATGTTTTGACAAATATATCATGGAAGAAAGAAAAAGAAAAAAAAAACACTTATTTTCTGGAATAAATTTGCCATTTGTTTCATGAAATTTTATCTTCTGAAATATTTATTTTTAAGAATTTAAAATTTCCAGGGTTTGTCTGATGGAAAATTATAAATCTTTGGAAAACAATTTATTCCAAAAGAGCCTCATAGGTGAAAAATCAACATACCAATTTTCAATGGGATATTGATTTTTCAAGATTTTCCTTAGCTTTTTATTTCAGCATTTAAACTCTAGAACCACACCACCATGTCACAACTAACACAAACACTTGATATATTCTGCATGGCATCCCCCTTCAAGCTCTGCATGGGCATCTCCAGTGGCAGACCTAGGATTTTAGTTAAGGGGGGCGAAATGATAAATAATTATTAGTTGATAATAATAATTATCAAGGGCGGAGCAAATTTTTTTTTTTCCTACCTGAGTTAGTAACTAATAAAAAAAAAATACAACTATCAAAAGTACATTGCATATACCAAATTGAATCTAGTGCAGTCCAATTTTAAGCCAAAATAAAATCACAATTTTGATAACCTTAGCAAGGGCAAATGAGCGTAATAACTAGAATATATCACTAAAATCACAAAATAATTATGATATGTATCTAGTTGAAGCTTAAAATATCTGAAAATTTTGCGAATATAATAAGTAACTAATAAAATTTCATAGAAAAATGGTTTATGTGAGCCTCAAATTTTATATGAGTTGGCTAATGATATATATTTTCACTAAATTATATAGTTACTATTTTATATATTAATTTCAAATATTTTTTTGAGGTTTTATACCACTTGTGGACAAGCAATTTTTTTTCTTTTATGTTTGCAATTACATATAAAATTGCTTTGAAAACAAAAAAGTAGGGGCATATCACAATGACAGAAATAGTAATTGTCAATAGCCATAAAAAAAATCTTACGCTCCAAGATGACTGAAAATAAGTTTTTATTAAACTAAATTTTTTTATGTTTGCAATTATTAATAAAATTGCATTGAAAATAATAAAAAAATAATGCGAGTAAAGAGTATCGATCTCAGGTCATTTACTTAAAATGGAGTAAGTCTAGCCATCTAGGTTTGTTGCCACTTTTGGGCCAATTCTTGGCCTTTTTATACTTTTTACCCTTTCTCCTTAAAACATAACAAACAACACCACTTATAGAAGGGGTAGAATTGTAAAAAGCCACGACTTGGCCCAAAAGTGGCTAGCAAACCTGGTTGGCTAGAATTGTTGCTTAAAATGTTAAACTTCCAACCACTACACCAATGAGTAAGTCTAGGGAGCCAGGGCAATTAGCCATTTTTTTACCAGGGTTGGGCTCTTTTACACTTTTACCCATTCTCTTTAAAACACAACCACAAACATCAATTATAGAAGGATAGAAGTATAAAGAGCTCCAACCCTGACCAAAAAATGGTTGGTAAGCCGTGGCTCTCCAGAATTGGGGCTACACCAATAGAGATATGGAAATAGTTTAAAGAACAACAATTATATTGTATTATACATTATATAATTAATTTTTTTTATGATGCTAAATATTTATTTAAAATATTTTGCAAGTTGAGGGGGGCAGCTGCCCCCTTCGCCCCTTAGTAGGTATGCCCCTGGGCATCTCCATTTGAACTAACTTTCAAAAAAGTGGCAACCAGGTAACTAATGCTCGCTGATTCTGCTGCCGACGGCTTCTTCGGTTTAGACATTATCCTCACCTTCTTTGAAGATTCCAAGAAAATTGTTAAACAGTATGATATAGAACATAAACTATACATTATACGCACGTTTGATTAAACATCAAAATTCAAAATCTGTTAGAATATATAGGGCTTGCACTCAACATAGTCAAGCCCAAGTCCAAAATTGATTCACATCTACAAGAAGGAAAGTACTAGAATATGAAAATACAAATAGTTAAAGAAGTAAAGTTAGAATAGGAAAGTCAGAATAAGACTCTATTTTGTATAGAAAGTTTTAAGTTTCTTGTTTCCACAAGGTTAGGTAGGAGTTAGCTTATATAAATTTGTATTCAATCAAGGAATCAATAACAACAATATTACATTTCTCCAATAACTTTCTTTATATGGTATCAAAGCAACTTTCTTTGGTGACCTAAGACTCCGGGGATTGAAGTTTCCCCCCGCCTCCGACGGCTACGCACTTTAACCGTAGACGGAAGAGGCTGGGAAGGAAAATCACACTCTGCAACAGAGTTCACGCACAAGCATCAAGAAATTCCTATCTATCAACCGCTGCAACTTTGACTTCATCTTTAATACCAACAATTTGTGTTGACTCGAATTGAGCAATACCCACCAAAATTTTGTGTTGACTCGAATTCGAATTGAGCAATACCAAAATTTTTGTTAATTCGAATTGAGCAATTTTCTTCATACCAGAATTATCCAAATTGGATAGTCATGCCGACCACTCGAATCGAACCATTAGTCGTTCACTCGACAGTCGTGATTTTTTCATACAAGAATCATCCAGATTTTTATCCAGAATTTATCAGAATTCGACTTCAGAGTTTCCTCCAAATTGGTCTTCACCAAATCGGACTTCAAAGTTTCCTCCAAATTGGTCTTCACCAAATCGGACTTCAAAGTTTCCTCCAAGCTACACATTTCATCCGCGTTTACTTGTCCAATTTGCAGGAGAGTGTTAGAATATGTAGAGCTTGCACTCAACATAGTCAAGCCCAAGTCCAAAATTGATTCACATCTACAAGATGGAAAGTACAAGAATAAGAAAGTCCAAATAATTAAGTAAGTAAAGTCAGAATAAGACTTTATTTCGTATAGAAAGTTTTAAGTTTCATGTTTTCACAAGGTTAGGTAAAAGTTAGCTTATATAAGCTTGTATTTAATCAATGAATCAATAACAATAATATTACAATTCTCCGATTATTTTCTTTATAGAATCGATTGTGTTTTCCACCAGGTATGTTACCGAGTTATGGTTTCCCATGGATATTGCTTTCAACCTTGCCATTTTGACTCATATATAGACTTTTCACCAGAGAATGCACAGTGGTGATGCTTTTGGCTTCCTTAACATGCTTCGTTTGCAGTGGCTCATGTGTGTTACTGAGTTTTTTAGTAGGTAATCTTCATTTTCCTAGTCAATTTCCTGACTACAATCAAGTATCCAAACATACGGTAAAGAGCTTACTTCGACACTGCAAATGATTGTTTTGATATGTTGTTCTTTTTTATTTTTTCCCCTCGGGCTAGAAAAAGATATATGTTTCATCTACTTCTGAACGAGATTCAATAAACTCATCTCTGTAATTCACTTTTCTAAGTTCCATTTTTTCTCTACTGGATGGCTACTACTCATTATTCCATAAAAATGAAACATGGATTGGAGCTCAGATAGATAACTATGAAGATAGAAATGTTTAGCTACGCTACACCTATTCGATTTATTGGTCTATAACCACCCTAAGTACCATTGGGTATGAAGAATGCATGCTGACAATAATGGAGAAATGATGTTCAACCTTTTCTACATGCTCTTTTAATATTGGCCTTACCGATTACCTCATTGGAAACATGACCAATCTCGTTGTCCGTAGAGCCTTCCGAACTTTCACCATAGCAAGTCTTCATAGACATTGCTTCTTTTGATTCATGAGTTGTCAACTAGTAAATCAATTCACAAGTAAGATAACAACCTATTGAACAAACACTAAGCAACTAGGAAAATGACTGGTGAACTTTTCCTTGGGTGTGCTGGTGTAAATATTTTGTCTTAATAAGACGACGTAGCATGGGAATCCATCATAATTACTGACTAGATGAAATTACCAGTATACAACTATTTCACTTCTAAGATATCCTACAGTTGTCATTAAAACCTCACTTTGCTTTGCCAAATTGGCAAAAGTGCCTTGATTTTTTCGTTAATCAATCGAGTCTACATGTCTGAATGATGGAAATTAATATTGCCATATTAGAATCAAATAACCAAATTAATTAAGGCAATAAACCTACTCGAAAACAAATTTTTTGAAGGGGGGAGGATAAACCTTACCCTTACAATCACAATGTGAATTCACTTTACCCAAAACACCTAACAAATGAAAGGATCATATAACCTAGTATTTACTAACTCTTACATACGGAATATACCTTAAGGATACAGAAGATCCAACAAGGTTGTGAAATAGGCTCGACCGAGTCCTTGCTTTCAAACCAATCTTATCACAAATGAACATTGGGGTAATAGCTCTAAACATTTTTTAGTCCTTTAAAGTATACGCACTTGCTGCATCTGCAAGAGAATTTGTTTCTCAAAAAAAATGTCTCACTATAATGCTAAAACCTTTTGCAACTTCTCATATCCGATTCCACCATGCCTTTGTTAGTATACATTCTCCTCGAGTATCATGTGCAATCACGATCTTGTGGGTAGCACTCGGTGTATGGGCTTGACTATTTCCAACGTTGTTGGCTCCACCTAATCACAACCTCCGCACTAACTCCACCTCGTCTGGACTTGTAAAGTACTTCCAGACACCACCTTAGCAAGGATCTAGAGCCTAATCTAGACCATTCATCTAGCGAACCGCGCACCTGCGCCTATCCCCTAAACAATGTGTCACCTACACCACCTTGCCGAGTCTCAATCGAACCATCAACTCCGATACCACTTGTTAGGGTGAAGCGGACCCCTTGGTCCACTATACATAGCAACGATATTCTCCCCAACTTAAACACCACCTATCGAGCCTTCCATCAGGGCCTAAGTGGTGTGGGGTTTTCCCTAAAAAGACTCGTTGCTATTAGGAGTTGACCATCTCCTTATAAACCTTTGTGACAATTTCTCCTTACTTGATGTGGGACTATTCAAACCAACTTTATCCCAAAAATCTCCACCTTGGCGCGAATTGTCACACATCCTACAATCCATTCATCGGTCTGCAACATCTCGAAGTACAGTCTATAGTTGTTTTGTCTACTACTGAAGCAGAGTACACGACTCTATAAAAAATGGTGAAGTGGCTTCGGGGCTTGGTTAGTGATTTGGGTGTTACTCAGGATGATGTGACAATGTTATGACAAAGTCAGAGTGCTATCCGTTTGGCGAAGAACCAGGTTCATCATGCCTGGACGAAGCACATTGATGTGCGGTATCATTTTCTGAGGGATGTCATCGAGGATGGCGTGGTTCTCTCGGAGAAGGTGAATACTAAGGCAATCTAGCTGATATGTTGACAAAAGCGGTTCTAGGGATCAAGTTTGAACATTGTCTCAACTTGATGAAGCTCTCTCAGTGTTGACTCCCCAAGGGGGCAAGGCCCTTAGGGGCATGATGATGATTCTCTAAACAAGAAATGGGTCTTGGCGATTTTTCATGCCAAGGTGGATATGTTTATGTGGTTGTTTGTGATGCCTGTGTGGTGGCCTGAAATTATTCGCCAAGGTGGAGATTGTGAGATAGAGTAGGACTCCGAGAAGAGTAGGACTCAAAGTCCTTGATAAATAAGGGCTCACAGTCATTGTTGTTCCTTTGTTGGCTCCCAATTTTAAGGGACGAATCAGAGAAGGAGTTTGAGTCTTTTACTCACAAGGACTCAAACGCGTATTCTTTTTTTTTTTGTTTAAATTGCAAACACAACGAGCAGCGGGCAACACAACGATTAGCGACACATATAACGTGTGTTGAACACAGCACATACAGCGTGAAAAGGGCAACATACAGGATGCGCGAATAAGGTTGCAAACACGACGTGAATAAGGTTGTGAGTTCGGCATGAATCAGTGTGTGTGGCGTGAAACAGTAACCAAGTGGGTTGAAATCGGGTGATTTCGGGTGTTCTTCGTTTGCGAGTTTTGCCAATCTTCAGGGTTCCCTTTGGATTCTATTTCCATTGTAGGGAGGAGTAAAGGGAGGAAGATTGAGAAGAGACTCTTGTTACTTTGTGGTATTGTTGGCTTGAGATTGGGTAATCTCAAGGATCATTGCTTGACAATGTTATAATCTTCAAGTAAGTGTTTCCATATCAATAAAATAGTTACAGAATCGTCGTCCGTGGAGTAGGCAAAGCCGAACCACGTAAATCCTGGTGTGATCTTTATTTTTCTGCATATTACGTATTGCGTGTTGTTTGCTTATTACTTGAATAACGTTTTCAGTCATTCACATTCACCAACTAGGTCTTGCCCTTGTGTTTGGAATTATTTGCATCAGTTGGTGTTTTGGACTAATTGTTCCAGTGGGTATTTCCCTTACAACCTTCAAAAACCTGTTCGTACTCACTCCAATAAAACTACATCATGGAGTTTTTTTTTTTTTTTTTACATCATGGAGCTTCTGTGCCAAATGTGGTATATTATTTCCCTTCTCTTTACAAAATAATTGATAACATTTTACCCTCATAGTTGCATTGTTTTCAACTGCACCGCAATCAGAACAATAAGGAGACATTGAGGGAAATGGGAAGTTAAGGTTTTGAAAATGTAAGGTTTTTCCATGAAGGAGGCTAGAACTTCAAGAGAACCAAGAGAACTTCTCCCTGTATTTTGTTATTTCTACGTGGACTATCCAACTCACCACGAATGGTGAGTTACTAAGATGAGATCTAACCGATGAGACTTCAAGCATTTTCCTACACAAAATGAGATTCCAACGGATTTCTACATAATTGTCTCTAGAGCAGTGGTATGGAAACGTTTTTTGACAAATTATTTTCCTCAGTCTAAAGTCTAGTGTCTGAAACTGCAAGATTTGATCACATACGAGGATGGAACAGAGCCGGTATGTACAAGCATTTTACATGGGTAGGCATTCCTAAATCACAAAGGCTCCAACTAAATTTCATAATGCGTCCCAAACAAAAACAAAACTCTAAATTCCCGTAATCATTCATATCAACAGACAGAGTAATACTTCATAATCCAAAAAGAGTAATATGCCTTTTTCTCATGAGATTTATGCCATAGAATTCAATTTCAACTATGAGTCAGACATAACTCTAAAATTCCCACTCATTCATATCAATAGACAATAAAAAATCTAAACAAGACAATACTTAGTAATAAAAAAAGAGTAATATGTCTAAAATCTAAACAAGTCAATACTTAGTAATCCAAAAGGAGCAACATGGTAAAACATGATCTTATGAGATTTATGTCACAAAATTCACTTACAACTATGAGCCAGGCATGCTGGTATTTTACCTACAGACTTTTGGAGTGAAGCTGCAGACCTACACTTCTTCCATTGCGAAATCAAACAAAACAAAACACTATAATAATCAGATGGTATTGATTGTACTAACAACATATACTCTGCTGCTAACAGTTTATTAACTCTACAAACAACCGAAGGTAGACTGTTTCATAATTTGGTTAATAAAATATCAAACTCAATCTGATATAGAGCATCTACAATCCTAGATTGATTATGATGTAAATACAATTTTGGATATTTTGCAATCAAACACTTGGCAAGTTAAAATTTTAGCCACAAATGACAAGAGATCAACTTTTCTAGGAAATGAGAAAACTTATATTTAAATTATATTCAAGTCGCTTGGAAGAGGAAAAACTTGTATGAAATATGAAGTTGGGGAGCACAACATGTAAGAAAGGAGATTTAAGACTTGATAACAATGATCCGAAAGTAATTAGAAGTGGTAGTAGTAGTTAGACTTGGAGAATAAATAGAAAAACTAATAAACAATAGTCCTGCATGTAAAAAATGGAAACAACAATCCTATTTGTAGCCCAAGAACTAAAAGCATGAAATGTGAAATTAGATATCAAGAACAACCTGAGACATGTGACAAAGACCACTCCTATCACCCATGAAAGGCACCAAATGCAATTATTTCCTTTAAACCTTTATTTAGTTTGAGACATCAATCATCATAGGCCAGATGAGAGCATTGAGGTAGGCAAGATATCAACATTTGCTCTATAGTTAAAGAAATCCTCATTAAGGCATCATTTCCCAACTACTAGGCATCTTTCCTACAACAATACTACCATCCAAAATAAAAAATTGAGCATATACCTATATCACAAATATCATGGACGATAGCCAAATCTCTACCCTTAACAAGTTCCAGCCAACTTCCAAACTTTGGAAATACTTGCACTCCCACAACCTCGCCACATTTTCAAGCTCCAAGCATAATTAAAACTTCTAACTCTGATGACCCAGGGAATAAGACAATTTCCTTCTTATCACAATGGTTCTAGCCACTCTTGATTACTTCTCCATGATGTTGTATGGCTTATTTGTAGTGTCTTTAAGTTGCAAGAGTATCCTAATTTTTTTTTTTTAATAATTATTGCAAACTTTTTATTTTTTTCCATTTGCCATCAAAGTTGATTATAAATAAGGACCATTACATCAAGAAACATAAATTAAAAAATCGACACACTCCACTATGATAGTCATTGGATATACGTTTTGGGATACATATATGCGTTATGATATTAATATTATTTTATCCTAATAGGAAACTAAATAAACTCGTGATTATAAAATGAGTCCGGGTTGTCTGCTCCATGAGCAGAGATCTGCCTGCTCATCATAAAATAAGTGTGACATATCAGTGGAGAACTAACACGTTAAGAAATCGATTGAAGTTAGTTTTCTAAAAAAAAAACAAGTCACCCGCACACGCGATACGCTTGTTAGAATATATAAATATGTTACATTAGGAAAAAAAAATCAATTTCTCTGATAAAAAGAATATATGAATGAGAATAAAAAAAATGGTCTATTAAAATATACACTATAACATTATTAGTTCTCAAATCTCCCTTAACGTTACCATAATAGAGTATTGAAAAAACATAATAAGTATAGAGGTCAGAATAAAGTTTGATATATACATCGTCAGAATAAAGTTTGATATATACATAAAAAAAATAATGTTTGATGATTGCTAATTTCTTCAGCGTGAAATTGATAGCCCACACAAATTTTTATAGTTTATGAAAATCATAGATGGAGATTTGAAAGAATAAATAAATATATGCTTAATTAAAATGACATAATTCTTTTTTTTTATGAACAAAATGAATTTTATTTTATTTTGCTAACTATTAAAAAACATTTGATAGTGGGTAGTTATTAAATTTAAAATATTACTTGACACAATCATGCTTGTCTTATTATTGGACACAATCGTACTTGTCTTGTGTCAAAATGTTTATTTTTTTTTTTATTCTTAGTTCAATTAGAGGTCCAAATATCTTGCGATTTTTGCCATGTTTAACATATTGGAACTTAATAATTTTTTTGCTTGTGACGTTGAGCATGATTTGACATGTTACAATTTCCTTGATAATCGAGGTCTCAAGTCACATTAACTCTGAAATAGATAGAAATTAATCAACTAAATGCATTATATACCTACATCATAAAACAATGCTATAATGAAAGCATCATCTCTTCCCTTGAGACGACGAGAACATTAATCATACATAAGACAAGGAAAAAAGTCTTTTCTCTTTATCCCTAACAAGTTTGTTTGAGTAAAAAGACAGAAAGTGCGTTTACGCCTCATTTTTCTTTTTCTTCATTACATAAAGACAAACACATTCCTACTATTCACAAGTGAACAATTTTTTTTTTATAGAATACAATGATAAAAATATTCATGATAAAAAAAATAAAAAATAAATCAATGAATAACATTTTATTAATGCGTAACTGAAGCCATATTGCACTGGAAAGTGGGGTTATTTTTCATTTAAAGTTTACAGTTAAATGCACCTCATATTGCACTGGTAAGTGGGGTTCGTGTTAATTTCCCTTGGGTCTTGTTGCAATGTGCGTAATAATCACCGAGCGAAAGTAAGCGTGAAAACATCGTAAATAGCGAAAAAAAGGTTTCCTCTCTCTCTTGCATGTCATCTGTTTGTGTTTGCCAATCAAGATTGGACTCACTTTTAAAAACCACACCAAACTCTCTTAAAGTCAGTTGCAAGTCTCAGCCAAAGAGGAAACCTAACAGTCTTCGAATTCAACTTAATAAATACATTTCGAGTGAGTTTATTGAGATTCCAACGCTTCTTCGTCAATTTTCCGTGCAACATTGATTTCTAGGTCAGATTGTTTGATTTCGAGTAGAGGATCGGTTTTGAGTTTGATGGGCGGATTGATTCTTGGATCGTTTATTGTTGATACATCGATTCACTGAGATGATCCAAAAAGAGTAATATGCCTTTTTCTCATGAGATTTATGCCATAGATGAGTCAGACATAACTCTAAAATTCCCACTCATTCATATTAATAGACAATAAAAAATCTAAACAAGACAATACTTAGTAATAAAAAAAGAGTAATATGTCTAAAATCTAAACAAGTCAATACTTAGTAATCCAAAAGGAGCAATATGGTAAAACATGATCTTATGAGATTTATGTCACAAAATTCACTTACAACTATGAGCCAAGCATGCTGGTATTTTACCTATAGACTTTTGGAGTGAAGCCGTAGACCTACACTTCTTCCATTGCGAAATCAAACAAAACAAAACACTATAATAATCAGATGGTATTGATTGTACTAACAACATATACTCTGCTGCTAACAGTTTATTAACTCTACAAACAACCGAAGGTAGACTGTTTCATAATTTGGTTAATAAAATATCAAACTCAATCTGATATAGAGCATCTACAATCCTAGATTGATTATGATGTAAATACAATTTTGGATATTTTGCAATCAAACACTTGGCAAGTTAAAATTTTAGCCACAAATGACAAGCGACCAACTTTTCTAGGAAATGAGAAAACTTATATTTAAATTATATTCAAGTCGCTTGGAAGAGGAAAAACTTGTATGAAATATGAAGTTGGAGAGCACAACATGTAAGAAAGGAGATTTAAGACTTGATAACAATGATCCGAAAGTAATTAGAAGTGGTAGTAGTAGTTAGACTTGGAGAATAAATAGAAAAACTAATAAACAATAGTCCTGCATGTAAGAAATGGAAACAACAATCCTATTTGTAGCCCAAGAACTAAAAGCATAAAATGTGAAATTAGATATCAAGAACAACCTCGGACATGTCAAACAAAGACCACTCCTATCACCCATGAAAGACACCAAATGCAATTATTTCCTTTAAACCTTTATTTACTTTGAGACATCAATCATCATAGGCCAGATAAGAGCATTGAGGTAGGCAAGATATCAACATTTGCTCTATAGTTAAAGAAATCCTCGTTAAGGCATCATTTCCCAACTACTAGGCATCTTTCCTACAACAATACTACCAACCAAAATAAAAAATTGAGCATATACCTATATCACAAATATCATGGACGATAGCCAAATTTCTACCCTTAACAAGTTCCAGCCAACTTCCAAACTTTGGGAATACTTGCACTCCCACAACCTCACGACATTTTCAAGCTCCAAGCATAAAGCTTCTAACTCTGATGACCCAGGGAATAAGACAATTTCCTTCTTATCACAATGGTTCTAGCCACTCTTGATTACTTCTCCATGATGTTGTATGGCTTATTTGTAGTGTCTTTAAGTTGCAAGAGTATCCTAAATTTCTTTTATTTATTTATTTTTAATAATTATTGCAAACTTTTTATTTATTTTTCATTTGCCATCAAAGTTGATTATAAATAAGGACCATTACATCAAGAAACATAAATTAAAAAATCGACACACTCCACTGTGATAGTCATTGGATATACGTTTTGGGATACATATATGCGTTATGATATTAATATTATTTTATCCTAATAGGAAACTAAATAAACTCGTGATTATAAAATGAGTCCGGGTTGTCTGCTCCATGAGCAGAGATCTGCCTGCTCATCATAAAATAAGTGTGACATATCAATGGAGAACTAACACGTTAAGAAATCGATTGAAGTTAGTTTTCTAAAAAAAACAAGTCACCCGCACGCGCGATACGCTTGTTAGAATATTTAAATATGTTACATTAGGAAAAAAAACCAATTTATCTAATAAAATGAATATATGAATGACAATAAAAAAAATGGTCTATTAAAATATACACTATAACATTATTAGTTCTCAAATCCCCCTTAACGTTACCACAATAGAGTATTGAAAAAACATAATAAGTGTAGAGGTCGGAATAAAGTTTGATATATACATTTTTATTTTTATTTTTATTTTTATTTTATTTTACATTTAAAAAAATAATGTTTGATGATTGCTAATTTCTTTAGCGTGAAATTGATAGCCCACACAAATTTTTATAGTTTATGAAAATCATAGATGGAGATTTGAAAGAATAAATAAATATATGCTTAATTAAAATGACATAATTCTTTTTTTTTATGAACAAAATGAATTTTATTTTATTTTGCTAACTATTAAAAAACATTTGATAGTGGGTAGTTATTAAATTTAAAATATTACTTGACACAATCATGCTTGTCTTATTATTGGACACAATCGTACTTGTCTTGTGTCAAAATGTTTATTTTTTTTTTTATTCTTAGTTCAATTAGAGGTCCAAATATCTTGCGATTTTTTGCCATGTTTAACATATTGGAACTTAATAATTTTTTTGCTTGTGACGTTGAGCATGATTTGACATGTTACAATTTCCTTGATAATCGAGGTCTCAAGTCACATTAACTCTGAAATAGATAGAAATTAATCAACTAAATGCATTATATACCTACATCATAAAACAATGCTATAATGAAAGCATCATCTCTTCCCTTGAGACGACGAGAACATTAATCATACATAAGACAAGGAAAAAAGTCTTTTCTCTTTATCCCTAACAAGTTTGTTTGAGTAAAAAGACAGAAAGTGCGTGTACGCCTCATTTTTCTTTTTCTTCATTACATAAAGACAAACACATTCCTACTATTCACAAGTGAACAATTTTTTTTTTATAGAATACAATGATAAAAATATTCATGATAAAAAAAATAAAAAATAAATCAATGAATAACATTTTATTAATGCGTAACTGAAGCCATATTGCACTGGAAAGTGGGGTTATTTTTCATTTAAAGTTTACAGTTAAATGCACCTCATATTGCACTGGTAAGTGGGGTTCGTGTTAATTTCCCTTGGGTCTTGTTGCAATGTGCGTAATAATCACCGAGCGAAAGTAAGCGTGAAAACATCGTAAATAGCGAAAAAAAGGTTTCCTCTCTCTCTTGCATGTCATCTGTTTGTGTTTGCCAATCAAGATTGGACTCACTTTTAAAAACCACACCAAACTCTCTTAAAGTCAGTTGCAAGTCTCAGCCAAAGAGGAAACCTAACAGTCTTCGAATTCAACTTAATAAATACATTTCGAGTGAGTTTATTGAGATTCCAACGCTTCTTCGTCAATTTTCCGTGCAACATTGATTTCTAGGTCAGATTGTTTGATTTCGAGTAGAGGATCGGTTTTGAGTTTGATGGGCGGATTGATTCTTGGATCGTTTATTGTTGATACATCGATTCACTGAGATGATCCAAAAAGAGTAATATGCCTTTTTCTCATGAGATTTATGCCATAGATGAGTCAGACATAACTCTAAAATTCCCACTCATTCATATTAATAGACAATAAAAAATCTAAACAAGACAATACTTAGTAATAAAAAAAGAGTAATATGTCTAAAATCTAAACAAGTCAATACTTAGTAATCCAAAAGGAGCAATATGGTAAAACATGATCTTATGAGATTTATGTCACAAAATTCACTTACAACTATGAGCCAAGCATGCTGGTATTTTACCTATAGACTTTTGGAGTGAAGCCGTAGACCTACACTTCTTCCATTGCGAAATCAAACAAAACAAAACACTATAATAATCAGATGGTATTGATTGTACTAACAACATATACTCTGCTGCTAACAGTTTATTAACTCTACAAACAACCGAAGGTAGACTGTTTCATAATTTGGTTAATAAAATATCAAACTCAATCTGATATAGAGCATCTACAATCCTAGATTGATTATGATGTAAATACAATTTTGGATATTTTGCAATCAAACACTTGGCAAGTTAAAATTTTAGCCACAAATGACAAGCGACCAACTTTTCTAGGAAATGAGAAAACTTATATTTAAATTATATTCAAGTCGCTTGGAAGAGGAAAAACTTGTATGAAATATGAAGTTGGGGAGCACAACATGTAAGAAAGGAGATTTAAGACTTGATAACAATGATCCGAAAGTAATTAGAAGTGGTAGTAGTAGTTAGACTTGGAGAATAAATAGAAAAACTAATAAACAATAGTCCTGCATGTAAGAAATGGAAACAACAATCCTATTTGTAGCCCAAGAACTAAAAACATAAAATGTGAAATTAGATATCAAGAACAACCTCGGACATGTCAAACAAAGACCACTCCTATCACCCATGAAAGACACCAAATGCAATTATTTCCTTTAAACCTTTATTTACTTTGAGACATCAATCATCATAGGCCAGATAAGAGCATTGAGCTAGGCAAGATATCAACATTTGCTCTATAGTTAAAGAAATCCTCGTTAAGGCATCATTTCCCAACTACTAGGCATCTTTCCTACAACAATACTACCAACCAAAATAAAAAATTGAGCATATACCTATATCACAAATATCATGGACGATAGCCAAATTTCTACCCTTAACAAGTTCCAGCCAACTTCCAAACTTTGGGAATACTTGCACTCCCACAACCTCACGACATTTTCAAGCTCCAAGCATAAAGCTTCTAACTCTGATGACCCAGGGAATAAGACAATTTCCTTCTTATCACAATGGTTCTAGCCACTCTTGATTACTTCTCCATGATGTTGTATGGCTTATTTGTAGTGTCTTTAAGTTGCAAGAGTATCCTAAATTTCTTTTATTTATTTATTTTTAATAATTATTGCAAACTTTTTATTTATTTTTCATTTGCCATCAAAGTTGATTATAAATAAGGACCATTACATCAAGAAACATAAATTAAAAAATCGACACACTCCACTGTGATAGTCATTGGATATACGTTTTGGGATACATATATGCGTTATGATATTAATATTATTTTATCCTAATAGGAAACTAAATAAACTCGTGATTATAAAATGAGTCCGGGTTGTCTGCTCCATGAGCAGAGATCTGCCTGCTCATCATAAAATAAGTGTGACATATCAATGGAGAACTAACACGTTAAGAAATCGATTGAAGTTAGTTTTCTAAAAAAAACAAGTCACCCGCACGCGCGATACACTTGTTAGAATATTTAAATATGTTACATTAGGAAAAAAAACCAATTTATCTAATAAAATGAATATATGAATGACAATAAAAAAATGGTCTATTAAAATATACACTATAACATTATTAGTTCTCAAATCCCCCTTAACGTTACCACAATAGAGTATTGAAAAAACATAATAAGTGTAGAGGTCGGAATAAAGTTTGATATATACATTTTTATTTTTATTTTTATTTTTATTTTTATTTTATTTTACATTTAAAAAAAATAATGTTTGATGATTGCTAATTTCTTTAGCGTGAAATTGATAGCCCACACAAATTTTTATAGTTTATGAAAATCATAGATGGAGATTTGAAAAAATAAATAAATATATGCTTAATTAAAATGACATAATTCTTTTTTTTATGAACAAAATGAATTTTATTTTATTTTGCTAACTATTAAAAAACATTTGATAGTGGGTAGTTATTAAATTTAAAATATTACTTGACACAATCATGGTTGTCTTATTATTGGACACAATCATACTTATCTTGTGTCAAAATGTTTATTTATTTTTTATTCTTAGTTCAATTAGAGGTCCAAATATCTTGCGATTTTTGCCATGTTTAACATATTGGAACTTAATAATTTTTTTGCTTGTGACGTTGAGCATGATTTGACATGTTACAATTTCCTTGATAATCGAGGTCTCAAGTCACATTAACTCTGAAATAGAAAGAAATTAATCAACTAAATGCATTATATACCTACATCATAAAACAATGCTATAATGAAAGCATCATCTTTTCCCTTGAGACGACGAGAACATTAATCATACATAAGACAAGGAAAAAAGTCTTTTCTCTTTATCCCTAACAAGTTTGTTTGAGTAAAAAGACAGAAAGTGCGTGTACGCCTCATTTTTCTTTTTCTTCATTACATAAAGACAAACACATTCCTACTATTCACAAGTGAACAATTTTTTTTTTATAGAATACAATGATAAAAATATTCATGATAAAAAAAATAAAAAATAAATCAATGAATAACATTTTATTAATGCGTAACTGAAGCCATATTGCACTGGAAAGTGGGGTTATTTTTCATTTAAAGTTTACAGTTAAATGCACCTCATATTGCACTGGTAAGTGGGGTTCGTGTTAATTTCCCTTGGGTCTTGTTGCAATGTGCGTAATAATCACCGAGCGAAAGTAAGCGTGAAAACATCGTAAATTGGCGAAAAAAAGGTTTCCTCTCTTGCATGTCATCTGTTTGTGTTTGCCAATCAAGATTGGACTCACTTTTAAAAACCACACCAAACTCTCTTAAAGTCAGTTGCAAGTCTCAGCCAAAGAGAAACCTAACAGTCTTCGAATTCAACTTAATAAATACATTTCGAGTGAGTTTATTGAGATTCCAACGCTTCTTCGTCGATTTTCCGTGCAACATTGATTTCTAGGTCAGATTGTTTGATTTCGAGTAGAGGATCGGTTTTGAGTTTGATGGGCGGATTGATTCTTGGATCGTTTATTGTTGATACATCGATTCACTGAGATGATGAAGAAGCGATCAGTTTGATTTGTGTGCGTGCCGAGAGCGAGAATCTTGGTTTTTTAGTTTTTGTTAGAATTTGATGGAGTCAAGATTGATCGAATTGTAGAAAGAGAGATGAGTACAGGGAGGCAGACAGTTCGTGACCTCGTTGAAGAAGCGAAGAAACGGATTCTCTTGCTGAGCGTCTGTGTCGTAGGGCTTTCATATCTAATGTCCTGTAAGTTTTTTTAGATTGATTACTCTTCTTGATTCAATCTTTGAGCGGAAATGCTTAGAAATCACTGCTTCAGTTACTTGTTCAATTCTTGAATCTTGCTTGATGTGCAAATTGTGAGTTACTATTTCACTTGCTTGCTAGTTTTACTTGCTTTTGATTCATTGCCTCGCTTTATTCTTTGACTACTCGAAGTTCGTGTCTTTCAATTAAGCTCAAGTTCTATATCTTTATTGGAAAATTATGGTTCAGTCGGCAAAAGAATGAATTTCAGAGGTTCAGTAATAGAGCACAACTTAGCACTGTCAAATGTCTCTCATGCAGTGAGATTGAAAAAACTGAATGAATGAATTTCAGGGGTTTAGTAATACAATACAACCTAGCACTGCAAAATGTCTCACATTTCACATGATAATAGAAATTTGTGACACTGATTCCTGCTATAATCAGGCCAAGCCACTTACGTCTTGATGCATGAATTGAAATTACCCCCTTTGAGATAATAACAAGTTCAGTCTGGAATCTTGCACTTTCTTGTTGATCATAACATGGCAAGTATCAAATCCTATATGAAGCTCACTACTCACTTGGAATGTCCTTTCTATTTTTCCTGGTTTAGTTCATTTCCTCATTCTTTGCCCAATTGAGTGTGGTACATTTGATTGGTGTTCTTATAGTTACAGTGTCAAAGAAGTTGACTGGGAGATTGTCTTTCTACCTAAGAAAGAGTTGGGTCTATGGATGACGAGCACAAATTTTAGTGTACGGGTGACGCATATGTATTTGGGTTTGGCTTCATGAATATTTGAAGATACTAGAGTCATCAGAGTGCTGTCCTTCTTCTTACCTAGGTCTTCCTCTTGGTTATATATGATAATTTGAGGCTATATTTTCCTTAACATATTGTAGAACCACGACATTGATACAATTACAATCCAAAAGGAAAGGAGATATAGAACAAATAATTTTTTTATTTATTTAATTTTTATTACTGTGATTCGAACAGAATTTGAGACTGCCCACCCCTGGAGGAAGACAAAGCTTAAACTCTGTCAAGCCCACTGTCACTGACCTTTGTCTCCTTTAGGTAGAAACTTTAAGTTTTTTGGTCCACACTCCACACACTTTGTGACAGATACATAGATACATTTTTGAAACAACAAAATCTTACAAATAGAAATGCTACGACCAATTACATGGGTTAAGAATGTCAAGAAGGCCATGAATTACAAGTTGAAAGAATTGTAGACTGGTATTTTTAAGCTAACTTGTGAAATGCCTTTAATAAGATTAGAAACATCGTAATTTATGTGGGTAAGATCAACATGGTGAGTTATCATCTCACCAAAAATAGCCACTTGCCCAACTGTTATGTTGATGTCAAACCCTTCAACTAAAACACCAGAGAAGTCTTGGTCCCTTCAGTCTTCCCTCTTACCTAGGATTGGACTTAAAATGGCCTTTCTCATTATCTGATAAAGTAACCCTTTATGAGAAGTCAAAGTGATCCTTATTGTGACATCTCTTTATCGCCGACCAGATTACTGTTCGCCTTTATTAATGAGTTTGATAGTGTCGCAAACTCTTTGGAAATTACGCATGACACATTTTTTATAGACTAACAATTTTTGTTTCAATGATGTTTTATGCTTGTCCTTGAGGGCGGCCTTAGGCACTGCCAAGTGAACACCTTGAATCTCTAAGGCCTTACTTTATGTCTCCATTGTGTTACATCTTTCTCTGAGAGATACTACACAGTTATCATTTTGCCATGGATTTACATATTTGTCTCATATGACTTTAGTGCATGCCCTTCAAGATTATTATCCACAGTTTACATGGATTTTTCATAATTACAAAATCATCCCTATTATAGCATAAATGTATGCGAATTTATATAATCGATTGTTACTGCATGTCCCAAGACAAATCATAGCCAATCTGTAATCCATCAGCCTCATTAAGTTCTTTTCTTCCACTATGTTTGGTCCTTTCTTTTTTACTTTTTCTTTTCTGGATCAGAAGATGTTCATATTTTTATTTATATGCCAAACTTTCTATGGTATGTATTTAAAGTCGTGCTGTACTTATCTTTACTTTTCTCATTTAGCATGCCTAGGTCTAGTCGTGATACAAAGGCTTGCTCTGATTTATTCTTTAATTTTTGTAGTATAAGGGTTGTAAAGAATACATGTGTGGGACCTTTTTCCATTTATTATTTTGTGTATTTGGTTATTTCTTTATGATTATTTCTTTAATCAACAAAAATGAAAATTTTATTGTAATAAACAAAAAAGGGGCTAAGGAAGACAAAAGCCAACAAGACCACCACCATACAACTAGAAACACTATTATGCACAATGGCATACCAACTAAACATACAAAAAGAGAAAGGGGCATCTCTAAATATTCCTTTAGTTTACCCCAAAACGATAAACTAGTTTTGGTATCAATCCATAATCCATCAATTGAAGATCTTCTTATTTCTTTTTCTCCAAACTACCCAAACAATAGTATGAGGCAATCTCTCCCAAACCCACCTGCCAACAAAAGAGAAGTGAGACTTGTAGGTGTGAGTGGGACTTGCCGACTTGGACAACAACTCAAGCCAGGACACAAAAGATAAATTAGGAGAGTGGGCATAGACCTGAAATTCAACCATGGCTTTCACTTGAAGAAAGGAATTAAGGGTGCATTTGATCCAAGGATGCACAAACACGGGCACGCCACAACGACTCGGCAATATCCAAAAAAGCTAGGACTCAGCGACACAACAAGTCTTACAATTTTTCTTATAACTCATATGAATAGATCATTTCCTGAAAAAAGTGTAGCTAATAATGGCAAAATCTATGCAGTTAAAATGAAGTTATAATGCTGATATAACGCTTAACATGCGTGAGCCATTATGTTTTGACATTATCACGTTTTAGTATCATAGCTCCGATATAACGACCGTTATTGAAATAACGTTTTTTCAATAACGTTGATTTAACGTTTTATTCTAATACATTAAAAATAAAAATAAAATGTTCACCCATTTCATTCTCAATTGAACCAGAACCCTAGACTCAAAGGAAAGACAAATGACCAAAGCTCACCGATCGACAAAGAATAAGACCCCGTCAGTCGATAAAGAACGAGAAAGAAGAAGGGAAGAAGACGAATTGTCAATCACACTCTTTGTTGCGATCTCACCCTCTGTTGCAATCTCACTTTCATGCGAAGGGAATATTTTTTTTATTAATGTTTTGATGTTTTTGAATTTAATGTTATGAACATGATTTACTTTTTTACTCTATAATACATTAATAGTTAGTGGAAGTATTAAACATATATTTAAAAAATATTCCGTTATAACCTATAACGCTCCTGGACCATAACGGTCTGTTATTCCTTTTAATTGCATAGGCCAGAAGAATGAAGACCACAATCTGCAACACAAATCTTCAATTAAAAGCATTATAGAGATAAGTTTCATTAGGGATTCACCATAATTGCATGGTATCTTGGAGGACTTTCAATCACATAGGAACTCTTGGAAAAAAACCCACTATGAGCTATACAGAAAACAAAGTTTGTGAAGAAAAATAGAAATGGGAGCACCAGGCCTTTGTTAAGCAAACTAGAATTTTTGCAAGTAACGATAAACCTTCTCAAGGCACAGCGATTGCAAAAGCACCACACAGATCAATCTGTCGACAACAATAGCCAGCCAATAGGCAAACAGATCTGGTTTCAGATCCGTCTCAAGTCTTCTTCTTCTTCTGCAAACCTTTATCCTTCAACTGATCGATCGGGGAGAAGAAGACCTAAAATTGGGTGCTATTTGCACCCGATTTAGATTCTATATGCACCTAACCAACAAAAAATTGTTGTGTCCTCAGCTGAGTCTTGTCCGTGCCGGGCACTTGTTCTACCACATCAATGTGTTGGATACGTGTCGGGCGTGTCTGTGTTCGAATTGAATTCGGGGATTTTTCTCCAGAGTCCGTGCATCCTTGATCGATCATAATGTGGTTAATAGATTCTTCTTGAGTTCCACATACCACACAATGATTAGGGATCAATATTCCTCTTTGTTCAAATTATCTCATGTTAAAGCACTTTCCACAAGAGAAAACTAGCTCTTGGAGGAATATGCTTATATAAAACTATCTCATGACGATTACCAATTGTATGATCCACTATGAAGAAAGGAGGAGCCAAAACATTGTACCGGTCAAGAATTCCTTGAATGAGTAGTTAGAATCTTTACCATTTCACAATCACTTGTCATGTTCTTCATCTACTTGTACATTTTCTAAGAGAGACAACAAGTTAGTCATTCGCCCCATTTCTCAGTCATTAAGGTTCATCCTGAGATGAAGATTACAACCATAGGTACCTTGCTCAACTACTCTAAATTTCTGGATGTAATCATGCTTTAAATGAGAGATAAAGAAAATATTGGGGAAGGTAACCTTGACATGTTACTCACTAATCCATTTGTGATTCCAAAATTGGAAGACTCTAGCCCATCATGCACCTCAAAAGAGATGGATTGTAGAACATGTTCTTTATGCAGGATAATGCCCTTCCACAGTGATCACTCACGACAAGTAGATGGAACTTTGGAGAACCTGAACCAGTCAAGAGGAAAGGCTCCATAAGGCGTTAGTTCCCGCCCCAAACCTCCAAATCTACTTCAAAAGACGAGCCTTGTTGAAATCTTTGAACTCATAATTTCAAGACCTATTAAATTTTGTAGTTGGTAGACCATTATCTAGTTAATGAGGTGAAATTTTTTTATAGAGAAATCCAAAGAAAGTTTCTCATGCATTTTTCAATCCTTGCACTAACAAAGCCAGGCACCAAACAAAGAGATATCATATTGATAGGATGCTAGCTAGCCCGAGTACTGTTGATTAGAGTGGCCTGCCCACTTTGGCAATGTATTTTTTCTTAAACCATAAGGTTATTTCTTATGGTTATTTCGTTATTACAAAAACATGAGTGATGCTAGGCGGCGAGGAAACGGGCGAGGGAGGGGGGTTTGACCCCCCATCCCCCTCGAGATTCACAGGGGCATGCATCTCAAGGGGGATGGAGGGTCACAACCCCCTCCCTCGCCCGTTTCTTCGCTCGTTTCCACGCCATTTAGAATCACCGCAAAAACATTAATATTAGTCTTAAACCATAAGGTTATGTTTTGGGGCTTAGTCCAAAAAAGGACTTGTTTGATTCAACTAGGTTTTATAATACTTTGAGAGATGGATCCAAGGATTTTTTGTTCAAGAGAAGTGTTTATGTTTTATCATTGTATGAAAAATGAGTTTATGTTCAAGTTTGTCATTAGGAGTATATTTTGGAACTTGCTAACGGGGTACTAACTCAGTTGGTAGGCTTGTGGTGGATGATAACACAAGTCCAAAGTTCAAACCGTGTCGGAGGCGTTTAATGGTTTTGAGATCCAATAAAAAACCTACTCACCCTTCAATATATATATATATATATTGGCAGTTTGGGAGAGAACATCCCCAAACAAATGGATTGTATGGTTACAAACTAGTATAATATGTTACGTTCCTTGACTGTATGAAATAGAAATGTGAAACAAGCAACCTTGGATTTTGTGAAGGTAGGTACATGGGTAGTTGAAATTCTTAATCAAGTACTGGCAACACTGTTGGTATTGAAAGATAACTATCATATACTGAACAACCACGCCGTAGGCACTCCACATACACTTTTTATTTGCTAACTATTATGTACTGAACAACCCTGCCACCATCCCCACCTCTGCTGTCAATTAACTTAAGTATATATTCATTGAAATTTTGTATTTTAGAATGTAAACTCTGTCAAAATTAGAATCAGTTGGAAAAAAAAACATTTTCAAACTGCGGGAGTAAGTTCTCCCAAGCTTTGATTTTGCCCAAACATGAAGTTCAGGTTCTCCAAATACATTTGGAATAAAGGAGAAGTGAAGCCAAATGTATTTGGAATATTGGTGGGGGAGAGATGTGGGAACTGCGAAGATACTATGGAATAAAGGAGCTCCCAGGAAAGGTCATGTGTAACTTTGATTAAAAGTACTATATCAAATCTTCTAATGTCTAACTGCCCCTATTCAAGTTCCATCAATATCCAAAACGAGAGGAGAGGTATAGAAGTATCTTGTGGAATGACCAGGAAGAGGTACACAAGTTTCATTTGAAGTAGGAAAAGTGTGTTCAAGCAAAGGAATTTTAGAGGACCTTGTATGTCAAATATGCATATCAAGGGGATTCGTGTCCATAGTTACAAAGTGCAAGCTGCTTCCAAGTAGTTTTCTACTGGTGTGGGTAAAGTCAACCTGAGCTAGATGGTAGTTAAGATCTAACGACTATTATTTAGAAACAAAGACATTGCGAATGAAAAAAAAAATCGTAAACTACTTTTTTGTAAACTGGAAAAACCATAAAGTTAAGTGGACAATATGGCTCCGTACTCCACATATCACAACTTAGACAACAACACCTTGTTTATTCATTCGTGATCATGTTTATCTTGTAATAACCCCTTGTCTTCTTATCTTATTTCAGTGACAAGCTCCTCAGTTTGGGTGAATTTGCCTGCTGCTGCCTCCTTAATTTTTTTACTCCGATACATATCATTAGATCTTGAAACGCGAAGAAGAGCTGCTGCATGCAACAGCAAAGCACCCACAAACAATCATGTTTCAAAGAAATCTCAGGAAGGTACCAAGGTTGTAACCCTTGAGAAGTCCAACTGGAGAAGGAAGGTGAATTCGCCTGTTGTTGAAGCTGCAATTGATCAGTTCACCAAACACCTAGTTTCTGAATGGGTGTCTGATCTTTGGTATTCTCGTTTAACTCCTGATAAGGATGGCCCAGATGAGCTAGTGCAAATTATAAATACGGTTTTTGGTGAACTTTCATATCGTGCCAGGCAAATAAATCTCATTGATCTTCTAACTAGGTTATATTTCATTCCTTTTTGTCTTTCTAGCCATAATCTGCTTTTGCTCCTATACTATTTCCATGTGATCTAATTGATCTGAGAAAATGCAGAGATGTTATCAGCCTCATTAGCACTCACTTGGAACTTTCTCGTACAACTCAAGCCAAGATTGAGAAGCAGAAGTCGGGAGACTTAACCATTGATCAACGGGATGCAGAATTAAAGTTAGTATTGGCTGCTGAGAACAAGTTGCACCCTGCTTTATTTTCTGCTCAGGCTGAGCACAAGGTCGGTTTTGCTACACCAATAAAAATTAGTTTCTTAAAGAATTTTAGATTTTTATCTCATCATGGCAACATCCTTTACAGTGATAAAGCTATTTCAAATTTTATTCACAGGTTTTGCAGCATTTGATGGATGGACTCATGTCTTTCACTTTCAGGCCTGCAGACCTCCAATGCTCTTTCTTCCGTATTATTGTCAGGGAGCTTCTTGCTTGTGCTGTAATACGACCAGTTTTGAACTTGGCAAACCCAAAGTATTTATTCTTTTTCTGTGTTAGTTATCTACTTGGCATTCTGGTGCTTTAGCCAGTTTTATTCAATTTCCATGGCAGGTTTATTAACGAAAGGATTGAGTTGTTGGTTATTTCTTCAAAACAAAAGGCTGATGGGTTTGCTCCAGCAGCACAGGAGGCACCCCGGAACAAGCCAAATGGGCCTTCAAGGACTTCATCTGATCGTTTTCCCGCGCCGTCAGACCTCTCTGTCACAGGTGTTGAACTTGTGCAGTTAAAACATGATGGTCCTAAAAATGCATTGGATGGATCTATGAATGACACAGTCGACCAGAAGGACCCACTTCTTGCCGTTGATCTTCGATCATCATGTTCTTGGAGTTCTTTGCCATCACCACCTTCACTAGCTGCTGAAGGAGAAAACATCAAACAACATCAATCTGGAGGAGAATGGGGTGAGATGCTAGATATATTATCCCACAGAAAGAGTCGAGCTCTTGCTCCAGAACACTTTGAAAATATGTGGACAAAAGGGCGAAATTACAAAAAGAAGGAGGGTGTAAATGAATCCATCAAACGAGATGCCAAGAATAGATCTTCTGGTAGTGTGGATCATCCGAACGCTCCATTTAAGCACGATAGAAAACATGAATCAGATAAGATTGATTTTCCTAAGCAGAATTCTACACCAGAAAACCTCCCTATTCGTATTAGTGAAAGCAGCTTAGATCATCCTTCAGGTACATTTTATCCAGAAGAGAAAGAGCATGATGTCATAAGCTTGGACGAGATTGAGTCAAATAGTGATAGTGGTAGCTCTCATACTACAGAGGATGATGAAAGCAGCAATGTGACAGGTCTTGATTCTCCCGGGGTTAAAGTTTGGGACAGCAAAAATAAAACAAATGCTGCACTTTCTCGCATACGGCATCCTCTTGAAAGTTCAGGTCATCTTGCAAAGAAGAATGCCAAAGGGCATGCTGATTATCGTAGAAGATCTCGATTGAACAATGAGAAAATTCCTGTATGGCAAGAGGTAGAGAGAACATCTTTTTTGTTGGGAGATGGGCAGGATATACTCAATGCGTCAAAAGAAGATGCTAAAGCAGAGGAATCCAGTGATGATCCTGAGCTGGAAAGTTGGGGTAGAGTTCATAGTGGAGCAGCAGCGTCGTCATCAACCCTCTTTATGTCGGCGAATGATGTTTGTAGTCCATCTGCGAACTTCCTTGAAAATCCCTCCTTGACAGACTCATTCTTAAAATTGAGATGTGAGGTAAGTGTTGGAAATTCTAGATTTCTTTTTGTATGATCATATTTTGTCTGCACTCATTTTGGATACTGACGAAGGATGTGGGCTCATTTTATTGCAGGTATTGGGTGCTAATATTGTGAAGAGTGGTTCAAAAACTTTTGCTGTCTATTCTATATCTGTTACAGATGCAGATAATAATGTTTGGTCAATCAAAAGAAGGTGCTGAAGAAAACAAACTAAAATTTCATCAGTTCTCCTTCGTTTAAGTTTTCGCATTACTGTTCCTGGTTAGATTTTGTTTCTCCAATTGCCTCGATATTGCAAATATGTTGTCACAAGCATTATTCTATTAGTGCAGATAGCTTAAACTCTCATAATTTTTCTGTTAGATTCCGTCACTTTGAGGAGCTACATAGACGTCTTAAGGACTTTACAGAGTACAATCTTAGTTTGCCACCCAAGCACTTTCTGTCATCAGGTTTAGAGGTGGCTGTTGTTCAAGAGAGGTGTACACTGCTTGACAATTATTTAAAGGTGATTATTCATAAAGTTGTAATCTCTTCTATATCTGATTCAAAAAAATTTATGTGTTAGTGGCACCTTGACTCGTGTAATTCAATATGTTCCATAATCAGGTGTTATTTCTTGGTAAGTTTTTTCTGTGGTTGATATTTTGTGGCAATATACATTGTTAAAATTATATACTCTGGGTATTGGAGATTTTGGTGAATGTGCTTTCTTTCGTGTTTCAATTAGATTATTTACCTACCTTAACAACATATTTTTGCTGTTCCTGATACCACAGAGTTCCAATAGTGTCTATCGTCCCTTAGCATTGTTTAGAAAACCTGCGTCGACACTCATGGACATAGTTTTCAATATTTTACAATATGTGCGATATGATACGTGATATATATCATATCTAAATACTAAACTGTACAAGTGGTGTCCCATATTATGTTTTTTGGTGGATGTTCTGATAGCTCATATCTGTGTTGGATAGGAAACTGATACCCGTGTCTGTTTCGTTGTACATAGTTTGTTGTTATCATTTTTGAATGACTTCATCTCATTCTTTTGTAGAATCTTCTACGGCTTCCAACCATATCAAGGTCAATAGAAGTTTGGGATTTCCTTAGTGTCGATTCACAGGTGTAATATTTGAATTCTGTCTCCTTGTGTTGGTCTGTTGTTTATTTACTAAAGAGAAGATTTATTAATTTTTTTTTCTTTCGATTTAGTGCAGTCATATACATTCTCAAATTCTTTTTCTATTGTCCAAACATTATCGGGTGAGTCTTGTAACTTGTTGTTTGTTAAAGTTCCTAATTCTTTTTTTTTTAATCCATTCTCGTTTACTATTAACTAACTGCGTTGTTATCATTACTTTTTCAAGTTGACCTAGATGATAAGCCATATGAAAAGAGTACAAAGATTCAGAATGTAGGTTCTCCAGTAAAAGATGCCTTCTCGTCTAGGAAAGAACAGCCAGGCCCAAATGGTAAGGGAGCTGTGTTGCAAATGAAACCAAATTTTGTAGCAGACACTTCAAGGCTGAAGACAAAAAACACAGAAGAATGTAGAAATCAAGATGAAGGTTCAGAGAGCGATTCAGATAAGAAGGTACCAAAGAGTGCTTCTTCAGTTAGAAAACCTGAAAAGCCTTATGGTGTTTCACAAGAGACATCTGACTCACTTCTTGATGCTGTTACTGACCCGACATTTCCAACAGAGGTATACCTCTCTCTCTCTCTCTCTCTCTCTCTCTCTCTCTCTCTCACAGGTTTACTGGTCCTTTTTTAATGCAGTGGATTCCTCCAAATTTGAGTGTCCCTATATTGAACTTGGTGGATGTTCTTCTCCAACTTCAAGATGGTGGGTGGATCAGGTATGGTCCAAATGCTTATTGGCTAATCCCCATAAAATTTAATGTACTTTGATATAGCCATGCTTTCCATCGTGATTTTAATGCAAAATATTGGAGGATAGCACGGTGTGCCACACAAAATCCCGAAACAACTGCCATATTTTTTTCCGTCTGGTTTTAAACATTTCAGACACATCCATTTGGGTCAATAACAAATTCTATGGGTGGAGAGTTCTGCTCCATTATTTTAGGTGCTGCCCAGGATCTAACAATTCTTGAAGGTGTTCTTCCTGACAGTTTTTCAATCATCTTTTAGGCGGCAGGCCTTTTGGGTAGCCAAACAAGTATTGCAGCTAGGAATGGGTGACGCTTTTGATGATTGGTTAATTGAGAAGATTCAGCTTCTGCGACAGGGGTCAGTAATTTCTTCTGCAATCAAGCGGCTTGAGCAGGTGATAATGAAAGCATATTCAGTTTTTATTTTATTTTGAAATATGAAGAAAAAGATTCATTAATAAAGTATGCCACTTATTTTTCCAATTATACAAGGAGATAAGGGATGTGTTCGGCTTAGTTTAAATTCTAAGCTCCTTTTCCTTGAGTTTATGGTATACCCAGTGATTGCATGTTTAGCACCTTGTGTAAAATGCATTTTGTGTATTTCTTATAAGCTATTTAACAAGGAGACTTCATTTTCCAAAAAATAAAAAAAATAAAATCCAATATCGACATGTTTTGGACAATCCAAACATGTTGTGGACACTTATATAGTTATATGCATAGAACGTCAACTATTTTACATATTTCAAATTGGGTTTTGTACTTGCACAAGCCAAGTGATGGTTGAGATACACCGAGAGTTTCAAATTTTCAAATATCCAATGACATTCAACAAGGGTATAGTTTGTATGGGAATGTTTACATGTGGCTAACAGAGAATTTGCTTTCCTATGCTGTGCCTTTTTTAAACATACAAATGTTGCCGGGGTGCCAATTTTCTAGAAAAGCGCTTTGCCTTTTCTATACTGTGCCTTTTTTTTTCCTTCTATTTTACTGCTCGAGGTACTAATTGAGTTTTATTTATTTATTTAAATGTGTGATTAGTCTGGATTGCACTTGCACACATATGGGTGTCACACATGGTGAATCTGAAAAAACCAGATTCGAGGACACGAGGCTGTGTTCATTAATTATATATTTTGATACACGTAATGTATACTAAGATATAAGCAGTTGATTCTCACAATATATTATATTTCACTAAGAAATTGCAAACAATGATGAATAACAATCAAGTATAGGCTTTGAACATAGAGTTTTATTGTTTATGTAGGTTATTTTTCTTAAATTGCAAAAGATTAAGTGTCTCCCATCTGTGTCGTGTCGGATACGGTTTGCCAATCAAGGATTTATAATCATCAACATCGCTGTGTTGATATTTTAGATTGAAAGAGAACCACAATGAATCACTTACATAAAATATGAAAAGAAATACGAATCGGAGAATCATAATTTATTTTTGCAAGGTGCCTTCATATTCTGAGGGCTTTGATGCCTCGTTTCGCATTGCGTCCTGGACACTGTAGGTCATAACTTTTTATCTGCATATTTTAAAAACCAAGGAATAGTTTCACCAAATGTTCTCTTGATACAAGCCAAAATGAAAAAACCAGATTCTCACGTACTGCAAGTTTATGCAGACTTGGCAAGTACTTATAAATTTAAATTTTGAATTGAACTTTTAAACCTTGTTATCACTCCATATTTTCATATACAGCATTTTATTACCTGGTCTTGTTACTTACAAGTCTACTTCTAGGAATCTAGATAAATCTTTTATTTTTCCTAGTACACGCACGTCATAAAGTATGCTGATCATAATCGAATATAATTTCTGTTCTGTACAACAGATTCTCTGGCCTGATGGGATCTTTATAACTAAACATCCGAGGCGTAAAAGGCCGCTACAATCTCCAATGCAGTCTCCAAGTTCACAACATGAGAGAATGCAAATATCTTCACCTAATAAAGTAGATGGGAAACTTGGGAAAGAGAACAACTTATTAACAGATGAGCGACAAGAAGAGGAAACTGCTAGACGTGCAAAGTTTGTGTATGAGCTAATGATTGGTAAGATTGGTGATGCTATACATTTCGCTATTATTTCCTTGAATCTGAATGTGATGTATATTTATTTCTATTGTAGTTTCTGTTTTATAAATAGTGTATCATAGAGGCTTTGAATTAAAATAGATATTTATTCTCAATTCAATAGAAGAATAAAGTAATATATAATTATCTATGTTTGCGTGTTTAAGAATGTGAACATCTTCCCAGTGTATTGCAATATGAAAGAAACAAAGAGGTAGCATAGATATCAAATTTATAATGTCACATGTATTTGAAGCTTCGTGCTGACAACCTAGGATTTGCATTGAGATAACATGCTAAAGGCTAACGGTTAGGTAAAACAAATTGATTATTTTCGTAGGTAGATTCCAGTCTGTTGATTAATCTGCAATTGTTACTTAATGTTTAATAAACCTAAAGGATCATCCGAAATTTCTTTGGATTCTGTGGACAAAGTCACAAAACCAATTTAAAAGATTAGGTATGATGTATGTTGGTTTCATTGTACTTTTCTTTGTTGGTTTTCTTGCGAATAGAGTGCTATTGCCAACTGCTTCCTGTTGTGGATAATTAACTGAAAATGTAAAAGTAAATAAAGTATCTGTAGTCCACATGAGAATGTTAGAATCCATGGGAATCAGAAACTGTAGCAATATTGTTCAACTGGGATGTGATTATTTTTAACTAATAGTTTATTGTTTTACTCCTTTATTGGGGGCCTTAGTGATGTGCTGTTTCACTTTTCCTGGGTATTTGTTTTTCTTCTACCTTGTTGTTTATAAGAAAATACTTTATTGGTTTTATGTTTTCTTTGCAGTTATAGACTATGATACATTTTCTTCTACTTGACACTTCTGTTGGAGGTTCATTTATTTACTTATTTATGTTTTGATATTTTGTTTGTTGATTCTTTGATCTTTGAATCTCGTTTCGTCACAGATAATGCACCAGCTGCTCTTGTAAGCCTTGTTGGTCATAAGGAGTATGAAAGAAGTGCCAAGGATCTCTATTTCTTCCTTCAGGTAATTTTTATGCTTTGGAAAACTCAGCACAACAGGGCTTTCTTCTCTAGGACTTGTCTGTTATAGTTTTGCACCTCGTTGACGTCTTTAGGTGAAATATTCTAGCAGAGAGTACCATTCAATCTATAAAATCTTTATGACACATTAAGACTATTTTTTATTTCTAGTTTCTGTAACAATTTCCTGTGTGTAGTTGTAAGTTTCTGATGTGGTGGATGTTATGGATAACCTCTGCTTTTGCAGGAGTGGAGCCAGGAATTTCTTCTGTTTGGCTAATTAGAAACTCTGATTGTCTTGCGAGCTCACCCTTTGCAATAGCTGTTTCTTAAGCCACATTATAATTTTATTTAATCTAACAAGTACTTAGAAAGTAAGAATTTCTTGGAAGACATTACCTGTAAACAATTAGTTGACCAATACATTATTATAATAATCTTTAAACACTCTTATTCACAGATTCCACACTATTAGTTTTCTGTACAATCACAGATCTGCAGCCTGCCACGTAAATTAAAACATCTGGGTGGAGCACATGGGTGAACTTACCTTGTATAAAGAATTGGAGAGGTAATATAGTTAAGAGTTGGAGAGTCGATTAGTTTGAGTCTAGAATTTCACAAAATAGTAGTATATACCTTAATAACTTCCACACAATTTGGGTGGGGCACTTAACCCACAACATGGCTCCACAAGTCATTACTATTGTTTTGCAGATGACCAAACCATCCATTGTAAGGGCCTTTCTAATCTTCATATGTGAAATAGATAATAGTTCTGGCATTGGCAGTTAATTCATCTATATGGCAGATTTAGATAAGCTGTATAGGAGACTGGAAAAGTTTATGTGATCTTTAACTCTAGAGCGTGCTTTCAAATTTCAATTAAATGCTTCACAGCATGCTCAGCTATTGCTGCTTCTTTGAAGTTAAAGTATGTGGCATTAACTCTTTACTTAAAACCAAAGCTTGAAACTATGGGACATATTCTTGGTACACATGCAAACTGCCTAGACTCTGACAGTCTTATGTGGTCTGTTGCCCTTTTTCTGCAGTCTTCTATTTGTTTGAAGCAGTTTGCATTCAATCTTCTTGAGCTGTTGCTCTTGTCAGCATTTCCAGAGCTTGATGATGTCATTAAGCAGTTGCACGAAGAAAAGCAAAAGTTTGGACAAGTTGAAGTACAGTAGAGCCTAGGAGGAGAACTGTTGATCATTATGTGTGTTTCGTCAGTTTGGGCAGGATTCTGAGCAGTCAATTTATGTAAAAGATGAGTAGAACTGCTGATCTTGGACGGGCTCAGAATCTTCATTATCTTCAGGCACTTATTCTGAGGCGTTCCCACAATTCACTACCAAAGGTACATTTTTGTTTTTTCATTTTGTTTTTGTCTTTAGGATTTAGTATTTTTTTTTTCAAATCTATTAAAGAAACAGAAAGGGGAAAAGGGAAGAAAACACCTATAAGAGAGAAGAGAAGAGAAGAGAAGAGAAGAGAAAGAAAACAAGGCACTCAAAAGGTGATTGAACGCCCTAGAACCCAAACAATAACAGAATAAATTTTATGAAACACTCATAGGATACTCTGTTAATTTCATTTGTGCTAGTAAAATGAAACTTATTGTGGTTCCCCTACTGTGTTCTAAAGCTTAGGTAACTTTTTAACATTACATTCATAGATAATTTGCGTATTGCATGAGTATTGTTTGTACAACGTTCTGGATTATGTATACTAGTGTGTGTGCACGTGCGATGTGCGTGCATATCTGGTTTTGTTTTACAATGAAGGAGGCTCTAGAGGGAGGACGTTTATTAGTTTATGAAAAGAAAAGGTGGCAACCACTATACCAACAGATGCTCAGTCACTTTTCATAGACGCGCGATGATTTCATATGCCTGTTACTATTATTTTTTAGTTACATGCAAATTGTAATTGCAAGTTTCATTAACTTTTATAAAGTAATAAATTGCTTGCACACAACACTTTGCAAAAAGGTATTATTACTAAAACAAATTGTGAAAAAAAGAAGAGTTTAATTAATTTTTTAATTTTGTTTGAGAATATTTTGGTATTTTAATGACTGAATGACTAACTTGTTCGAGGGAAATGAGTAATTCTCTTTGAGGGGCTATATGTTCACACTTGGATTACCTAAATACCCATATTAACTTTGTTTATTTTCTTCACTTTCATTTGGTCTTGATTAAGGATGGCAACAGGCCGGATTTGGCCAAATCCATCCCCGCTCCGCACGGATTGACAGATATTCGCCCTGCCCCGATTATTCATTTATATCTGCGCTTTTTTTTTTGTGGATAACAGATCCCGGCCCGCCCCAATAATTTTTTAGGCCTGATGTTTAGGCTCATTTTGGACCTAAATTTTTTCAGGCTTATTTTGTAGGCTTGTATAAAATCATAAACCTGTATAAATCACTTACATCCTACAATAGTCTTTGTAACAAACAAGTCTAAAATCACGTAGTTACTTGTACCTGTATAAAAATCATTTCAATCATAACAAAGTGTAACAGAAATCAGCTATAGTCTATCATAAAAGAAAAACAAGTCTTACACAATAAAACAAGTGTTACACATTTTGTAGCCACAATATTTAGCAAAATAACATGCTAAATTCTAAAATGTTCTAATACCAAAACAAGCAACAAAATGAAGACCACCAACAATCCCTCGTCACACGTTCACACTTGCTCTTTTGTTGTTGCAAAAACTTAGCCAACCTAAAATAATAATAAAAATTAATTAATTAATAAAAAAAAAATCTAAGTTAGCTTCTATACATCAAGAAAACAATAGAAATTTTCAACAAAGCTGCAAGCGTAAAATTTACTAATTGGTTTTCAACAAATCTACAAGCATAAAATTTGCGAACATTTTGTATCCAACAATGTTTTTTCATGATGAAAATGGTTTAAAAGAGTTCCCCAAAGCAACTCAGTATGAACAGAAAAATAATGGAGCAACACAATTACATATGACATAGTATCAACAAATTGAGATTTAAGAAATGAAACAATAATCTATAAACATAGCCTTAAATTACTAGGGAACCCAAGCAAATATTTTGTTGCAGATAGTTGAAAGGACTAGGTGTTGTTGGAGAATTCTGAGTTTTCAAAGCTTTCTGATCTTTCTCACCCTTGTGTGAAATTTGTCAATGTTAATTGACTAGAAAATAATTTGCATTTACCGCAAAGGCAGAGACAATAAAGCCATAGCTGATCACTTTCCAAACCAATGGGCAGGGTTGAAACAAGCCAAAGCTTAATGGTAAAGAATAAAGGAATTATCAAAACTCTCCGGTGTATTCTTTACAACCTCGAGAGCATACATAAAGGAAATTATAGAAAGTTGCAAGTACTTTCTTTGAGAGTGTTTGGCACACACCCAATACAACTTGCAGGTTTGAACTGTTGAAGATCTCTTTCTCTAGCTATCCAAAAATCGATATGCCAATAGATTATTGAAGTCCTTGTTTGCTCCATCATGGCCATTAGTTGATTCTATATTCGAGAAGCTCCTTGTTTATGTTTAGATTTGAACACACATGGGTGTGTAATCATATTGGCCAACTGCTTGGGGGTTATCACTTATGCGATTTAGATGTCTCCATCATGAACATTTTGTATAAGAAAACTATTGTTTGCCTCTAAAGGGATGAATCGAAGAGGTGGTACCTGGGACTCTACAAGGTTGCGACGTGCTTGCTCTGGTTTTCCTCCAGCTACAATCTGCAAGAAGCCAAGAGCACAAAGATTAATTGAGAGAAGAAGAAGAGGTGGGGGTGGTCGTGCACAAGGATTGTGATTTCGCGAAATTATGCGAAATTTTCGTTTTTTTTGAAATTACGAAAAGAAAAAAGGTGAATGAAAAAAATTACATTTTTTGAAGGTTTTTTTGAAAATTTTCGAGGTTTTTTTTCGTAAATTTTGTGGTTTTTTCATAAAAATACAAAATCAACTACTAAAATTTATATTTTTTTGAAAATTTTCGAAATTTCGAGTTTTTTTTTTCTAATTATCATTCATTCTAAATATTTATTGATTTTTGAAACCACCCCCTAATTTCCTAATTTTCACATCTTATACTTATATATTGATGGTCATGGATGGGTGGCGTAGTTTAGGGTTAAGGTTTTTTCTCTTAAGGGCTAACGGTATTTTAGTAAATTACCTACATAAATGGATATCCGCAGGCCGGATATGGCTAAATCCATATCCACCTCGATTATGTGATATATACCATTTGGATCCCCTAAACAGCCCTGAAATCCGTTTAGGCATATCCAAATCCGCCCCATTTAGTGTGGGTAAGGCGGATATCCGTGAAAAGCTGCCCCATTACCATCCCTAGTCTTGATTAACATTGATGTTTTTTTAATGGAGAGCAGTTTGGGAAATGCAAAAATGGCGTCCAATATCAACGGACAACCTCCATTGTTCATTTGGGGCTTCTTGCCTTACATACTGTAGATGGTAGCAATGGTCCACCTTATCCCTATTCCTACCAATGTAGTGAAGGTTTTGGAAACCCCAATTCCAAATCAGGAGCCACCCAAACCAGGCCTGCATAACAGTCTGCGAAGTAGAAATTTACAGGCCCAAGCCCGTAATAGCAGCATCATTAGAATGCTCCAAGCCCACAAACCCAATTGGGATTTGATCAACAAGACTTCTAAGGGGAAGAAAGAAGCCAAGAAGGGGACACGTCGCTATAAATCTTCTATATACAAAATACACAATGATTTACAGGCAGAGAGCTGGTTGCAGAACATTCAAGAGAGTTCCCTAGTCCCACTCACTTCTCTTCATCATCTCAGCAATTGGTGAACTCAAAACTTGCGGTGAGTTAGACCTATCTCTCCCACTTGGTCTCTCTCACCGACATCCCTTCTTGACCCTTCTCACCCAAATGAAGGAGCTATATAGTTGGTACGTTCAGTGGTGACTGATCAGAACAAAGCAGTCTTTTCATATTCAAGTGGAAAGTTGGTTAGCCTTCGTAAGCTGGTGTTAAAGGTACGCCCTGATATATCTTTAATTCAAGAAACTAGAAGCTCTAAGAAGCAAGACTGATTACGAGTTTATTAAATTCATTTGGGGTAGAGATGAATTCAGTTGGGAGTTCATTCCAGTTCTGGGGTGTGCTGGAGACAATCTACAGTATGGAGAAAGGAAGCTTTCCAAGTTTTGGACTGCCGAAAAGGGGGTTATTCTCTCTCCCTCAAGATCCAAGGTATAGATAATGATTCTCCTTGGATTCTTTCAAACATTTATGGGACAGTTGACAAGATTTACAGACAAGAATTTTGGGAAGAGTTGCAGTCAATTCAGGGGTTGTGGGATGCTCCTTAGTTGCTAGGAGGGGAGTTCAATGTAATCAAGTCTATGTATGACAGCAACGAGGGCTTTAGAATGACCTTCCACATCAATAACTTTATTATATTTATTAGTGAATTTGCGCTAATTGATTTTTTTTCAAGGGGACAACTGCACTTGGTCCGAGCCTCAACCACTCTTTGTAGATTGGATAGGTTCCTAGCCACTTTTGAATGGTTTGACATATTTGGTACTCCTCAGCTATGTTATTAATGTGGGAAAGAATCGCCGATTAATTGGCAATTAATCGCAGTTCGGGGTTTGACCGAACCGAACTGGGTGAAATCGGTTGGGGTTTAGTAGTCACCGATTAATCGGCGAGCCACTGATTAATCAATCCAGCCAACTCGCCGATTTATCGCTATGTTGGAAAGTTAGGTTGTTTATAGTGATATAAGTGTCGCAACCTGCAAATTTAAATTTATTTGATTAATTAGTAAAGTAATATATGACTGATTAATTAGTAAAGTTATATAATTACAAATTTACACCATTTTTACTAATTGTTTATTTTTGTAATCTATGACTATGATTAAATTTTAAAAAATATATGCTTTGAAAAAATTGACCGATTAATCACGCTTAATCGGTCCTGGACTGTGCTGCGATCACTTTCCGATTTAACTGCATAGCTCCTCAGGAAAGACTTCTTGACACAGTAGGCTCTAACCGCCATGTTATATTCCTAGACCCTCCCCTTTTAGACTTGAAATGATGTGGTTTGAAGATGCAGATTTTCCAAATGTTGTGAAAGATGCTTGGCAGTCAATTCATTGCAGTGGTCCCCTTGGTTTTATTCTATGGAATAAGTTGAAACAACTAAAAAATCATCTTAAAGCTGAAACAATTATCATTTTGGCAAGATAGACACTTTGATTGACAACCAGCAGAAAGCTTTACAACGGCATGACCAAATTGAAGAAGAAAGAGGCCTAACAGTAAATGAATGAGAAACGAGAAGTAAATGAATGAGAAACGAGAAGTAAATGAATGAGAAACGAGAGTGAAGGGAATAAAAAAATTGAATAGTCTCTTCAAAAGAGACTACATCTGCTAGAAAATAAAGGTTGTAGTGAAATGGGCTACTAAACAGTGTTGTACGAATCGTTCCAAATTGGGGCAAATTGCCCCCAATTTAAGGAGTAAATAGCCATTGTTACAAATCGTCTGATTGTGTTGAAGATGAATACATACAAAAAAAATTCAAGAAAAGAAGGGGAAGAACAGAGAAAAGTGTTGGGGTGTCGCAAGGGGAAATACTTGTTTAATCGACCGTTTCCTTCTCGAAGGGAATCAATTTACACCCCACACTATAGATCTCATCAATTGTTGTCTTTAACAGAGAATTACTTTTACTGGTTCGTGATGAAAACTCATCGTGTTGCTCTTTTGTTGCTTTGTTTGTCCGCAGATTGATAGATCTCATTGATAGTTGTTTGCTTTGTCCAGAAGGGAAGAGATGAGAGAGTGAGAAGGGAGAGTTGAGAGAGTTCCAGAGCGTGGGGAGTTTTTTTTTGTATATAATATTTTCTCTTTATGAAGGTGTGGTGTTATTAGCCTTAAATCCTTAAAAAATGTTATTTATTCTTAAGGCCCTCTTTTTTATTGTCCCATCCAAGACCAACAAAACCAACAGAGAGTGGTTTTCTTACCCATTCCCAATATTTATATAACATATAATAATAATAATAATAATAATAATAATAATAATAATAATAATAATAATAATAATAATAATAATAATAATATAGTATTATTAATAAATCTTACGATTTACAATACGATTCACTAACATTGCTACTAAAGGAGTTTTTGCTCCAAGCTTTTCCACGAGCTAGCTAACTTGTGGAATCAGATGCTGCCACTATAGCTAATCACATTGTGGAACATCTTTCAGAATATGGCTGATACATGAGTATCTTCCAAGAGGAGCTTAGTGGTTAATTAAGGAAAATTTCCTATTTTGAATATGGTTTCCTTAATTAATTAGGAAAAGGAAAGTTTCTTTGTTGGATAAAGGTTTCTTTGACCAATTGGGACAAGAAAAGTTTCCTATTTGAATTAGGTTTCCTTTTCAATTAAGACAAGGAAAATTTACTAAATCAATTAGAAAATTAGAAAAAGGAAAAAGTTCCCCTTGCGGGACAAGTAAAGTGATACAGGAAATACTTTCGTATTAGGAGTAGATTTTCCTTATTTTATAACACATAAGTTCTCCTTGCAGGACAAGGAAAATGATGTGAAAACACTTTCCTATTAGAAGTAGGCTTCCTTGTTTGGTTTGGACTTCTTTAGCCTATATATAGTGTCTTTATGTAGGTTGGAAGTATCCAGAAAACACAAAAATCCGAGAGATTCAGGCTAGAGAGATGTAGATCCATATCTTATTCAGCAAAGCTCTCAAGAAAGTTGTTCTAGGAAGATAGCCTCAAGAGTTTGTTATTGAGGGAGAGCTTGTTGAACAACCTCTCGAAGAGTTTGTTCTCAATAAAGTTACATAAATTTTGTTAGTTAATAAGATAACAAAGGTGAAAGTTGTTCTAGCTGCGGTAACTAAGGATGTTGCTGCTGGAATTGATTCATATCCTGTGGATTTTTTATTTAGATGTTGGGAGATAGTGACAAAGAGTTTCATGAATGTGGTGGAAGAATTCGACTCAAATTCCTTAATTGGAGATTAAACACCACAATATTCTCTTTCATTCCAAAATGGGGGGCCACATGTATTGGGGATTTCAGACCCATTAGCTAAGGTCATTTCCAAAGTCTTGGCCATGAGAGTTAGCTAAGGTCATTTCCAAAGTCTTGGCCATGAGAGTGAAGGGAGTCATGTATAAGTTGGTTTCACCTTACCAATCAGCAGTAGTGCAAGGCAGACAATTGATTGATGTTCACTCATTGCAAATTAATTGATTGATGCTAGATTGAAGGCTAAAGAACCAAGGATTGTTTGTAACCTGGATTTCTCCCAAGGCTTTCGACGCTATCACTAGAAATTCATAGATTATAGGCTCAAAAGAATGGGTTTTGGGGTGAAATGGAGAAGGTGGGTCAATGCTCTTCTTCAAATAGCTTCAAATTTTGTTAAATTTAATGGGTCTCCTGAAGGTTTATTCAAAACCACAAGGGAATCATATAGGGTGATCCTCTTTCATCTTTTCTTTGGTTGATGAAGCCTTAACCCAAATGATACTGAGAGCGACCATTACTAGCTTGTCAAGTGGTTAGTCTCTACCTATCCTAAAATATGTAGATGACACTATACTATTCATGGACCCTAGCTCTCTTCAGTTACAGGCCACAAGATCCATTTTGTTGTGTGTTGGAAGCAAGGATTGTGATTTTGTGAAATTATACGAAATTTTGCTGAATTTTTTGTTTTTTTGAAATTACGAAAACAAAAAGGGCGAAAGAAAATTTACATTTTTTCCGAAATTTTTTGAGGTTTTGTCTTAAATTTTATTTTTTTCGTAAAAATACAAAAACCAGCTACTAAAATTTACATTTTTTAGAGGATTTTTTAGAAATTTTCCAGATTTTTTCGTAAATTTCAAGTTTTCTTTTTCTAATTATTATTGATTTTTGAAACCACTCCTTAATTTCCTAATTATCACTTCTACTTATATATTGATTTTATAAACTACCCTTAGATTTTCTAATTATAGGTATTTTGGTTTCATTTAATCTGTTTAATATATTTATTTACTTGCATATTATTTTTTTCACATATTTTATATACCCTCGAAATTCATTATATATTTCATTTATCCTCAAAATTTTTACATTTTTTCTTTATACCGAAATATTTCTTAAAATCAGGAAAGCGAAATTAACTCGAAAAACGAAATCACAATCCTTGACTTGGAAGTTGTTTCTAGCTTGGGCATCAATTTCAACAAAACCATCTTGTTTGCTATTGGGGAAGTGCAAAATTTTGGAAGCTTGGTTGACATATTAAAGTTGCAAAGAAGGTCAATTGCCTACTAAATACTTGGATTTACCTCTGGAAGCTAAGTATAAAAGTATAACTATATGGGAACCAATAGTAGAGAGAATCACAAGCAGACTACCAATTTGGAAGAGAGTATATTTTAAAAACTGGAATATTGACTCTAGTAAAAAGCACCATCTTAAGCATGCCTATGTTCATGATTTTTCCATGCACCATGCATGTAAAAAGAGCAGATCAATAGAAATTTCCTATGGGAAATGGATGGAGACAAAAAGAGCTATCATTGGGTAAGTTGGCATAACACTTGTAAACCAAAAAAGCATGGAGGACTGGGTATTAGAAGACTAAAAAAGTTCAACCGAGCCTTCTAGCCAAATGAATTTCAAGATTTGGTGGAGAAGAAGGCATATTGTGGATAACATGATTCAGGAGAAGTGTGGTATCTCTAATGGAGGATAGATTCCAACCTCTTTAATGTTCCTTATGGATTTGCTTGGTGGAGAGCAATCACGAGCTTGAATCCTCCTTTTAGTCCAACTTTCCTTTGATTTGGGGTGAGGAGAGAAAATCAATTTTTGGCATACACTTGGGCAGGGAACTTAGCTTTGTAACACTCATTTCCCACCATTTACGCTCTCTCTTTGATCAAAAGCAAAAGTATAGCTGTGGGAAGGACAACTACTTGGAACATTGGTTTAAGGAGGGCTATTAGAGATTCAGAAATTCCTTAGCTTTTACAACTTATCGATCACTCCAGCTCCACATCCCTTCAGAGCATCCTGACAAATGGAAATGGGACAATAAAACAGGCCGATCAATATCAACATGCACATCAAACTTATTGTTCATTCTGAAAATTTACTCTAATACAGTTGTTACCCCTCCTCCCCTTTTGGCCACAACTAATTTTTGGTTAAACACATTCCTCTTAAGTAAACTCCATATATGGCTAATTGGCCATGGCAGAGTTCAATTTGCTGATAACTTTTATAGAAGAGAAATGATGATTCCTAATAGGTATTGTCTTTGTGAAAAAGAAGGGTTTGTTGATCGTCTCTTCTTCGTTTGTTCTTTCACTAAGAACTCCAACTTCCGTTGTTTTTTGCAGATGGTTTGTATTTGGCACAAGAATGGTTGCTTTGAAAAAGGTCTTGGTTGTGGAAGAAGGTCTTATTTGCAGTCATATGGGTAGTGTGGAAGGAAAGAAATAATGGAATTTTCAAAGATAAGAGGAAAGGTTGCCATTCCTTATGCAATGAGGTTAAAGCCCTGGTTTGGTTTGGGGAAGGTTTGAAAACATTGCATTTCACACATGCATGTTTGAGTGGGAGAGTTTATTCATTTGAGTGGAAGAGTTTATCAATAAAATGCTTTGCTGATCGTAAAACTAAAACTGTACCCTACATCAAATCGAAGTACGAGTTCATTTAATTGTGTTAGCATGCCCTCCATTAGCATGTCCTAACCATGCTTTTCATACAAATAATCTTATTTGCATTCATAGGGGTATATGTCCTTCAACGGATGTGTCCAGGTTCAACTCCCGTATAAAACCATATCCAGCACTTTTGACCATTGCATCCAGGTTCAACGGATGTGTCCTTCGTCCCAATTCTCTTATAAAACCAAAGTCAGTGGTTTACGTAAACCAGTATACAATGTTATTACTACAAATCAAAAAGCAGTTTCACACGCCTTAATTGAAGATGTTTGGAGGAGTTTGGGTTTCTTCTTACCGCACAACTCAGAACAAGGAAACTTTCCAGTTCAGAGCAATGATTCACTCAAATGCACACTTTCTTCTTCAAGGCAACCTTCCATCAATCCATGGTACAAGAAAGCAAATCTACGTCAAGTGCTTAGTTTAATGGAAGAAGGGATTTGGATTTAACACCATTTGACTCCGATATGTTTACCTGATCAAATTTAATGGATCTCATAGTGAGTTTAAGAGCCGGAATGATTATGGAAGGATGAAGGGATAGTCTTGATTGACCTTGAACAATCATTAAATTCAAGGTAAAGAGATCAATTTTCTTCTGGGTCAAGGGGATTATTTTGGCTTTAAGTTTGATCTTCAATTAATTCAATAAACAAAAGTTCTCAATTACGATGTACAACTCTTCTTTATTATTATTAGTGGGTTATAATTTGTTCACAACGTTTTTTTAATATGCTAATACATTGAGAAATTTCTTTTGTGCGTCATGGAAATTATGTTAAAAGAAGGGTACACAGTCTCATCCTCCCAATTTTTTTTCTCCAATTGAAGGTGAGCACGTGCAACCCACACGTTTAAAAGCTAGCATATATAGGAGGAGGCGGGGCGGTTGTCGGCCGTCTCGCAATAAACAGGGGGCAGAAAAGAAGAAAGGGGCGGGGTGGGGTCGTCAGCGTCACAGAGAAGAGAGGGAGAGAGAAAGGATGGGACGGGATGGCGTCGGGCACTTGACCCCCCCTAGATTTGTGCCTGCCTTAGATCTATTTCAGAAAATCCATTGTCCATGCCATCCTCACTACCACATCTTTTATCTTTCTCTCTCTCCTCATTTGAACCACAGCCCTACTGCAGCTAACATCATCACGCCAACTGCCCTCCACTACTGTTATATTGAGAAACCACATTGGCTTTGGGGAAATTAAGATCTGTTTTTAGGAGACAAAAAGGAAATAAAAATTCATGTTCAGATATTTGCAATGCTTCTTTTTTCATCAGACCTTGGATCTCTGCAAGGTCCCTCTTCTTCAAACAGAGACTCAACAAATAGAGAGCATCATCAACTCCTCAACTTTGGCATGCAAGGTTTTGGTTATGGGCTCTCAAATCCTCATTCAGTTCTTAAGACCTGTAGGAGGAAGAGAGAGAGAGATTGTTCTTGGTTATTGCATGATATGATGGGGTCGTGAAGTTCTGGTGTATAGATGGATGTTTAGCATGTTTAGCATTATCCCAAAAATCAAAACCATGGAACTCCTTAGGGATTCATTCATCAATTATTAACTGTGTACTTTTCCAATCTGAGAATATTGCCAAAAACCTGAACTTCACCAATTGAAATCTCTGAAAATGTTTTTGTTTCTTTATAATTGAAGAACCAACTGTGAGTTTGAGTTGAAGTTGAACCCAATTATGCAGCTCACCATGGTGCCAGCTTAAAGAGGAAGGAGAGAGAATCTTGAACACCTTTGTGTCTTCTCATGTTTCTATCCCGTTGTCAAACAATTGGAGACTCTTTTGATTCAAATATTCTGGTTTATCGGTGGTTGGCATATCATATGAGCTATGTAACGACATATCAGTATCCGATACGGATACAAAGTGTCGGACATGTTGGATACGCTAGGGGGACACACTTGTATATTTTAGTATTATTTACTTTTCAGCAAGAAGTTTTGAACTGTCATTCATATTCATTTATGTCAATATTGATACTCATGTACTACCTACTGCCATAATATGCGTGTCACATTAGTATAGAATTGAATCTTTTTTAAGGATATGTAAAAAAGTTGATGATCGAAGCATGGAGTGTAGTGTCGTTTTTACATAGCATGTGAGAGAACTCTTTGGGATGGATCATCTTTGACCTGTTGCTCTTGGTTATATTTGGCTAAATAGAATAGTTATCTTGAAAACATATCAGCCTTTTCAAGAAAGGCACTTGGTTGCATGTCTCGGAAGGTAGAAGCTACATCTCTGTTAGGCGTTCTCTAATACTTGCAGGTTGGGTCTTTGCTGGAATTTATGGTATCCAGGACAAAGCTATTTCAAATGTCCATAAATATATCAGGGATAGGGCATAGACAGGCACATCTATGGTGGAATTTAACCAAACAGGCTAAGATGGGGTTTTACCAAAACAAAACAAAAAACTGTTATTGGTAATCTGTCCTCTCCTAATCTACCACAAATCTGTTACTCTATTTCCCTGTTGGATCCCAATCTCACTTTCTATGTTTTCCCTCTCTTTTGGGGGAAATCTTCGTTTTCGTGGTCATGAACTAATAAGATTTGAAAGAATTGACTCACAACTAGTTATTTGTCACGGTTGAGGCATTTCCTTTTTGGTGACTAAAATATATGTTGCTTTTTTATCTGCAGGAAATTGCAGAACAGTGGTACAGATACAAAGAAATTTGTTCAGTATACATGAATCAGAAGAGGGTCAGATTTTATTTTTTATTTTTCCTTATCATTGAAGCTTCAAGTTGTAGATAGCAGGGTTGATCATAGGAAATGAGTGACTGGCTTTCTCCATTTTTACTGAATATAATGTCAATATTCTCAGCTAGTGTTCTTTTTGCCGGTAGTTTATTTTGTGATTGGACTTCAGGATTTACTCCCAGCACAATTTTGTGTCAGCTTTCACACGTTGGCAAGAACTCCGAGGTTGTGAAAAAAAGGGGAGATGAATTGACACACAAGAAAACACACAAAACCACACAGTGCACTTGAATATACACAAGCACACACAGACACGTCTTGTTGTATATGTTGTACAATTTCTGAAATGTTGTTATAAACAATGTGCAAGAAACAAAGGCAAGTGTCCATGCAACTCATGCACACAGGATTAAAAGCTGATTCTCTTCTGGCAGATTGTAGGTTGCACCCCTTGCTAAGGGTTCTTATTATCTAAATGTGACAGACTACGTAAGAAATTGGGCCATTCCATTTAGAATCAAATATTTCTTGTTTTGTGGACTTGTAGACTGATATGATCCTTTGTAACTGTAAACTTTTTGGTACGTAGTTTTTATGATTCACGAGTTTAGTAATTCTCACGCAGTTACCAGTTATCTTGCAGGTTGAAAATTTACAAGTTATTTATTCATTGTTAAAAAAAATTCACACAATTTAGAACAGCAGTTAACCTTTGCTGGCCAGAGCAGAGTGCTAGACTAGAAGTGCAGTTCAAAAACATGATACTGCTTATATCTGCGTCAGTCAGATATAAAACCCTATGTATCCACTATATGCATCCACTATAGAAAAGTTGAAGATATATTAATTTAAAATGATGATGAAAAAATTAAAATATGGAATGTGATTAGAGTAGCTTTTGGTTAAAATGGGGGATGGTTCATCTCCCATTTTAACTTTTACCTTTGGAGTCTCCAATGGATTCCCTAAAATAGCCAAGGTCTCATGTGAGAAATTGTATGCTTCAATGGAACTCCTAAATCATTATCCATTTTAACTTCACATTCAGCTTCCCCTAAATTTAGGGGCAAACAACATTTTCTAAAATATTTCAAATCTTTAATTTTCAAATTAAAAATTAAAACATAAGGAATAGGGGATGAAAAAGTGAAAGATATATTTAAATAATGATGAAAAGTTAAAATAGGGGATCTGATAGTAGTGATGAAAAAATAAAATAACTCTTAAATTTAGCTTTTGGTTAAAATGGAGGTTGGTTGATCTCTCATTTTTAACTTTACCATTAGAACATCTCCAATAGTAAAAGTTAAAATAGGAGATGAACAATTCATCAATTTAACAAAAAGCTAAATTTAGGGGTTCTCCTATTTTTTCATCACTCCAATCACATTCCTTATTTTAACTTTTCATCATTATTGTAATATATCTTCAATTTTTCTATACCAATTTAATTTCAACTTAATATAATTATACTATTATTAGATTCAATTATATTATAAAATATATTTTATTAATTAATTTCAAACTTTAATATATAATATTATTAATTTCAATTATATTATTATTTTGATACTTTTTATTATACTATTATTAATTTTAACTTAATTTAAATTTGACTAATTAAAAGATTTGAGAGTTTAAAAAAAACGCATAGTAATAATAATTGGGTTTTTTATTATTATTTAACTATAATTTGGGATTTTTTTATCATTATTTAAAAATTTAGTATTAATTTAATTTTTATTTTTATTTTTTTATTTAGGAAATTAAATATTTATAATATTTTATTATTATTTTAGATATAGAGAATGATTTGGAGATTGACTGGAGTAAGGATTTTCTCCGTAAAACCCCCCTAAGAGATGCTCTAACTTGTTATACCATCTATCTTACAATTTACATAAGTATTTTACTATTCATTGCTGATTGGAACAAACATGAAATGATAATTGGAGATAAAAGAGGGTTACAATTGAAAGTTTGGAAGATGTTGAAGGTTGAAATTCATTATCCACTACAATGACATGTGACATAGAGAGAAACTATTGTGTTTTCCTTTTTTTCAAAATGAAAACTATCATAACTATTTACGTAGTTGTTGGATTTTGATAAACTTTGTATTATTGAAATGCAATTTTGAAGATCTTTCTAACAAAATCGATAATCAAAACAAAACATTTAAAATTTCAAAATATGTATTTTATTTTAAAAACGTGTAATTTTTTTGATTTTCATGTCTAAGTATAATATTTTTTAAAGAAACTGACGAAAATCTTTATGAACATTCAAACAAAGACTCCGAATATTCAATCGATTCTAATTTTAATCGAGTTTGAATCTAAAAAAATTAATATTGTAAAATATGATATTTTTATGAAAACTGATTCAGGGCAATAGTGGAGATGGTGATATGAATGTCCAGCGTACGAAAATTAACAGTAAAAATAAATCAACATATATGAAATGCAAATAATATGTCTGCTACAATTTACCATTACCCATGAATCTAACATGGAAATTGATGTAAAAGCATTTATTGGGTGCCTAACTGAAAATCTGGATCCTCCGGTATCGCTCACTGGTAAAAGACTATCAAACCAGGGAACACAAAGCTGTTCTCATCCTCCTTCGTTTCCCCAATTAGGGTTTCGAAGGTGAAGCCAAATCTCTTCTCCTCTTCTCAACTCTCCCTCTGAATCTATCGAAACTATGGTCTGTGGTTCTGTTTCCATCTTATCTTCCACATCTTCATTTCCGGCCACTTCCAACACCACTCTCAGCGACTCCTCTCTACCAACAACTTCGACAACAAGGGTGAAATTCTTCAACGCCTCGAAACGAATCCCTGACTTTTTGTTAAAGATTAGAGCTTCGTCTTCGTTGAATCAATCGATTGAGGACGATGGGGCAGCAGCAGCAGACCAGTTTCTCGGTAACAGTTCGATAGCGGATTTCATGAGATTCAAAAGGGAAAGTAGAGAGAGCAATGGGGAGTTGCAGACTGCTGTCGTTAGCTACCGGAAGAAGTTCCCTTGGTCTGTCCTCCAACCCTTTCTTCAGGTATAGAACTGAGATGAAATGAATACCCCTACTCTTAAATTTTACTTTTTTATTAAGAACTATGTCTTCTTCTTCTTTTTTATTGAAAATTGAGGTTGGGTTTTCATTTGTTCAGGTTGATTTGGTCTCGACAATACACATTGCTGATAAAGAGTACGTCTCACAGTTTTGTTTTGTATGCGAATGCTTTTGTTTCGTAGATAATACAGAAGAAATTGAATGAGCTATGTTTTTGGTTTTGTTTCATTTTGTTCTTGCTTTTAAATATTTGACAGGCAAATATCTCATTTTCTGGAAAATTATTATGAATGGTTGGACATATCCTTGAAGGAAAATACCAGTTAAGTTGTATTTAGGAGATTCACTAGAATGTTAGCTGATTGGAAAGGCATATTTATGTTTCCAACTGTTGAATTTGATGCTAAATTGCTACCTAAGAGCACACCTTAAGATTATCTATTTCTGATATCTTGTCAAGTGTGATCAATTAATTCCTTAGTTATGAAAACTAAAATGATTGGGATGCATTTGACTATCTTCAATCCTACTGGGGTTAAAAGATATTCAACTTCTTCTAGGATTTCGACTTGTTTTAAGGATATGTATTCTAGTGAAGAGGAGCCTTATCACCTCTAAGTGCGTCAATGGGGCATGGAGTGTGAGATATGTATATTTTTTCAGTTGTGATAATATCTCATTTATGATGAGCTAGAGCAACTACTATCATTGGCAGGTACATGCCATCCTAGGAAAAGTCAAGCTATAGTGGGCCTTGCACATGTGAAGTTGTCGTAAATTGTAATTCAGCAAATTGATTTCTAAATTTAGAAACCAACAACAATTGGACATACAAATGGAGTTCTTGTTTCTTAGAAAAAAGCAAAACTTGCAGGGATCAGAATTTTCAAAGACCTGCCGAAACTGACATATAAGAAGTGGAGTCTTGTATCTGATGTAGGTAAATTTAAAAAATAATAATAATAATCTAGAAGTTGCTGAAAAGTTCAACTTTTTTGTCATACGAGTACGACAAGTGTAGTCTTTTATGTAGGGTGGTTGTTATTTTTTGGCAATCAACCACTGCAATCAGTTTCTTTCAAAACTCATGAATTGAGCAATCCAAGCTGACACGGTAGTGATGCTCAAGAGGCCTTTTCCAAGAATTTAGAAAATGTATCAAATCAAAAGTGCCAATTCTTTATGGGCATGTTATGACAAGCCAGTACAATGAAGATTTGAAGATTCTGATTCATTAATCCATCATTGCTTTTCAGTGTAGCATGCGAAATGTATAAAAAAAGATAAATCATCATCTAATTGTCTTCAAAACTACAGAAGTATGCAACCTAAATGTGTAATTATCCAAAGGAAAGGTTATGTAAATTGTAGTTTCATCTCGTCCAGAAGTGCTCCAAACTTCAATTTTAAAGGAGAAGGATGGTCATTCTTGTGCTTAGCAAGAATCATGTTGTTCTATCAATTTGGAGTTGACCTATTATTATAGGATAATCCCTAGAAATTTGGAGGAAGTAATGGATTTAGAGCTGGGTTTTGACATGGTGAAAGAAATGGATTTGGTGCTGGGCTTCAACATGAAATGATCTTGATATGGTGTCTTCGTTAAACGTAGTGTTGGGTTTTGACATGGAGTAAGAAAGGAAGGCCAGCATTATATATGGTTTGGAGGAGGAGGATTTGTATGTACTCTTCAAGGGGGAGGAGGGGGAGTCTGTGTGATATGTAAAACAGTCCATGTAGGGAGTGCTGGGGTTTGTTATAATCTTTTGGATTGTTAATATGATAGTATCTTTTGACAACATGGATTCGGAGGCTTTCTTAGAGAAAGTCATCTTGATTTTTGTCCAAGCCCTAGTTGATTTATGTATTTATTTTGATAAATCAAACATTCTCATTGAACGAAGAAAGGGAGTACATGAAGAGAGGCCAGAAATGACGGTAGAAAGCAAGAAATAAAAGCAACACAAAACACCTAGACAAAATTAAATCTTTAAACTATGGTTAATCCAATCTAGCAAGAGAAGAGAGAAAGGGAAGCTCTCTTTTATAGGATTAAGAAAGATTAAAAGGAATCTAGGCCCTGATAGGTGGTCCAAATAAAAGAAAAACAAAAAAAAACTTGTTTTTGTTTGTTGGGTCTGGGAAAAAGTTGTTAACTGAATCATGAGTTGCAGAATTTGATTCCAAGTATGAATAGATCACAGATTAGGCGATTCATCTGAATCATGCAATTTTTATAACCTTGTTTGGAAAAATGTAATAAATTTGAATGATGCAATATTACTTCCAATTTTTTGAAGAGTATTGTTTGACTAAATAATGATTTAGAGGAAATATATATTTCTGGGAAAGATGGAAGGTTGGTTTGGATACAAAGTTTGTTATAGAGAATACTTTCGTTGCAAAAAAATTTCTTCAAGAATCAAGAGTATTATAAAAATTTATCTATAATTGGAGTTATTTTTATTTATTTATTTTGTAACAGTATTTCCTTAAAGGTATATTTATTTCACTCATGTACAGGTTATGAATTAATTGTGTGGTTCAAAATAGCCCTAGATGAATATAGCTCATGTTTCATGTTTGAATTATGAATATTTAGCTAGATCTTTCTTGATATGGTAATTTTCATTCTTCTAACTAAATAAAAATAATTAGGTCTCATTGAACTCTAATAATTAATTTTGAGAGTGGTGTATTGAACTTATCCTGCTAGTATTGATGGAACCAAACTATAATTTGCAAGTGTATATATGGCAAACATTCACGTCCTTCAGGTGGGAATTTCATTGAACTTGGTTTATATGCATGCTAGAATATGTTACTGGCGATCTTCGAGTATTTTCCTGTTACACTTTTCTTTACGAGATTAGGTGTGTCACTTCTGTAATCCAGTATATTACTGGAAGTTCATTCTCCATTCCAGAAGTTCATTCTTCATTCTTCATTCTCCATTGCAGATTTCATGCCAAAACCCCAGCCACACTCTGTCATTTATCCAGAGCTAGGTTTTTCCTATTTTTTAGAAACTTGCATTAACTGCTATCTTCAGTCTTCTTCACTTGTTGGCATATAATGCTGAAGAAGTTACTGTTCCTTAGAATTTCAGCCCAAATTCATATTCCCTGATTCTTCATTGTCATTTTATTTTATTTATTTGTTTGACCCATCTTTTTTCTGGGGTTTTGATTACGTTGAGTTCAATTTCCAGATACTTTACAATCCTTCAGAAAGCACTTGAATCCTATGATTGCGTCCTTTATGAGATGGTTGCGAGCAAAGAGAGTTTAGAGAATAGAAGAAGCCTATCTGCCGCCAAGAGGTTGAAAGCATCACGCTCACGTGGCTTTAATATTATTGGATGTATTCAGCGCCAGATGGCACAGCTTCTAATGCTTGATTTTCAGTTGGACTGTCTTGATTACCAAGACAAGAAATGGTACCATGCAGACCTGGACTTTGAGACCTTCAAGATACTTCAGGTGTTTTCTATTATGCTTAATACTCTATGGTTAAAGTCTATGTGCATGCCTTCCAGATAGAGATTAGGAATTGCTTAGCTATTGTTTATGGTTGTGAAAATGCACTATCCTTTGCATTTAGCCCCTTCATCTCTTTCAAAGAGTTTGGGGGTTGGAACTATATTGATTCATCATAGAATATTAAGCACCCTTTTCATTTCCCTGTTAGTTTTGGGCCTCTGGCCTTCGAGGCTATTTTACTGTTTTTGTAAAAAGTGAATTCGCATGGATTGTGATGTCCGGAGTCAAAAGGGTGCAAGCACTTGCTTTCAATCAGTACAACTTGATCTTTAAGAAGAAGAAGAGTCTTGGAACAGTGACAATTTTTTCTCTTTTCTTGCGTCAAGTAATATTTTGTCAATTTTAAAACCAAGAAAGGTCTTTGGAACAGTTATAACTTCTATTTTTTTTCTTGCATTTGAAAGTGTTTTTGTAGATTACAGCCCACCAAAAGGCTTTTATTATTATTATTATTATTATTATTATTATTATTATTATTATTATTATTATTATTATTATTTTAAATCATGGAATCTATCTCACAAAAAGTTAGGGTTGTTTATGGATTGGATTCGGGTCCGATTGTTAGAAATCTGAATCCAATACAATAAAAAATTAAGCTAATCCAAATCCAATACAAAAAATTATCAAATATTGCAGTTCAGATCAAATCCAAAATCCGCTCAAATTTGATCCGAAATAACTTAAGTTGACAATTTTTATATTAAAAATAAAAAATCGTTTAAGTTAAAAATTTTCCTTTATAATGCACCAAATAAATAAAAATAAATAATTAAAGTGACTAATTTGTTGGAATGACCAAAAGCCCCCATTTTCTAAATAAAACATGCAATACTTATAAAAAAAATTTACTTTATAATAGTTATACAATTCGAATCATTATTGTATTGAATTTACCCAAATCCAAATCCAATCCGATACGAATTTCAGATTGAGCTTTGAAATCCGAATCCAAAAAAAAAATTTATCTGTTTTTTTTATATAACCTGGTCCATTGACAGCCCTACTAAAAGGGCTCTTGTCACCAACGTGTGCTTGAGTGTGACCTGATGCTACTACTATGTTTCTTTCAGATTGAAAGAGGTGAGAGTTTCTTCACATTTGCTAGAGATATGACTCTTAAATCTACAAAGGCCATTGTGCAACCAGTTTCTGTTCCAGAGGATCTTGGTCCGTGGAGGTCCAAACTTCTATGGGCTTCTCGTGTGCTTCCTATGCCACTCGTCGGTCTCTTTCTTATTGGAAGCCTCTGTGCTGACATGGGGAATGAATCATCAGATTATTCAGAACTAGAAGCTCTGTTCAGACTTGATTTTGGTTCTGCAATGAAGATTTTCCTAGCAAAGCGGTTAACTTCTGAGTAAGTACATGAGATTTAGAATTGTTTATTGTTTGTATGAGGCATAGTTAACTAGCTACAAGTTTTTTGTGCATGCAACCATGGTCACTATCTAAACATTTGAGATTGATTCATTACGACTACATTGTTCAAGAGTAGTTGTCTCCTAGGATAGATATGAATCTTGTTGCTACTTACTACCAAGAACTAATCCGAAGCAACAGCTTATTGTCTTTTAATTCCCACATATTCTTGGACTGCAATCATCAAATGATTCATTCCATTGTCATGGTTTCATGGTCTACTAGTTTTAATTTCAGCGAAAAAAATGTAAAGCTGTTATTGATGCAGGTTCACACAGGTAACATCAGAAATAGAAGAGAGTTCTGTTATTATTGGTGAGAGGAACAGGGTTGCAACAGAGGCATTGCAGAAAGCAATAAATGAAGGGCATAACAAGATTGCAGTATTATATGGGGGTGGGCACATGCCAGACTTGGGTAGGCGGTTAAGGGAGGAATTTGATCTGGTTCCATCCCATATTCAGTGGGTAACAGCGTGGTCAATAAGGAATCGTGATCTTGAGAGTGAATCCTTCCCATTTCTGAAGAAAATGGCTGAAGTATCAGGGTGGCCACTTAACAGGTACCAGACTCTGGCTCTGCTCATCTTTTCTTCAGTTCTGGCGGTGGATCTCTGGTTTTGGGAACTCTTCTTGGACATCGTGGTAAGCTGGGTTTCTGAGGCTTCTGTACACATCAGTCAGTTTGCTGAGAATACAAAGATAGTTTGAATAATCAATTGTTGATTGTATTCTTGTGTTGAAAAACAGAGAATCTGTACACAAAATATGTACATCATTGTAAAAATATTGTTCAACTCGTTTAATATAATCTTAACTCCTCTAAGGATGAGGAAGCAAGCAAAGTTGTACATCAAAGACGGTCTGAATTTATTTGTTTGAGTCATGTTAAATTCCATTTGATGAAAAGAAGTACATACATGGGTTGTGAGATATTAGTAGGAAGCAGTAGAGGTTGCCTATTATTTGTGCTTGGCTTTGCTTCAATGCCATAAGCACCACCCTTTTGAATTGCCCATGCCATAGTTTGAACTATTTTTTAGGTTTCAAACTCGTCAAAAGCCACGGGCATGCTGTTGTGTTCACTCACGCGACATGATTAACATGCTATTGTCTCTTTCTTTCAATGGTGTTGTTGTTTAAGGGTAACTCAGGTCATTTGGTAGAGCAAAAAAGGGGTTGGTTCAACACAAACCATTAAATCAAAATCGAAACTGGAGCACTTCTGCACTACAATGCTTCTTCACTGCTTTCACTTCTGCTAAGACATTAGAGACGCTCACAACAACTACAATATATAATAAATAATTAAAAAGATGATATGAAGATTCTTACAATTCTCCCTCGCTTCTTCTACTCCTCTTCTCCTTGTCTTTACACCCATCTTTTATTTCACTCCAAAACCAAACTGTCCACACTGTCTCGCGCGGCATCCAAATCAACCCTTTCACTTGAACCCACAATTTTCAGCCCATCTGACGACCCCCAATCTGAAATTCCCCAAGATTTATCAGAAGCCCAGATTGAACTTGACGTTTCTTCACCATTAAAGACAAGGGTGTTGAGGGGTTCAAACATAGTTCTTAGTAAGTATGTCAAGAGTAGTACTAATACTGAGCAATGTCCCTCTGATGGGTTGCTGGAATTTGCACTTGTTGGCCGCTCAAATGTGGGCAAGTCATCTTTGCTCAATTCCATTGTTAAGCGCAAAAAGCTGGCTCTTACATCGAAGAAACCGGGTTTGTAATCGTCTCCTATTACTTTACAATGAGTTGTACCTCTTGGAATTTATTTGAATGTGTTGCAAACTTACAATGCCAATTTATTGAAATTTAGGGGAAACTGTAGTGAGAGATATAGTTTACTACACAGGGTTGTAACTTGGTATAGAGCATTTCTAATGCTAGACCATAAACCCCTCAAAAGTGGGATTTAAGTGTGTTAAGGGAAGATGTCTCTTCTAGGCCCTAAATGCAATATAGGGTTGTAAATGCCTTTTTCCCTAAAATTCTGCTGGTTTAGATCACTCTAAATAGAGTGGTGCCCATCAAGATACTTGAATTTCTGTGGACATGGTTGGATACTATAGGAAGGTAAGGAACTTCATATTAAGGGGGTCGATTTGATAATAAGAGGAATTTCCTTTTACAAAATTTTTGAAGTTGTAGACTAGAAAATTTTGATAATAGATTTTATATAATAGGAAGGGAAGGATGAAAATGAGGATTTTTTTTGAAAAAATGATGAAAAAAGAAGCATTTTAAAGAAGGTGAAACGGAAGAAATTGCTATTGCCACGTCAATTTATATGATGATGTAATACGAAAGGTTCACAAAATTATTCAGACATTTGGAGAACTTAATGACTACTAGAGAAGTGATGAAGACCAAATCTGTCAACTTTTAATGTGTGCAAATCTCAGTGGTTTTGCAAGATCAGTTGGAACTTGAGTCTAGTATAGTATCACTAAGGCGGCTTACTTTTTGTTCTGTTTCTTCATAATCTTCTGTGGTAATGAGTTGAGGATGAAGGAGTATTGACCACATGGCAAATGAACTCATGATGTGTACCAAATACTATGTTCCTTGCATGTTATCCTGCGTATGTGTTCAAATCTTGAGAAAATGTGTACTAAACACGTCTTTTTTTAAGAAACTAAACACGTCTTACCTTAGACAATAACATTCCTTGTTGAAGTTTTTGTAGTTTCATTTGTCTAGCTATTTAGTTGGTATCGTAAATTTTTGGGCTAAAATTTGAGTTAATTAGGGAAGAATTTCGTCTCTGTTGCAGGAAAAACAGTGTATCAACCATTTTCGGATAGATGGCAATTGGTACTTAGTTGATCTGCCTGGATATGGGTAACATCTGTAACTCATGAATACTGGAGAATTTGGTAGCTTATCATTTGCAAACTGATGAAAGAGAAGTTGCTTTGCCGATTAATAGCATCAAAAGGCAACTATTCCTCATACTTATCATATATATTATGACAACTACAGCATTGTCTGACACTACGCACTAGCCTTTTTCATGGATAACTGATGCAAGTTACCACCTCTTTCCCATTCCTCGACTATTTAATTGGTGCAAGTTTCAATACCAAAACAATTGTGATCAAGATATCATAACACTAGATGAGAAAAATATAAGAATAATCCTTTGAGAGAGATAAATGATTAGAGTTAACAACAATAAGTTTTTGAGGTTTGATTTGAACTGCGAGCTCATTTATCCCTGCTTCAAGATCTGAATGTGGACATTACATGGTCACTAACCACTCTTTTTCTTGACTTTATCATGGGATTGTATCAGAAAGATGGATCTTGTTATTACGAGACGAGAAAAGATATACGATGTTGTTAAGTTGGAAAGGCATGAAATAAAATGACTTTGCACTCTTAAAATATATTACAGCCTTTATCCCGTATAACATAATTAAAACATCTCCTAATGGTATAGGATCTTGTTCAGATTAATCTGATGCATATTTTAAAGTATTATCAATACAAAAACTCATATTATTCTTTTCCTCTTATTGTATTTCAATGTTTATAGTACTGGAAAACTTACATGTGACTTAACAGGTATGCAAATGCGCCTTATGAAGTTCGAACGGATTGGGGCAAGTTCACTAGAGACTATTTCCTCAACCGGTCAACACTAGTTTCTGTATTTCTTCTCATAGATGCTACTATTCCTGCCAAAAAAATTGATCTCGAGTATGCTAGTTGGTTGGGTCAGAATCAGGTAAATAGCATTTTTATTTTTTATTTTTTATTTTTTATTTTTTATTTTTTATTTTTTATTTTTTATTTTTTATTTTTTTATGCAAAACGTAATGGAAACATGCATGCATGAGACTCCTCCCCTTTCCCCTGCTGAAGTTCAACTAATTTTACACTTTTGAGAACTGAATCCTATTACATTAAGGTATCCTGTGTGACACGATATTGGCATCAGGTAACTATCGGACACTGAATTTCTCGTATCTTATCATACAAATAAGTATTTTTGTTAATGATGAATGCAAATATAGTTTATTGTAACAATTGCCATACTGATAACATTTCTAGAAAGATTTGTATGATACCGTTGTTTCCCATCCATACTCTTCTTCTTTGTAATGGGTCCTCAGGTGTTCATATTAGTAGTAATGGGTCTTCATGTGTTCATATTACTAGTAATAGGTCTTCATTTGTTCACATGTTTTGGTCAGCATATATGACATATGTTGTTCTTTGGCAAACTTCTTACAGATTCCGATGACATTAATCTTCACAAAGTGTGGCAAGAGAAAAAAGAAAAAGACTGGTTGGAAGAGACTTGAAGAAAATGTAGAAGACTTCCAGGAGTTGATACATCAGTTATTTAAGGAAACACCTCCATGGATCATGACCAGCAGTGTCACAAACCAAGGCCGGGACGAGATGCTACTTGTCACGGGCTTTTCTTTTCTCAAGTACTTCCCGTGTGGCACTAGCAAACTTTGCCCCGACTTATCAAAGAAAATTAGTCAGTCTTGGCTACGAAAGACTTACTTAGATTGTGGAAAGCTAAACAAGCTAAGAACACATAAGAGAACTAGAACTTGTATTGTTTGAAGTCTCTGAGGTCATTACAACAAATAAGGCCTTAGCCTATTTATACAACTCCACCTTCCCATTGGACGGTGGTGATCAATTTGATCCAACGGTCTACAATGATCTTCTACACACTTCCTTAGAAATATCTAAGGACTACAATCCTATGAAACTTTATGGAAGGTTCTAGAGAACTCTCTAGAACAATGTGGAATACTCTACATTATTTACACTTGCTAACCTCACTTGGCTAGGTAAGAAGATAGTTGTGACATTCTCCCTCACCTAATCAGGCAACGTCCTCATTGCCTTCAAATCCTCGTACGCTTGGATTTGCTCCTTGAATTGCCACAAATGTTGGATTGGCTCCCAGCTAGCTTCACTTTCTGACAATCCCTTCCACTTGACGAATAGCTCATGTGTGGGAGGTTGGTTGGAATGGCGCATCACACGATCTGACAAGATAGTCTCTGCTTCCTTGTCATATTGGATCCTCATCCCCATTGGTGCTCTTTGTGAAACTCCTCTGCTTGGATGATCTTGATCTTCCTTATACGGCTTCAATAGACTCACATGGAAGACTGGATGGAACTTGATCCTCGGCGGCAACTCGACCTTGTATGCTTGCTTCCCCACTTTCTTGACTATGGGGAAAGGACCCTCATATCTCCTGACAAGGCTACGATGCAGTCCTGAAATCCTGGCATGAGCATGCATCTTGACAAGTTCAAGGTCCCCAACCTGGAACTCTCGAGGCTGTCTCTTCTTGTCGGCCCACTTATTCATCCTTTTGGATGCCTTCTTCAGGTAATCTCGAGCCTCATCAGCTTGATCATTCCATCCTTTGACAAACTTATAGACTGATGGACTCACTCCAGTGTAGCCAATGACAATAGAACTTGGGATCATAGGTTGTTGTCCCATGACAATCTCAAATGGGCTACGACCCGTCGCTTCACACTTCTGCAAGTTGAAAGAAAATTGGGCAACATCCAGCAACTTAGCCCAATCTCACTGGTTGGCACTCACATAGTGCCTACGATATAACTCCAACAAGACATTCATCATTTCCGTCCGACCATTCGTTTGAGGATGAAAACTAGTAGAGAAATTAAGGTCGGTACCCAACAACTTGAATAACTCAGTCCAAAATTTCCCCGTGAACCGAGTATCCTGATCACTGATAATAGATTTGGGTACACCCCAATACTTCACCACATGTTTGAGGAATAAATGTGTGGCTTGCTCGGTTGTGTACTCTTTGGGTATTGGAATGAAGGTGGCATACTTCAAAAATCTGTCCACGGCCACAAGTATCCAGTTGCAGCCTTCCGATGCGGGCAAACCAACTATAAAATCCAAGGAAACACTCTCCCAAGGTCTCTCTGGGATGGGGAGAGGTTCAAGTAAGCCGGCAGGTGACTATTGCTCCACTTTGTCTTGTTGGCATACAAGACAAGTCTTTACATATGCTTCGATATCATCCATCATATGTGGCCAATAATAGGAATCTTCCACAAGAGTAAGAGTCTGGTGTATACCTGGATGTCCCGCCCACTTGCTATCATGTCATTCTTTCAAGACTTACTTCTTTAAGTTGTTATGAGGTGGAACATAGATTCTCCTTCCCTTAGAGTATATCAAGCCGTCATCCACCCAAAATCATCTTGTCTTTCCATTTTTGACAAGAGATATGATGGTTTGAGCCATGGAATCATGTGTCAATCCTTCATTTATGTGTCCCTTCAAGTTGCTTTGAGGTTGACTTGTGTCAGCAAGTTATCATTTTCTACTCAAAGCATTTGCAACAAGATTAGCCTTGTCAGGCTTGTACTCCAAAGTGTAATCGAACTCTGCCAAGATATCTTGCCATCTAGCTTGTTTAGGTGTGAGCTTCTTTTGTGTCTGGAAGTAGCTAGTGGCAATATTGTCGGTCTTGACCACAAATTTGCTCCCAGGCAAGTAATGACGCCATGTTCGCAAGCAATGCACAACCGCAATCATTTTCTTCTCTTGCATTATGTACCGCCTCTCAGTATCATTGAGCTTCCTACTTTCAAAGGCAATAGGATGTCCTTCTTCCATCAATACTCCACCAATAACAAAATCGGAAGCATCCATATGTACCTCAAAAGACATAGAATGGTTAGGAAGTGACAACACCGGTTCCTCCGCAATTGCCTTCTTCAATCCTTTGAAAGCTTGTTGGCATTTTGAACTCCAATCCCAACTTCGTCCCTTCTTGAGCAAATTCGTCAATGGAGTGGCTATGGAAGAATAGCCTTTGATGAACCTTTTATAATAGTTCACCAAGCCAAGAAAATATCTTAACTCGATGACTTTGGTCGGTGGTTCCCACTCTTGGATGGCTTGTACTTTGGACTTGTCCATACGAAGCTTGCCCTTGCCAATGATATGACCCAAGAATGTCACCTCCTCTTGGGCAAATGAGCACTTCTCATTTTTGACATAGAGTTCGTTCTCCTTCAAAGTTTGGAATACTTGCCTCAAGCGATCCACATGTTCCTCCAATATCTTACTATAGATCACAATGTCATCAAGGTAGACAACTACGAACCGATCAAGGTAAGGAGCTAGTACCTTATTCATTATAGTGCAAAATGTGGTCGGCGCATTAGTTAAACCAAATGGCATGACTAAGAATTTGTAAGACCCGTACCTTGTAACACATGCAGTCTTTGGTTCATCTCCTTCGGCTATGTGGACTTGATAATATCCCGAGCGCAAGTCAAGCTTGGTAAAGTACCTTGCATCACCAAGTTGATCAAAGAGATTTGCAATAAGTGGAATCGGGTACTTGTTCTTGATAGTGACCTTGTTGAGTGCCCGATAGTCAATACAAAGTCGTAGGGATCCATCATGTTTCTTTTGAAATAAGACTGGCGCACCATATGGAGCTTTGGAGGGTCGGATATAACCAACATCAAGTAAATCCTTCAATTGTCTTCTCAACTCTTCGAGCTCAGGAGGTGTCATACGATAAGGAGCAAATGCGGATGGTTTTGCCCCAACTTCTAACTCAATAGCATGATCCACCTCTCTTCTTGGTGGAAGTTTCTTAGGCAACTCGGCAGACATAACATCCTTGTACTCCTTGAGAACATCTTGGACGGCCTTAGGTGCATTTACCCCTCCATCCATGGGACATTCGTCTTCCTTGAGAGTAGCCAAGTAAGTAGGCTCATTCATCTTTACTCCTTTAGAAAGTTGGAGAGCGGACACCATTCTCTCCTTACTCATTTCCTGTACCATGGGCACAACACAAGGTTGTCCCTTCTCCATGATGCACATGGTGTTGGCATATGGGACTAGGAAACCCTTCACCATGTCCAAGAAATCTATACCCAAATAGAACTTGTGATCATCAATTAGAGCAATAGTTATGTCGACTTTACCTCGCCATTATCCAAGCTGAATATCGGTGCCACGAGCTACTCCTTCAATTGGGAGACTTTTAGTATTGACTCCCTTGATAAATCCTTTCTCCTTAGCATATGATAGGCCAATTTCTTCAACAAGGTCCTTGGCCATGTAGACTGTGTCGGCTCCGGTATCCACCATGGCTTTCAAAGTCTTGTTCCCGATCTCGATCTCCATGTACATCCTTCCACGTGGTTGTTCCTCGACCTTAGCTTGAATGGCACTTAGGAGATTCATTGAGGCGATCCTCATTTCCTCTTTTGTTTCTTCCTCCATGACAAGAGCGGCAAGTTTCTCTTGGTTGGGACACTCGAATGCCCGATGGAGTCCACTACATAAGAAGCATGATATCTTATTGGCTGATCAATATCTTTTCTCCTTCCTCTTGTCTTTGGAGTTCTCGTGTTCCTTGGAGAACTTCTTTTTGTCGTTCCCACTTTTGCCATCATTACTCGGTTTTTTCCCTTGCCCCTTAGATGAGTCCTTTTTCTTGAACTCAATCAAGGACTCGGCCGCAGCCATAGTTGTTGCAAGGTCTTGCACATCTCGCTTCTTCAACTCCAACTTGGCCCAACCTGTTAGGCCATCAAGGAAGCTAAACAAAGCATCATTTTCTCCCATGTCAGGAATCTCCAAGAGCAACTCCGAGAACTCCTTCACATACTCCCTTATGTGACCTTCCTTATGTTGAAGGCGGCGAAGTTTGGTCCTAGCTTCGTTTTTGGCATCCTCTGGGTAGAATTGTCTCTTGAGTTCCTTCTTAAATTCTTCCCAAGTGTTAATGGTGCACAATCTCTTTTTGACATCATCGGACCTTCTGCGCCACCAAACTGTAGCAACATCATTTAAATATAAGGAGACACTACGTACCTTTGCCACTTCATCCCTTATGCCAACCGCATCAAAGTAGCGCTCCATGTTCCACAAGAAGTTGTCGATCTCCCTTGCACTCCTTGCCCCACCATAGGCCTTAGGTTTGGGAGCTTCAACTATGTGAGTGATTGTCCCTGGTGTAGCCCCACCATTGGCTACCGCAACCATACACACATTGAGTTGAGTTTCAAGCTTCTCAACTTTTTCTTTATAAGCCTCCATCTCCGCATCTTTAGCAACAACTTGGGCTTCTAGGGACTCAATATTTTTAGACACCATGTCCACTACCGCGTTTAAGGCCCCTTGCATTTCTTCCTGAAGCTCTTGGTCTCCCCCATTGGACGCTTGCCCCTCGATGCGTTGGTCCATGTCTTCGAATTTCTCCCTCAAGTCGAACACGGTGGCACACAACTTAGCCAACCTTTCATCCATCGCAGCGATCATGTCCTTCGACTTGTCCTTGCGGACATTCCCACCTTTGTCGTTGTTGCCAATTGATGGGTTGTTGACCTCCGATGACATTCTCTTGTGTAGAATTATTCTACCAACCTTGCCAAACCTGGCTCTGATATAAACTGTCAGGGGCTTTTCTTTTCTCAAGTACTTCCCGTGCGGCACTAGCAAACTTTGCCCTGACTTATCAAAGAAAGTTATTCAGCCTTGGCTACGAAAGACTTACTTAGACTGTGGAAAGCTAAGCAAGCTAAGAACACACAAAAGAGCTTAAGAGAACTAGAACTTGTATTGTTTGAATTCTCTGAGGTCATTACAACAAATGAGGCCTTAGCCTATTTATACAACTCCACCTTCTCAATGGACGGTAGTGATCAATTTGATCCAACGGTCTACAATGATCTTCTACACACTTCCTTAGAAATATCTAAGGACTAGAATCCTATGAAACTTTATGGAAGGTTCTAGAGAACTCTCTAGAACAATGTGGAATACTCTACATTATTTACACTTGCTAACCTCACTTGGCTAGGTAAGAAGATAGTTGTGACATTCTTCCCCACCTAATCAGGCTTGGATTTGCTCCTTGAATTGCCACAAATGTTGGATTGGCTCCCAGCTAGTTTCACTTTCTGGCAATCCCTTCCACTTGAAGAGTAGCTCATGTGTGGGAGGTTAGTTGGAATGGCGCATCACACGATCTGACAAGATAGTCTCTACTTCCTTGTCATGTTGGATCCTCATGCTCATTGGTGCTCTTTGTGAAACTCATCTGCTTGGATGATCCCGATCTTCCTTATACGGCTTCAATAGACTCACATGGAAGACTGGATGGAACTTGATCCTCGGCGACAATTCGACCTTGTATGTTGGCTTCCCCACTTTCTTGACTATGGGGAAATGACCCTCATATCTCCTGATAAGGCCACGATGCAGTTCTGAAATCCTGGCATGAGCATGCATCTTGACAAGCACAAGGTCCCCAACTTAGAATTCTCGAGGTCGTCTCTTCTTATCGGCCCACTTCTTCATCCTCTTGAATGCCTTCTTCAGGTAAGCTCGAGCCTCATCAGCTTGATCAATCCATCCTTTGGCAAACTTATAGGCTGATGGACTCACTCCAATATAGCCAATGGCAATAGAACTTGGGATCATAGGTTGTTGTCCCATGACAATCTCAAATGGGCTACGACCCGTCGCTTCACTCTTCTACAAGTTGAAAAAGGATTGGGCAACATCCAGCAACTTAGCCCAATCTCGCTAGTTGGCACTCACATAGTGCCTAAGATATAACTCCAGCAAGGCATTCATCCTTTCCGTCCGACCATCCGTTTGAGGATGAAAGCTAGTAGAGAAAATAAGGTCGGTTCCCAACAACTTGAATAACCCAGTTTAAAATTTCCCCGTGAACCAAGTATCCCTATCATTGATAATAAACTTGGGTACACCCCAATACTTCACCACATGTTTGAGGAATAAATGTGCGGCTTGTTCGGCTGTGCATTCCTTGGGTGTGGGAATGAGGGTGGCATACTTCAAAAATCTGTCCACGACCACAAGTATCCAATTGCAGCCTTTCGATGCGGGAAAACCAACTATAAAATCTAAGGAAACACTCTCCCAATGTCTCTCTGGGATGGGGAGAGGTTCAAGTAAGTCGACAGGTGACTGTTGTTCCACTTTGTCTTGTTGACATACAAGACAAATCTTTACATATGCTTCGATATCATCCCTCATATATGACCAATAATAGGAATCTTCCACAAGAGAAAGAGTCCGATGTATACCAGGATGTCCCGCCCACTTGCTATCATGACATTCTTTCAAGACTTCCTTCCTTAAGTTGTTATGAGGTGGAACATAGATTCTTCTACCCTTAGAGTATATCAAGCCGTCCTCCACCCAAAATCGTCTTGTCTTTCCATCTTTGACAAGAGATATGATGGTTTGAGCCATTGAATCATGTGTCAATCCTTCCTTTATGCGTCCCTTCAAGTTGCTTTGAGGTTGACTTATGTCAGTAAGTTCTCATTTTCTATTCAAAACATCCGCAATAAGATTAGCTTTGTCAAGCTTGAACTTCAAAATGTAATCAAACTCGACAATATTAGCCTTGCCTATAATTTGTTAGGAAGAAGAAAAAAAAATGGTGTACTAAATGCCAAGGTGTGGCATTTAATGTTGTAGTTCAACTCATTTTGTTTTATTAGCAATAGAAATGAATGTTAAGTTTTGCTAATTTTCAAGTTTTTCTTGGTCCATGTTACTTGTCTGTGATATTGTTGGGAAAGTGTTGGCTTGAATAGTTTCACATCAAGTAAGGAAGAGTTGTCACAAAGGTTTATAAGGAGATGATCCACTTCCTAATAGCAACGAGGCATTTTAAGAGAAAACCTCACACCACCTAGGCCCAAATGGAAGGCTACACCCGATAGGTGGTGTTTAAGTTGGGGACAATATTGTTGTTATGTATAGTGGACCAAGGGGTGCGCGCAAGTGCACGTACGTGACGCCCCAACAATTGGTATCAGAGCCGATGGTTCGGCTGGGACTCGGTCGGTGAGGTGGAGGTGCAGGCGACACATTATTCAGGGGATAGGCGTAGGCGCAGGGCAGCGAGCCAGATCCAGGTGGGAGCGCAGGTCCTTTGGGTGAACGATCATCTTCTATCATTCAAGGAGAGTAGGCGCATGGCAGAGAGCCAGACCAGGTGGAGCATCGCAGGTGCGCGGTCCGCCAGATGAATGATCCAGATCCTTGCCGAGATGGTGTCCGAGAGTATCCTACAAGTCTGGACGAGGTGGAGTTAGTGCGGAGGTTGCGACTAGGTGGAGCCAACAACGCCGGGAATAGTCGAGCCCGTACACCGAGTGCTACCCACAGGATCGTGATTGCACATGAGACTCGAGGAGAATGTGTACTTCGAGATGTTGCAGACCGGTGGATGGATTGTAGGATGTGTGACGATTCGCGCCAAGGTAGAGATTGTTGGGAAAGTGTTGGCTTGAATAATCCCACATCAAGTAAAGAAGAGTTGTCACAAAGGTTTATAAGGAGATGATCCACTCCCTAATAGCAACGAGACATTTTAAGAGAAAATCCCACACCACCTAGGCCCAGATGGAAGGCCACACCCGATAGGTGGTGTTTAAGTTTGGGACAATATTGTTGCTATGTATAGTGGACCAAGAGTGCGTGCAAGTGCACGTGCGTGATGCCCCAACAAATATTGTACTCAAAAAATGAAATTATGACACTACTAGTTTGAACTCTTATGTCTTGTATGCCTCCCTCCAGGTTGTATCTTTTATAAGCTGATACCTTAATTTATTTCCATCCATAGAACATCTTGTGATGGATGTTGGGAGATTTGGGAAGAACTGGAACTTAAGAAAGACTAATTTTATTAATCTCTCAAAAGTTTCTTACAACTTCACACCCTTACTATGCTCACAACACACTACTACACTTGAGCTTGTTTGCTCCTTGATACCTACACCTCACAACCTCTCCCCTATTTATAATAGTTCTAAGGAGGTGGGAGGATTCTAGAGAACCAATCTCAACCACACATTTTTGCTTCTCTAGAACTCTCTCAAATGTCTAGAGTATTATAAGGGTGTAGAATTCTCTAGACATCGAACCATCTAGAGAATACTCATTCTTGTTGGATCTTCTAGATAATGGGTTTGAGCTTTAACTTTTGGGCTTTAAGCTTTAAACATTTGAGCTAGTTAGTGATGATTTTCAACAATGTATGATCAAGTTTTGGAAGAACTGGAAAATATGCTTTATCGATGTTGTGTGGAAGTTGTAATGACCAAAAGTAGATATATGGTGTTGGGTCGAAGTAGAGTATGAAATATCATATTAAAAAGAATAACTTGTACAAGAAAATGTACATTTGCACAAGAAATTGTTGAGGCAAACTCATTAAAGGCTAAAACAATCACACCTTCGCTGAATACCTCATACGTTGTGATAGCATAAACACGCCTTAGGCACTGCCCCAGATGTTAATTCCAAACGATCTTGTCCTACCATGGTCTACTGGAGCACATACTGGTTCTGCATCTGCTACTGCTACTGCAGACACCTCATATACTATTATTGACCCTTTATCATTGTTGTTGGTGCAGGTGCAACCTTTGTGTGTTTGCCCAAACATCAAACACTTATTTCTAGATTTGTCATGCAGATTACCATTATAATATAGAGGGAAAATCTTTGTTATCAACTCATTCAAATGGCTTAATCTTCGTCCCATTTTTTCGTTTCAAAATATTTTTTGCATTTAGTCGCCAATTTTTTTAAATATGAAAATTGCATAGCTAGATTGTAGCGTCTATAAAAACCAGACAAATTATTTCTTCAATGTCATCTCACAATATACAATAAGATATCATGCGACTTCTTGAGATGAAAAATAATCGCAATTTACTTATTAGTCAAGAGGAATCAATACACATGTGAACTTTAAAAAATATTGAAGTGGTTTTAACAATTTTATCATTAAACTTGTGAAACTTGATTTGTAACATTAAGTTGATAACCTTCTCGAGAGAGAAAAAAATTAAGTACGTAATCTCTTTCAACTGTAACTCATGTGAATTTCAAGAAATATTTCATTCATTAATACCCCAAACTCATATTTGGATGTGTTTGATTTTGTGTAAGAGATAGTCACAATGATATCAGGAGCCCGCCTATGGCGCAGGATGACATAATCTCCGTTTGAATTGAAATTCACAATTGCTGAGTTGATAGCAATCCAGCTTGGTCTGCAATTGATAAATGATATATGATTAAATAATGAAATTGTTTGGCTCTGCTTGGTGCACCTTTGCATTTGCATTAATTTGCATGTGTATTAATTTGTAGTGCATTGCTTTATAACTGCTTGGTAACAATTAATAAAAAATAATGCATACAATCAATATTTGTTTGGTTGGCCTGGATATTGCATTTATGCAAACATCAACTACATAAAAATTGAAAAACAATTATAATTAACTCATTCTTCCCCACTTCTATTATTCATTAATTTTATAAAAAGAGTTCTTAAATAATAATAATAATAATAATAATAATAATAATAATAATAATAATAATAATAATAATAATAATAATAATAATAATATACAGATGTACATACAAATTATTTTTTATCAATAATGACTAATAATTTAATGTCAAAATATACTATCAAACAACAATGAAAATCTAATCAAAGAGTAATTGTTTGCTGAAAACAGAGCAAGAGAATAAGAGTTAACAAAATCGAAGGATACACAATATCTAAAAATCATTATGAGAGAAAGGAAAAAAGAAGGAAATACGTGAGTTACCTAATTCACAGTTTCCATACAAGCTAAGAGTCCTAGGGCTGAACAAAAAATCGATCAAACCGATTAAATCGACCGAACCGATTGGTTCGATTTAAATTCGATTCGGATCAGTTTCGGTTTTAAAAAATTCAAAACCGAAGTGGTCGGTTCGATTTTCGGTTTCTATGTGATTTTAACCGACCAAATCGAACCGATTGAATATATATAATAAATAATACAATATGTTTAAAATAGTCGGTCGGTTTGATTTTATTTTGGTTTTTGTTCGATTTTAGTCGGTTCGATTACGGTTTGCATAATTTAGAATCGGTTCGGTTTCAGATCGGTTTTGTTAATGGTCGGTTCGATTTCGGTTTGAAAATTTTAAAACCGACCTAAGTCGGTTCAGTTCACGTTTTAGGTGAAAAACCGAACCGATGCGGTTTTCAGCTTAAAGAGTTCTAAAAAACTTGTTTCCTTATAAACTTATACTGTCTAAGTAGAAGTTGAAGGAAAGAGTGAGACTTGCAAAGTAATACAAGAGATTTTAACTCGTAAAGATTTGCGGGATCACTTAACTAGAAGATATGTAGGCGTGGAATTAGAATTCCACAAATAAGTTTTTGCAAATCATACCAAGCGTCTATATTTGTGTAATCGCCCATAAAAGAATACAAAAGCATTACTTTACGGTGTACTCAAGTGTTGATAAGGGACCGGTTTACAACAAATCATAGCGGATGAGAAAATATGTTGTCCAAACCAAATCAGCCTATTTCAATGAAGCCAGATTTGACATTTTTCATTTCAACACTTTCATGTTCAACATACGTTGAACTAATTTCCATTCAAGTTACAAAACAAAATATCTGACATACTCGCTGATGCAAAGAGGATTAAAGATAGTCTCCCGGGAGTCTTATTTGAAGTGAAGCCAGACATCTCATTTAAAGTCTACGAAGAACATTTTAGTGACTAACAAATCAACAAAGTACTATAAGTTTGCTTAAAAATTAATTGATTTTATTTTCATTTTTAACGTGATACAAATGAAACCTTATTAATTCGATTAATTTAATAGCGTATGAGCTTTACTTGAGTTGTGTGCAATAAAGGGAGACCATAACGTGACATATGATTGAAGTTCTATATCAAATATGAGCAATTCTAGCTGGCCTGGGAAACCAACGAGGTTTGACTGATAAAAAATGTTGTTTTAAAGAGGGGGGCAAAAATTTATTTCCCCCTCCTTCCCAGGCAGTCAAACCTTGCTGGTTTCCAGGCCAACTCGAATTTCTGATCAAATATTTTACAATTTTTAACTACATATCTCTTGAGCAAGACCCTATTAAAAAGTCGGCATGCTATATTTAGGGAATAAATAAATAACTTAGCTTGCATACGTGTCGAAGCATATGGTTGTGGAGCAGTTGAAACTTATTGCAATGATGGTAATAGAGTCTTATCTTTATTAATAGTATATGTTAGGGATGCAAATGAGGCCACATTGAAGGAACTAACTAAAATGCTAAGGGCATAAATATGTATCTCACTTTTGAACATCTATTTTAATTTATATATGAGACTGAAAGTTGATTTTATAACTTTCAAACTGTTATTGGTGTGGAAGCTATTTCAAAAGGCTTGTGTTGAAACTTGATTTTTAGTATTAAGTTAATAACGTTTTAGAAATATAGAAAAATTAAGTGTGTAATATCTTTAAACTGTAATTCATTTGAATTTCAAGAAATATATTATTCGTTGTCACCCAAACTCAGACTCTTTCTAAGAGATGGTCACTACGATATCATCACTTCGCTTCTTTGACTCAGGATGATAGAATTTTTGTTTGGATTGGACTCCACATTGGAAAATTCTAAGGTGCACTGGTACCAGGGCACCGTAGATCTGCATCGAGATAGGAGTTGTCTCTTATCTCAATGCAGATCTACAATGCCTGGTAGCACCAGGCATGGTACCAGGCACCGTAGCATTACTCCTCCACATTTGTTGAGTTGATGACAATCCAACTTTGGATGCAGTTGGTAATGACTCGAAGTGTTGCTAGGGATATGGTTTACCACAATACATATTGGAAGATAAAATATGTTGTCTGGACCACCGAATCAGAGTGACCTACTGCACTAAAGCGGAATTTGACATTTTTCATTTCTAGATTTATGTGTTCAACAAACGTTGAATTGATGATTTATCATCCGTGTTATTAAAACAAAATATCCAATAGCTAGGGAGGATTGAATTGATTTATCTAGTAAACTTTTTTTTTCTTTCTCACACCACCAATAAATATGCATAACTTAACATAACAGAGAAACCCAAACTCAAAATGAAAAAATTACAAATAGATAATTTTCAACCAATTTAAACCCTTAATTGAGAGCAATTCTCAAGCTCATCAAAGCACAAAAGTTGTAGTACTATGATTTATCTAATAAAGACAACTTGAATCACTTAAAAATGTTTTGAAATGAGAAAGTTATGGTCATTTTACTAAAGTCGCGCAAATATGTCTCGCAATGAAAATGGGATAGTGTTTCTGAATTTTGGCCAACTTATGTGCTTGATCGAGACCGATTCTCAAGTTGATTGAAACACAAATATTTTACTAATTTTAGTTATCTAATAAACACAACTTGAATCAATTGAAAATGATTTGAAATGAGCAAGTTATGGTCATTTTACTATAGTCGCGCAAATTTGTCTCGCAATAAAAAGGGGATAGTGTTCCTAACTTTCGGCCAACTTATGCGCTTGATCGAGATGGATTATCAAGTTAATAAAAACACAAAAGTTGTAGTACTCTAAATTATCTAATAAAAACAACTTGAATCGATTGAAAATATTTTGAAATGAGCAAGTTATGGTCATTTTACTATAGTTGCGCAAATCTGTCCGAAAAAATTTCTGTTCGCAGAGTTTTTGGTCAACTTGAGAATTGGTCTCGATCAAGCACATAAGTTCACCGAAAGTTAGGAACACTCTCCCATTTTTATTGCGATACATATTTGCACGACTTTAGTTAAATGACCATAACTTGCTCATTTCAAAACATTTTCAAGTGATTCAAGTTGTGTTCATTAGATAACTCATAGTACTACAACTTTCGTGTTTTGATGAAAGTTACCCTATTTTGCATTTTTTTCGTTTTGAGTTTGGGTTTCTCTGTTAAGTTATGCATATTTATTGGTGGTATGAGTAAGTAAAAAACAAAAAACAAAAAACAAAAAACAAAAAACAAAAAACAAAAAACAAAAAACAAAAAACAAAAAACAAAAAACAAAAAACAAAAAACAAAAAACAAAAAACAAAAACTCAATGGTGGTGTGAGAAAGATGAAATGGTGGTGTGGAGTAGTCGTTGCCTAATCTATAAGGTAAATAAAATCATCCCCACAAAAAATTAACTCATTCTGAAATTTCTAGATGAATAAAGTAGACACGTGTAACTTTCCTTATAAAAAATCTGTCTTCGGATCTCATCCAATCATTATTATTATCTCAAATCCAAAGCTATTCTCAGCTCCATATACCTATTTTTGCAAAGTTAGGTTTTATGTTAACTAATCAATACTAAATAAACATTTTAATTTTCATTTATGATGAATCTATTAGGGGTGGGCACGGGACGGGATGGGACGAGATATACCCATCCCTATCCCATCCCGTTCATACGGGATCGGGACGGGACGGGATGGGAAAAACCTCATCCCGACCTCGTCCCATCCCAAACGGGTTCGGGACGGGACGGGATCAGCGTGCTAATCTGAACATATCAAATGTTCATAGCATTTCTTAGCGAGGAGGCTGCATGAGTGGACTCAGATTGTTCTTGTTCTTCAACAGGCATGTTGTAATAAATCTGATCATCTCAAATGTTTTGCTATTTCCACGAAAAAATGGGCGTTAAAGAAAACAAGTATGTTTCCTTCCACTTCAAAAGCAATGTTCACTTCACATGCTTGCATTAGTTCATGTTCTGTTTTAATAGTCATGATAATCATGGGGTTCAACTAGTAAGAACGCCAAAGTGTTGTATCAGAATGAGTCCCTCCCAATCAACCAAAACCCACTCAAAATTACCCCTTTAGTTTTCTTCCTAAGTAATTGCTCAGTAATCAAGCATATAAGCACCAAAATCTCTCATAGTGTCCAATAAATTGCATAATATCGCAATTCGCAAAGACTTACCTTTTCCATTAATCTCCATAGCACCAAAAGGGTACACTTGATTCATGAATCATATATCAACAAACAAGTAATCATAAAAAATTTCTTGGCCAGTTTACAATGGTCACTTAATTCTGAACATATGTCAATATCAATAACATGCATTCAAACAAGTAATAAGAATGGAGTCTACTTATGATATAATGCTACTTACACTTATTCTTCTGCTGGCAATGAAATTGAGTGAGTTGGAACAAGTAGGTGTTGGAATACGAAAAATGGGTCTAACATGAAGATGAGCAAAACCTGAAAAGAAGAACACAGACAGAAGAAAAAAAATTGGATTAGTTGTTATAATGAGGAGTAGAATTACAAACAAGTTGAAAGGATATATGTTTAGTAACATAAAATCTACCAGAGCAATCTAATGCTGACGACAGGGTGTAAACTTTGTTGTTCATCTTTTCTGGTCTTTCTGTCTGTTTGGAGCTTCTAATCGAATATTTGATATATATATTTAGTCCATATCGTAAGTTTATAAAATAAATAAATAAGTAAATAAAAATATTAATAATTAATATTAAAAAATTAGTTCGGGACGGGATGGGATTGGCGGGATTGAAAATCTTCATCCCATCCCATCCCATTCTAGATCGGGACGGGACGGGATCGGGATGAAATTATTCAATCCCATTAAGACCCGGAAAAAACGGGACGGGACGGGATCGGGATCGCGGGATGGGATGTCCACCCCTAGAATCTATTGTTCATGAATTTTTCATGAGAAACGTTTTCATTCTTTAAGAATGATTTGTTATTATAAAGGCAACGACTACTCCACACCATCATTTTCTCTCTCACACCATTCAACTTTCTCACACCACTTACTTTCTTTCTCACACCACCTATATAAAGAAAAACCATCCATTTTTTTCTCCTCACGATTCAAATCGACAACGGTTCCTCCCTCCCCCATTCGAAATCTCTTCCAAATATCTCCCCACACTCAAATCTCTTACAAATCTCCACCCTCTTCCTAAAAAACTCTCAAAATCCCCTCAAAGTCGAAACCCTAAAACCCAAACTCTATAGATATGCATAATTTAACATATCAGAGAAACCCAAACTCAAAACGAAAAAATGAAAAATGGGGTAACTTTCGACTAATTTAAACCCTCAATTGAGACAGATTCTCAACCTCATCAAAACATGAAAGTTGTAGTACTATGAGTTATCTAATAAACACAATTTGAATCACTTGAAAATGTTTTGAAATGAGAAAGTTATGGTCATTTAACTAAAGTCGCACAAATCTGTATCGCAATGAAAACGAGATAGTGTCCCTGACTTTCAGCCAACTTATATTCTCAATCAAGATCGATTCTCAAGCTCATCCAAAACACAAAAAATTTAGTACTATGAATTATCTAATAAACATAACTTGAATCACTTGAAAATGTTTTGAAATGAGAAAGTTATGGTCCTTTTACTAAAGTTGCGCAAATCTGTTTCACAATGAAAACGAGATAGTTTTCTGACCTTCGGCCAACTTATGTGCTGGATCAAGACCGATTATCAAGTTGATCGAATTTAAATATTGTAGTACTTTGAGTTATCAAATAAACACAACTTGAATCACTTGAGAATGTTTTGAAATGAGCAAGTTATGGTCATTTTACTAAAGTCACACAAGTTTGTCCGAAAAAAGTTGCTGAAATTTCCTGTTCGCTCGTAACTCTGCGAGATTTTGCAACTATCCCGCATTGTACACTGCAAACATGAATTTTTTTTGAAAAAAATTCCGTTCGCAGGGAACCCTGCAGGGAATTTGGAAATCCCCGCATTGCTCTTTGCGAACAGGAATTTTTTTTGAAAAAAACTTCTATTCGACTGGAACTCTGCGAAGTATCTGATCCGCCTGAAACTTTGCGGGCTTTGTCGAATAGCCCGCATTGTTCCATGTGAATAGACAAAAAATCTGCATATTTTTGCTGAAACGGAGTTTTCTGATAAAAAATTTCTCAATCTTTCTTTTATGACCTTATTCGCATTGTCGCATCGAACCAACACTTTGTCGCAATGTTTTCAGACATTATTTTGGCATGATGTCGCATTGTCTCATTATTTTCGGAACTAAACTAATCCATTGCGTTATCAACAAAATTTGAAAGCATCCAATGTGAATTATGGGTGTCTAGTTCATGTAATGGAGGTACCTTGTGAACCATGGATTGACAAAACTTAAAGCTTAAAGTTTACAAAACTTAAAGCTTCTATACAAATATTTCTCAAATGTATTTTTTCGAAGTTTACAAAATGAAGACACTATGTTTGTTGCAAGAGAGATGTGTTTTGCACTTTTAGAGGTGGCGTTTTTGAGCTATTGCATTTTGGAGAGTTTGATGGTTTCGATATGTAAGGGTTTTGATTTTGAGGAGATTTTGAGAGATTTTCGAGGGAAAGAGAGGAAATTTGAGCGTGGGGAGAGATTTGGAAGAGATTTGAATGTGTGAGAGGGAGAAATTTCAAATGGGGGAGAGTAGAACCGTTTGTCGATTTGAATGGTGATGGAAAATTTTTGGATTTTTATTTATATAAGTGGTGTGAGAAAGTATGGTGGTGTGGAAGAGTAAAATGGTGAGGGAAAGAGGAAATGGTGGTGTGGAGTAGTCGCTTCCTATAGATTATCCTAGCCAAAAAATACAAGTTGATATGCCTGGATATGGGTAAGATTTGTAACTCTGACTACTTGCAAACCTTTTGTCTATATGTGCTATTGGAGAATTTCATAGCTTCTTGTTTGCAAAAAGGAGAAGTTGTTTTGGTGATTAGTAGCACCAATAGACAAGTATTCCTCACTTTATCATATAAAGCATAAAATAGTACCTAAAAATATTTTTCACTCTCCTGTTTGGAACAAAAAAAAAACTTATTTACAATTTGATACTTTTTTTCAAAAAAATTAAAACCCTAGCACCTGAGTTTCTTCGCCTTCTCATTTCTTCTTTCTTATTCACCCACCACCACCAACAACTGACCACCTACGGCCACCACCCCCGACCTCTCATAATACCAGCAGAGCACCTCCGACCACCACCATCATCCAAAACCCTATATTTAGCTCTTTTTTCATGATTCAGCCACTACCACTCACCACAACAACCACCACACCCGACCCCTTAAGTGGTCATGTCTACTAGGGGTGGGCATGGGACGGGATGGGACGAGATAGACCCATCCCTATCCCATTCCGTTCATACGGGATCGGGACGGGATCAGCGTGCTCTCATTTTTTGACAAATTACTGCTTACCCAAGACCTAATTTGCTTAGTTGAAAAGAGGCAAAGGCAATTCGTAGAACTACACATAAATGATAGTCTTAGATTGAATATGCAACATCATAATAAACTACCATAAATTATAGCTAAAATTCACCCCGTAATTAAGATTTCTGCAGAGTTTTGAATAACTAAGAGGTGGACAATATAATGGCAATGGTGGACCTGCTATACTGTTTCGAATAGTAAACAAAAGGATGAGTAGATTTGGGGTGCTAAGAAGAATGTTTCATTATTGGTTTAAAAAAAAGTCATTAAATTCATTGTCTTGACACGAAATAAAACTCTCCAATGTAGTTAGCAATCCCATTTTGAGTTTTAAAGAGTTTGCAATTAAATAATTCAGTTAGAATTTTAGAAATAAACCAATATCAAGTAGTTGCAGATATAGACTGATATCAATTACACTGATTCCAACTAAATTCATTTTTCTTCAATTACACTAATATTGTAATCTTAAAATAAATAAATAAATAATAAATATTGAAAATTTTAGCTTGGGACGGGACGGGATTGAAAATCTTCATCCCATCCCATCCCATTCTAGATCGGGACGGGGTGGAATTATTCAATCCCATTAAGACCCAAAAAAATCAGGACGGGACGGGAACGAGATCGCGGGATGGGATGCCCACCCCTAATGTCTACCCAGCGGACCACATTCGGTCACCACTGTCTCCGACTGTCAAAACCCTGATTTGCAGAGTTTTAGGGTGGCACATGTTCTTCATGTGCCCGGGTAGAATGTGTAGAGTACCAAATTGATACTAATTTTTTCTAGTATTTTTTTGTATTTTCTTTAAATCATAAGTACCAATTTGATTTCTCTTTATACTTAATATGTTAGCTACAATAGTATTCGACACTACTCGCTAGATTTTCTCAGATAAGTGATATCAGTTAACGTCTGTTTTTCGATCCTACACTATTTACTTAGTGTAAGTGTCGATAAGGAAATAATTGTGATCAAGATATCGTAACACTATATCTAAACATAATAAGAGTCTTTTGAGAAGAAACAAAAGATTAAGGTTCACAAAATATGTTTTTGAAAGTGATTGTTGCGAGCTCATTTATCTCTACATCAAGATATGAATGTGAGCAATATATTATTATCAACCATCATTTTTCATGAACTTATAAGAACATCTTCGGTAGCCTTCTATCGAAATGCCTTCTAGTTTTTTTTATTAATTGTTTTGCCTATGTGACAGATTTAGCAAGCTTTCCAAATTTTGTTACTCACAGTGAGTAACAAAATTTAGGCAATTTAGAAGATGGAATTGGACATCACCAACCATCATGCTTTTTGACTTATTGGCAAAAACTACTCCTTCAATGGTCACGTGTTCTTTCAAGTGTCTTGTGTAAAGGTAAAAAAAATATCATGCGTGACCCTTTAAGAAGCGCAACTTAAGAAAAAATAAAAGGCCAAACGATCCTTGAAAAATATTTTTTTAAAGTCCACCCAGTGAGTCTTTTTCTACACGTATAACAACTTGTGTGGGCGGGCAACGGGGGGCTATGATTGGCAGCTGCCTGGCTGTTATAGTCCTACATCGCCTAGATGAGAAAAGTGGGCTACTTATATGCGAGTTTGGATCTCCTTGGTACAACATGTTTTAAAGTCGTACTGGCATTGGGTTTAAATCAAACAATATTGTACCATGTTGATCGGGTCATTACAGAATGGTATCAGAGTTGAACCTATCCGAAAATGTTGCAACGTGGACGTTGAGCCCCAAGGGGTGGATTGTAACACCTTTTGTGGACGGGTAAAGGAGGGTATGGTTAGCAGCTACCTGGGTGTTATAGTCCCACATTGCGTAGGTGAGAGAAAAGGATGTGCAACGTTGTACGAGTCTTGGGCCCAAAGTGGACAATGTTGTACTATGTGAATCAAGTCGTTACAGAATGGTATCAGAGCCGAAAGTGTACCAACAGGGATGTTGAGCTCCTTAAGGATGATGGATTTTAACATCTCTGTGTGGTCGGACAACAGGAACCTATGGTTGGAAAACTACGAAGAGGGTTATAGTCCAACATGGCTCAGGTGAGGGAATGTGATGTGTTGCTTATGTGTGAGGTCAAATCCTCTTGGTACAACATGCTTTAAAGTCGTGAGGGCCTTGGTCCCATAGTGGCCAATATTATACCATGTGGATCGGGTCGTTATGGTATCAGAGTGAGACTGTAACAACCATAATTTTCATAACTACATAAGTTTGTATTTATCTTCGTATTTATATTTTAACCAATTAGTACTTTATTAGTTTTTTAATATATCAGCACGTGACATAATAATACATGGGTTAACAAAATCATTATTTTTGTTGTAAATAAAAATTAATTAGCACTACTGTTCTTATTAATGTTGATTTTTATTAATTGTTTGTAATTAGTTAAATAACTAAAAAATTATGCAAATATAAATACCTAATTAAAACCCTAAGCTTTTACTCCTAAATTGGGCTTGGGTGGCGGCTCTCTTTGGTCGTATAGAGCTTGGAGTGAAGAAAAAAAAAGATAAAAGAAAGAAAAGAGAAAGAGAGAGACGGAAAATAAAAAAAATGATGAAAAAGAAGACAAAAGATAGGAAGAGAAAGAGAAAATAAAAAAAGAAAAATGAGAAGAGAAAAAGAAAGTGAACGAGAGAAGATGAAATGAGAAATTGAATAGGAGAAAATGAAAAGAATAAAGAGAAATAGAGAAGGAAAGAGAGGAAGAAAAGAGAAAATGAGAAGAATAAATAAAGAAAGATAAAGAAATAAGAAGAAAGAAATGTGATACACGTGCTTGTGTGGGTGATGTACACGTGTTCGCGCTTGAAGAAATTTATCGAGTATTCATAATTTTTATTATGATTTTCGACTTTGCGGCTTTTGGGATATTTATACGCGATTAAAAAAATGTGAGTTTTCTTTCTCTTTTATTTTTATTTTAAAGTAACCTATAAATATAATGGAATGTTATATTTTTTATGTGTGCGGTTTGCAGAAAATACAATGTTTTTTAGTATTTTTCACTTTTAGTGGTTTATTAATTAACGATATATCTGTTATTACTTTAAAATATTGTTGAATTGTGGGAAATATATGTATGACAATTTATTTAATTCTTTTAACATTTCATTGGACAAGCAAAAATACAGTTCAACTTGAGGATATTAATTGAATATGATATGTATATTGATAGTATTGGTTGCTAAAATACATTGTAATATTATTCATGTTGTTAGTATATGATATATTATTATTACTAGTCTTATTATTAAAGAGCTAAGTTATTCTATTGCTGATGAATGAATAATGATGATGACCCAATATTATATTATTGTCTATTGTTACTACTAAATTACTGTTATTCTATAGTAGAGAACGATGAAGATGATGACCAATGATCTAGATAATTTTGTATTATTTAGAAAACAAACAAATAAATGACGTTCATGATTTACTATTTAAGACTTAAATGTTAGAAATGTGTGGATTATCGACTATTATTTTATTTTTATGATTATTGTGTTCTTTATAATAATATAGTGGGAACTACTAAAATATTTTTATTCACGAATCAAAGTGATAAAATTGAATTTGAGAGTTGGTATGAATTAAAATTTGGTATTTTATTGGAGGAACATTTTGTTTAGGTAGTTAAGTTGAAGTGGGTGAGACCATAATTTATAAATTTATGTAAATGGCTTATTTTAATTCAGATTTACATTATTTTTTTTTCTCTAAGTTTTCTCATCATGGGTTCATGGAATTGAAAGTTTGGATTCTGGCATGTGGTTGGGTCGTTTGTACTTGTTTGAATTTAGATATGTGGTGAGTGATTTGTTGTTGTAATACACATTTTTTTTTATGTAATAGTATAAATGTGGTGAGGTAAAGTAATAAGAATTTGAGTATGGGTTCATATATATATATATATATATATATATATATATACTGACATTTTAATATGGTTAACAATGTTATTAAGTAACGATGTGTTATTTGAATGATTGAATTAGGCTCAATAAAGAGTTGTGATTGAAAGTGTGATATTCCCCATACTCATAGGAATATAAATCATTTTATTGAATGAGTTTGATCCTCGCTCTGTTATATAAAAATTTGTTTACAAAAAATGCTATGTTTTCTCAAAAGTATGAATGGAAAATAATGGGTTTATTTATTTATTAATAACAAAGTTTCATTGTGAAAGAAAATTAAGATATCACAATAAATGATATTAATAAACCGCGATTCCTTAAACTTTAATCGTCTGAAATTGTATTTAATCGTCTGAAATTGTATCACTTAGAACTACACATTTCTTAGTGTTTATGTTTTTCCCTCTCCTATAAAGAAACTAAGTAACATTCGGGTTGAGTCTTGCGGAGTAGGACACTTCTTTCTTATAAATAAACTAAGTGACTTTCGAGTTGGGTCTTGCAAAAAGGTGGTGGTTTTGTATTGCCTAAAATAAGCTTGATTATTTATCTGTAAAAAATGTGACGTGACTTATACGCATTGTTACCCCAATAATGACTTTTATTGTACTCATATAGCTAGGGGTATGTGGTGATGCATGTCCGTATGTGATGTTCCTACTTAGGCGTGGATGATGGAGAAGTTCTTCTTTATATGAGAGAAACATATAGACATGTATGTTCGACATGCAGGTGGTGCGAATGTGGCATTGTCTAAGTGCCAGTTCGTTAAAAATTGAACAATATAATTAACTCAAATAATGTCCTGACACAACTATTTTAATTGTTAAAATACCAACTATTTGAGAAATTATATTATTAATTTTTAACCCTTTTCATGCAGAATGCAAGTTCACTAATATTTCTACAGGTCTGACTTGCCATGGTCAACCTCTATAACGTAAGTATAAGTAAATTAAATATTTACTTTTAGAATTTATTAGAATGTCACGATTGCCTCATTGAGGAACTAAATGTCGTTGAGTTGATATTTAACAATTTTGCCTCGTTGATGAACTACATGTCTTGGAGGTGTTATTTTATTGTGTATGTCATTTTATGTTATACTATGTACTTACTTATTTTATTTTTAGAGTTGGAGATCACTCATACCAGCTACCTCGCTGACCCAAGTAAGTTTATGCTTCTTGAGTATGTTTTTTATTAGAACGTAACCGATTAGCCCTTTCGGGTTATAGAATTTGTGGGCAGCCATTGAAGTTTTTTTAATAGTTGGGGCAAACGTCAGAGAGTTTCCTGATTAGAATTTTTTTGTTTGTTTCCGTTATTAAATTGTCTAAGTTGTTGTTGCTAAATGTCATTTTGTTATGAATTTTTCACGTTCCGAATTTTAGAAAAACGGGTAATCCTACATGGTTATAAGGATTTTCATTTTCTAAAAAATTGGGTCGTAAGAGGGGTGGATTGTAACACCCTGTGTGGGCGGGCTCTGAGGCTGGCAACTTCATGTATGGACGGGCTTAGAAGGCTGGTAAACTACCTTGTGTGGGCGAGCTCAAAGGCTGACAGGCTAACAGGGTTATAGTCCCATATCGTCTGAGAGAGGGAATGAGATGTGTTATATATGTGTGAGTTTGGATCCCCATGACACAACGTGTTTTAAATCCGTGCGAGCCTTGGGCCCAAAGCAAACATTATTGTATTATGTGGATCGAGTCGTTACAGAATGATATCAGATTCTGACCCAATCGAAAGTGTGTCAACGAGGACGTTGGGCCTTAAGAGAGGTGGATTGTAACACCCTATGCGAGCGGGCTTAAAGGCTGGCAGACTACCTTGTATGGACGAGTTCTGAAGCTGACAGCTCTGTGTGGGCGGGCTTAGAAGACTGATAGACTACCTCGTGTAGGCAGACTCAGAGGCTGGCAGGCTACTAGGGATTAATTTTCTATTTTTCCACATCGCCTGGGTGAGGGAATGAAATGTGTTATATATGTGCGAGTTTGGATCCCCATGACATTGCCGTGCGAGCCTTGGGCCCAAAATGGATAATATTGTATCATGTGGATCAGGTCGTTACAGGGACCTAGCTGTACAACGCTTTTTACAACCGTGCGGGCCTTGGGCCCAAAACATACAATATTTTACCATGCGGATCGGGTTGTTGTAACACATGTTCATATATCATTCATGCTACTACTCTTATATGTGGAGGCTTCCATTTTTTTTTAATTTAAAAACAAAAAAAATTTAATTAATTAATTTTTTTTTTACATTGTGTTGAGCTTTTTACTAGATGAGTGTTTGAATGCTAAAATTTTAACATTTCATTTAGCATTATCATTTAGTAGACTACTATAGATAATCTAATGAGATCTTATCATAAATTTTGATTTTGTGATGACGAGACTAGAAAATAAACTAAATGAGGAACCAACACCCTTTTCCATGACCTTACCATGGAATTGCATTAGAAAGATAGATTTTGTTATTATGAGATGAGAAATTAATTTTAAGAAATTAAAAATCTTCATTAAGTTATGGGCATACGTATGAGATATTTGTTTGTCCATGTGATGTGTAGTTTATTTATTTAAGAATTAATTTCCTACTTACCCTCCTCTACCGAATCTCGAGACGAGATTCTTTTGAGTTGTATATATTGTAATACCCGCCTAATTAAATAAATATAAAAATTTCTTATTTATTAATTGTGGCGTATATTGTAATCTCAATTATTGGGAAAAAAAGATTTTTGTTTGCCATTACTAAATAGAATAAAAATGTGGGGGTAGTTTATAAATTGGTGTTATTGTTCTTTTGGGCTTGGGCTGATTTTTATATTCTGGAATTGAGCTAGGTCTTCATTGGGTTTGATATTGATTAGGGTTTTATTTTTGTGAAAGAGGGAGGGTGCATTCGGAAGTTCGGTGGGGGCGAATAGCCACCCACCTTATAAAGAGAATAAACCTCTTTCTCCTTTTTCTTTTCTCCTTCCTTTTCTCTTTCTCCTTCCCTTCACAATTTCTTCTCCTTGGCGGCGAGCTCGATCCCACCGCCCCAAACTGCTCCTTTACCTTCTTCTCTCGTCCCTCTCTTTGCTGTATGTTGGTGAGGGTTGGTTGGAGGTCGAGATGGGAGTAAGATAGGGCGTGTTGCAGGGGTGATTTAGGGAGACGAATGGGTGTTTTTTTTTTAATAAAAGAGAAGAGAAGAAGAGAAGGTTGAACAACATCAATGAACAACAAGAAATCCACATGATCAGGAGAGAGCTTTGAGCTTCTCGATTCGACCTCCTCTCGGGGCTCTCTCAGATCTTCGATTTCAGGTGAGATCATCGCATTTTGTTTTCTCCTCTCATCTTCTTCCACTTCAGTGGAACCTTAGAAGCGTTGGAGAAAAATAGATCCAAACATCTTTTTCTTTGCAATCAATAGAGATATTGGTGAGCCCCATTGCTTTGAAAGTGATGACAATGAGTGGAAAAATCAAGAGAGTGATCTGTTCTGTGTTGTTCTCGTAGTTCTACGTTGCTCCTTGTGTTCATGGTAAAGACTGTTACAGGTTCCTTACATGGAAGGTGACTTGTGGTGATATCTATCCCCTTGATTTTAAGCAACAGGTATGTGGATGTTGTCATGAGTATTCCCAAAGGCACTTTGTTCCCATATGTGTAAAATGAATCTTGGGTTCGACAGGGAGCTTATTGGACCTTCCATGTACTTTGGGCTTATGGGTGATGGTCAGCCGATACGATGACATGTGGGCTGGCTGAGTGCAGGCTGTTTACTGGTTCGATTTCAAGGTGAGTTTTTCTTCATTTTCCTTTTTAGGTTTTTGTATGAATTGAGAATGTGGAGTGATGATGACCCCATGTCTTTGTTTTTGTTTATTTATGACGCTTGTTTGAGGTTTCTTTTCCTTCATGTTTTGTTTTTGTCCCATACATGTTTGATGAAATGCGCCACTGAAATGAATGGACTCACAAATTTCGATAATATGGGTTTCAAAACTACCAAAGTGATTTGTTCTTACATATTTGCCAATATAATGTGTGTTGTTTGTTTGACTGCGAATGTTAGTTGGCAAGTTTTATTGCTTGTGTACTTATTGTTGCATTAGCAACAAAGTTGAGAAGTTTCATTTCTTTCGGAGCTCACAGTAAATATATTTCGGATTGTTTACATGTGTACCGATGCTGTATGCCATATGGAGATGTGACTTTCTTGGCAAAGTTGTTGAGTATGATTAAATCATGAGCTAGTCATTTTTGGGTTTAGATACATCTGTTAAGGTATACATGATGAACCCCCTCATCATTTAGATTGGATCAGGGGATTGAGCTTAAGTTTATTGGTTTAAACCACTAGTTGGGTTGCAATTCAACTCAAGACAAGTTTAGAAGAACCATTTTTTTTAAAGTAAGCTTTTGTGGACTGGTGATTATATATGTTGAATTTTTGCTGCTCATTACATGGTTCTGTGTTATACTATAAACTAGTATATTATATATGCATGAATAACTAATGAACATAATTTGATATAAGTAGATCTTTTCACTACATGAATGGATCACATACATCTTTTATTCTACTTTAATTGTATTTTTCTTTTTAATACTGAGAAGTTCTATGGGTTGCATTCGCATTCCAGCCAATTTATATTTATTAAATAAATATTAGATATTGGCTGTAATTTAACTGAGCACTTGTTTTAGCTTGAGTATTTGTATTATTATGCGAATTGGTGTGCATATTGTTTTCCATATGATGCAAAGAGATGAGATATGTGAATTGGCAATGTGTCAAATTTTTTGTTCTCCGAAAGAATGTGGTTGATTTACTTATGGTTGACAAAGTGTCACCATAAAAGAGTTTTGAGTTTTAGTTGATATTTTTTTATGCTCTTTTCCACAACTCCGAAGAAAAAAAAATGTGAAAAGAAAAGAAATTTTTGTATACAGACTTGCTTGTATACGTGTGATACTATTATGGGTATGCAGACTTGCTTGCATATCGGTGCACCGTTCCATGTGAGTTCGGTTGTACGTGTAGATTTAGGAAGAATATTTGCCAGTGATCGACCTTCGGGTGAGATGGCATGTTCCTCTAGGTGGCACCCCACTTGGAACATGTACGCTCCGAGTGGTTTCGATGGCAAGGAGGGCACACTTGGGTGAGGTGTGTTCGGTGCACCGTTCCATGTGAGTTCGGTTGTACGTGTAGATTTAGGAAGAATACTTGCCAGTGATCGAACTTCGGGTGAGATGACATGACACTCGAGGTGGCACCCCACTTGGGTCATGTACGCTCCGAGTGGTTTCGATGGCAAGGGAGGCACACTTGGGTGAGGTGTGTTCGGCACATGGAGGATGGTGCGATTGTGGAAAAGTAGCGAGATTTTTTTTTGTGTATGTGCATTATTATCTTAAAGGAAGAAACTAAATGCTCATTCAACCATTGAATGAGAACTACCTGTCTTCCTAAAGGTAGAAAATGTGTTTTGTTAATATTTCAATAATAGTTTAATATGATTATGAATTTGTATAGTTGTTGCATTTATGAGGATTGATAACTCATAAATTTTATTTATTAGTAATAAATTGTGCATATTTATTTATTAGGATGATGACACTTTTGCCTCATGGAGGAACTACCTGTTGGTGTGGTTGGTTATTGTTCTTGTTTGGTTTGATGTTACCACGTGTGGAATTATTGATTATTTATTTATTTATTATTTTTTTTGGATGAAGATTTCTCACACCAGCTTTATTGCTGACCCGAGTGAGCTTTTGCTTCTTGGGTACATTCCTTTTGGAATGTAGCCGAGTAGTCTTTCAGGTTTAGAGATTTTGAGCTTTATTGCTGGAGTTTCGCTAGTGAGCTAGCCACGTCAGTCTTATCGGGTTAGAATTTTTATTTGTTTCTATAATAAATTCATGTTTAGTTGTTGCTGCTATTTGTTTTTGTTGTTATTGAAGTTTCACGTCTCAAGTTTTGGGGGAAACGGATAATCCTACGTGGATTTTGGAATTTTCGTTTCCTTCGAAAATCGGGGCATGACAATGACATTGGATCTTCTTCAATTTATATCATATGCGTATTTTAGAGTAGAAACAACAAAAAACTCATTATTCTTTTTCTTCTCATTGTTTTTCAATGTTGATTATATTGGCAAAACTCACATGTAACTTAACATGTATGCAAATGCACCTTATGAAGTTCGAACAGATTGAGGCAAGTTCACTGGAGACTATTTCCTCGACTAGTTGACACTAGTTTATGTATTCTCTTTATAGATGCTAGTATTCCTGCCAAAAAAATGTTCTTGAGTATGCTAGTTGGTTGGGTCAGAATCGGGTAAAATAGTGTTTTTCTTTCAATGCAAAATATAATCGAAACCTGCACGAGATATCCCTCCCCTCCCCGTGCTAAAGTTCAACTAATTTTAAACCCTTTTTAGAACTGAACCATATTATGCTTAAAGTAACCTTGTTGACTTGATGTTTGAGTCTGATAACTATGGGACACCTTGTGCTTATCTTTCTGTGTATTTTTATATCTTATTGTACAAACAAGTATTTCTGTTAATGAGAAATGCAAAAGTAGTTATTGTAACAAATGCAATACACATAAAATTTCTAAAAGATTTGTGTCATACATTTGTTTCCCATCCATACTCTCCTTTCCTCTTCTTAATGGGCTCTAATCTATCATATTAGTAGTAAGTAATCTACATAACATGGACTTTATTTCTAAAAAAGAGAATGTCGACATGTATCAGGTTAGATATTCATGTCGACACTCGTGAATACAATACTCCAATTGGACACTATATGCTTTAATCATCAACTTTTTCACATATCTATATAAAAAAAATTAATTATTTACTAATGTTGCTAGCATACTATGGCAAGTTAGTAGTACATGAGAAACAATATTGTCGTAGAAGTGAATGAATGAATATGTCTAATAATTCAAAACGTATTGATAAAAGGTAAATAACACTAAAATGTACATATGTGTCCTATATTTGTATTTTTTGGTCAACATGTCCGACACCTCGTATCCGTATCTAATGAATATATCCCTGTTGTTGTTGCATAGGTAGTACCGTATCTTCATTGTTCACATGTTTTAGTTTGCATATATCAATATGGTGTCCTTTAGTAAACTTATTATTTATGGTGAACAGTCGAGGGACGTTGAAATTATGGCTATTGTTTTTTTTTACAGATTCCGATGACATCGATCTTCACAGAGTGTGACAAGTGAAAAAAGAAAAAACTGGTGGAAGAGACTCGAAGAAAATGTAGGAGTTGATACGTCAGTTATTTAAGGAAACACCTCCATGGATCATGACCAACAATGTCACAAACCAAGGCCGGGACAAGATACTACTTCACATGGCTCAATTGAGAAATTATTGGTTCAAGCATTAAGGAAACACAAATTCTTCTCCATTTCTTCTAGCATAGTCATATCCTACATTGCAATGCTTCTACCACACTTCCCTATCTATGATTTCTATGGGCAAAATTTCGGGTCTATAGCAGATGGCTCAACTATAATTTGTTAGGAAAAATATCGACGAAAAAAAAAGAGGTATAATGATTGCCATGGTATGGCATGTAATGTTGTAGTTCAACTCATTTTATTTGGTTTTGCAATAGAATGAATGATAATTTTTGCCAATTTTCAGGTTTTTCTTGGTTGACATTACTTGTCTGTGATATTAAACTACACAAATTTAATTATGACAACCCTAGTTTGAACTCCTATGACTTATATGCCTCCTTTTGAGGTTGTATCTTTTTAACATCTAATACTTTCATTTCCTTCCATCTATATAACATCTTATGATGGATCAAGTTTTGGAAGTTGTAATGACCATAAGTAGATATTTGCTGTTCGGTCTGGCTTGAAGCATTTGCCACTTGATGCTAACTTTTTAACTGTTACGGATGCTTCATATTTTTTGAACCATGCCTATTATATAGGGACAATCAGAGGAAGTGGCTTTCGTTTACAAAACTTGTCCACATTTATTATAATTAGGATTATGACAATGTTTTCACTTAGAAGCCTAACCTCAACGAAAATTGGCGTACTCTTCTGTGATTGAAGTTGTAATTTTTGTTTTTGAACTTTTTTTTTCTTCTTCTTTTCTTCTCATGGTATGATGATTATTCAATTTTGCTTTTCTTCCATCCAATGTCTTTCTCCATCTCTTTCTAGTAATAATATCAATAGTTGTTATTATTAGCACATTGAGTATAATCTGTGTGTAGAGGAGTCATTCTAGGCGGCGAGGAAACGGGCAACCCCTCCCTCCCTCTCGAGATTCACATGAGCGCGCATCTCGAGGGGGATGGAGGGTCACACCCCCTCCCTCACCCGTTTCCTCGCTCGTTTCCTCGCCATTTAGAATCACCGGTCTGTAGAGATAAGTTTATTTCAACCACCATAAATTACATGCTTTTGTTTGACCTTGTATTAAATCACGTGTAAGTAGACACATTTAGGAGCATCTCCAGTATGTTAATTGGAAAACGAAAATGGGGTTTTAATCATCTTTTGAATTTTTTGTTCAACCAAAAATTCCACACTCCAAGTATATAAATCAAAAGGCGATTAATAATACATATTTGAAAAAAAAAAAGAATAAGGCAGAATATCATCAATAATAATTTGTTGAAGTCACTCCTGAAGATCGTGTCACGGTGTTAATCCGTAGAATTCCTCAAATTTTCATATCAAACAAGAGCTAAAAACGTAGGGTGGTGGCTTGAGTCTAAAGGCGCGGTGCTAATAACCAAGCATTTCAGTAATTCCTCTTCTTTTTATATTTCTTCTTCTGTCGCGTCGGCTCACTCACTATCATCAGAAGAAGCTTGCACTCGCCCTCCCTTGTCTCGCGCTCTAGTTAGGGTAGGCATCTTGAGCTCTTTGGGAATCCATCATTACTTCAGGGTTTGTTCAAACTGGTTATTAAAGATTTTGCGGTTTTATTTTCTTGCTTTTATTAGGGTTTCTTATTACTTTTGTGTGGGTTTTCGACTTAAAGAGGCGTTGGTTTTGTAATCGTGAAAAACTACTGTTAGGGTTTGATTATGTTACTGTTGGGGATGTTACTTGAGTAATCTGAGATGCGCTGGTTCGTGATATCCAATATTCAAATACATTGGGTTTTCAGTTTTGTATTCGTATTGAGTTATTGTTGTTGTTTTTTTAGTCAGTTGAGTTCGAATTCCCGCAGTAAAGGAAATGGTTTTGGCATTGGTATATGTTGTTACTAAATTTCTAAATACTTCAGGTAGAACACACTCAATCATGGGTTTCAAGAGAAAGAAAGTGGACGAAGGAAAGGATGTCACGGAAAAAGAAAGTGGTGAAAGCAGTGCTAATAAGAAGAGACAGATTTTGCCATCACTAATTAAGAACAAGCAGAAGCGATCAGTTGTTCATACCAAGCTCAAGCAAGAGAAGAAGAAGTCCAAGGCTCGTGATGCTGCTGAGAAACAAGCTCTCGATCTTGGTGAAGAGGTGATTAATTTCCTGTTATGTCATTTGTATTTTTTGGCATTGGGTGTATCGCTGAATTGGAATATAATTTTTCCCCTGATGTAGCCAGCACCGAGAGCGGTGCCTCGTACAATTGAGAACACCAGGGAGTTTGATGAGACTCTGTAAACCCGATGATGAAGAGGTGAGTGATGCCTAATCTTGTTCTATGTCCTCACTAATTTGTTTATTTTTCAATTTATTTTATGTTGGTTTATGGGCTATAGCAGCTGTCTACACCTGTATGAGCAGAGATCAAATAGGTGCAAGACTTCTGTGAAAATCGTATTATCAGGTGTCAAACTACGATTGCATTGGTATTGGCAATTTAAATCAGTGGATTTTCATTGGATGAAAATATTTATACCTAATCACTTTATGATTTCATTCCCTAGGTATATATATTTTTTTCTTATAGAGATGCCTTGTCTAAATGTGTCAATACACTACGTGTTTCGTGAACCTATATACTGAAATAAGGAGCACAAATTGATACTGAATTTGTCTAACTGTCAAGGAAAATAGCGAGGAAAACAGCGAGGATGGTCCCTCGCACGTGCTCGTTTCAAAAAAAAAAAAAAAAAAAAAACGTGGGAATCGAAAATTTGAGGGAGAAAAGGAGGGAACCTCTCCCTCTCCCCATTTCCATCTCCACAGAGACGGAAACGAATAGCTTGCACTTGCAACCTCCCTCTCCCCCAACGAAGGCCGACGAAGACCGACGAGGAAACACCTTCATCTCCCGCTCAACAGAGACCGAGACGAAGCCCTCCCTCTCGAAGACGAATACCCTCTCCCAAAAGGTAAAGCTTCTACCTTTGTTTTAGTTTATTTTCCCTCTCATTCTCTCCCTCTTTGTGTGTGATTTCTTGTTGGGGATTGCTACATCTACGGTTTCTACTAGATCTAGGGTTTCTTTGTTGAAACAGGAACCCTAGATCGAGCAAATGGGGTGAACCCTGTTGGTAAAGCTTCCATATATATATATATATATATTTTTTTTTGCTAAACACAGAAAATTTATAGTTTTTAGGTTATGATTGTTGATAATCCTGGATTTTGAACAAATGGAAACCCTAGATCGAGCAAATGGGGTGAACCCTGTTGGTAAAGCTTCCAATTTTTTTTTTTTTTGCTAAACACAGAAAATTTATCGTTTTTTGTTATGATTGTTGATGGGAATCCTGGATTTTGAACAAATGGGAACCCTAGATCGAGCAAATGGGGTGAACCCTGTTGATGGGAACCTAAAATTTAGAACTGTAAAGCTTCCAATTTTTTTTTTTTTTTGCTAAACACAGAAAATTTATAGTTTTTAGGTTCTGATTGTTGATGGGAATCCTGGATTTTGAACAAATGGGGTTTTAGATTTGTGGGGTGCCTTCTTCATTAGCAAAAAAAAAAAAAAAATTTCGAGTTGGGACTTCATTTTTCGAAAATTTTTTGATTTTTTAGCATTCTTCATTTCTGCGTTTAGCAAAAAAAATTTCGCTTTTGATTTCATTTTCTTCATTTTAATGCTTCATAATTCAGTTTGGTTCGATTTTGATGGAATCCTGTCAATAATTTTGTAACAAATCAAACATGTGTTTTGTTTCCCCTGTAGAACTCATGCTCTATTCTTCATCAGATTTGGGAATTTTGAAGATTTTGCCCTTACTCTTGTTCATCTCTTTTAATTAGTTTTTCTGTATTGTCATTGAATTTGGGTTGTTTTGAAGAACACCGTGAAGTTGGTTTCACCAAGGTTCTAAAAATATAATTTGTTGCTCATTATTTACTTATGAGTTTAGATGCTCATCATTTGTTTCATATGGTTAACCTGTACAAATGGATTTCTTCTATCATTAGCAAATGGATTCAAATGGTTCGATTTCTTCTATCATTAGCAAATGGATTCAAATGTCGCTTGGTGCACATCGTAGCATGAATACTAGAATATGAGTCTGTAATACATTTCAGGTTTTCAGTACAGACTAAAGAGTTTTGGTCAGTTGAGTAATTCACAGCCCCATGTCTACTAGAAGAATATGGTTTGATTAAGTGGTTTGTGAGTGATAGTTTCTCAATGTTGTACTGTTTACTTATGAGTTTAGATGCTCATTATTATCATTTGTTTCATATGAGTTTAGATGCTCATTATTATCATTTCTTATAAATTATGAGCAAATTTTAGTGTCTCAAGTCATAAGTTTAGCAAGGTATAACTTATCTCTAAAAAAAAAAAAATTCTTTGCTCCTACTTCATGCATTGCTCAGTATGTATTATAGCCTCGACATAGAAGAAAAAGTATATGGAAAAGTTGTTGATATATATTGCATACCCGTCCATGCATATATCTTACGACTACAAAAATTTTAAATGCAGGAATGGCATTCACAGCGTACGTTGTCTATCGAGGTCGTCAACCTGGAGTATACCTAAGCTGTCAAGCATGTCTATCTGCGGTATCAGGGTTTCTTGAATCTCGCCTTTCTCTATCGGTTTTCTCTTCAATCTTTAGTAAAAAAAATACAAAATCTTTATTATTTCACTACAAATGGATGGATCATAAATCGCATACTGAGCAAGTAAAATCGCATAAATCGCATACGAAATCTTCAATCTCATATATGCATACTAATACTATCATACTGAGCAAGTAAAATAGGCAAAAACATCGAGCAACAATGAGAGAAGAAATCGCAGGAAAAAAAAAACAAAACAGAAGGCTACCTGAGGACGACATCGATGGATCTCTCCCTCTCTCTAGCTCCGTCGATGGATTTCTCCCTCTCTGTCGAATCATGTTGTCTCCCTCTGTCGATCGATCTCCCTCCCATTGTTGATGGATCTCTCCCTCTCTCTCTGACTCTCTGTCGAGTGTCGATCGACGTCGTCTCCCTCTCTCTAATTCTCAGCCGTCATGTTTTTAGGATTTTATTTGGGATCAATCGAAGAGAGTAATTACTGTATTATAAAGCCGTGTTTGGACCGTGTTCGGGCCCCCGTGTCAGTGTCTGTCAACGTATTTTGACCGTTGACCACGTGTCAAATACGTGTCGAGCGCGTGTCAAACGCGTATCCGTGTCCGACACGTATTTGACACGCGATACGGGGGTTTTCTAAAGAGTGGTGCATTAGATATCAATAGTAAGTGTAGAAAATAGTTTTGGAGTGTTTTGTCCCTTTATTTTTTATGAACTCATATCAACATAAGAATAATAATATTTGCAATAAACTAAAGTTTTAGGACGTGCCCAAGAAGGATTTTTTTTTTAAATTAATTTTTTATTTGTTCAAGGAGTGTCTGAAATCCCACTCCATGACATGTAAAGTATCGTGTCTGGTAGTTATCCGGAGAGTATTGTGTCGTGCCGGGGTGTCCGACATTAACACAACGGTCCCAATGGAGTGTTGGTGCTTCCTGGATCCTCAAGATCCTGTTATGAGCGTGGGCTAAAATTCATGGGCTTTACAATACAATTATTGTTTTAATGATTGTTGTTTTTTTTAACAAGTTTAACTTATTAAGTTAATCTATTGAAATATGTCTGTCTCTATGCAGCCACACCCTTGTGTGCCCATGTACATTCACTGAATGTAAATGCATGTACCAACTCTTGTGTCCTGCCTGACATGTTATTTTTTCACCATTCAATCTAACACGTACTGCTTTTTTAGATGTTTACGAGAGACTGGTTCAGAAGGGGAAGAAGGCTGGTTTCTTTCAGTTGCTGGCTACACAGACCATTAGCGCTGTTTGGCATGTGAGTATGGTCACTTTATGTTCTCTGAAATCTTCTTTCCATTTGATCATATTGTGTGCTAGTTATTCATCATTTATTGTTTGAGTCCCATGCCAAAGTTTGGTCTTCTGGACAACTTTGTCAATTATGTAGAGTCATGTTATGAATTCACAAGAAGACTTATCAAGATTGCTGTTAATCGCATTATTTTCTGTTTACATGCACCGTTCATTCTCTCACATCTTTGTGATATATGAACACATTACTATTTGGCATTTGATTATTTCATCTTGTATACGCAATAGTTCTGTTTGATAGATGCTTCATCTTTGGTTATATCAGTAAGGGTTATAATATCTAAAAAAGGCATTCTGCTGACAGAGTCGGGCAGAGCTGATGTGCTGTCTTTTGTTTTTCATATTTTGTATATTTTATTTTATTTTATTTTTATACTTAGATTTTGATTTCCAAAAAGTTTGATTTTAGCACTTTATGATTTGGTTGCTAGGACGACTCCACATATTTAGACTGCTGCAGATGGTAGTATAATATCTGTCTTTGATAATCAATTCCCAACATTATGTTGTTTACAGAGTTCCTTGAAGATATAGACTTGATTCTCCAAAGGAAGGCAAATTTTTTTGTTTTTATGATGGATTTTCTGTCCTATTTCTTCTGTGGATCGTACTGTTATGCCCCTCTTGGTTTCCGGAAAATCGCTTTCAATACAAGTTAAATCCTTAAGAAAAATTTGTAAATACATTTCCCATGCAAAGTTATTTCTAAGGCTTGCTTGGTAACAATTTTGAGTCTAGTGAAAAATAATACTCTCTCACCATCACCTTTATTGTCATAACGACCATCACAATCATCACAGCCACAGTTACCACCATCAATAACCACCACCACCACAACAACGACTATCATCAACTTTTGGTAAATTGTTTTCAGTACTCCTAACTGAATTCAGTTTGCTGAAATTCTTAACTAAAATGGAAGATTTTGGAAAACGGGTTTTCAATGGAAAATGCTACTAATTGCCAAGCCCCCGGAAATACATTTTTAGGGAAATTATTTGCATTTGCAGTATAGTTTCTGTGAACCAAACAGGGCCTTCCATGTCATTTTCTATGGCAGGAGGAAGGTATTGACATATTTCTGGAAACACATTTCTTCATCATTTCTGACTTCTTTCCTATGTGGTTTCGCCCATTTCAGGGACTTTATCCTGGGTATATTATTTTCTTTGTCCAATCAGCATTGATGATTGCAGGTTCAAGAGGTACTTTTCCAACGTTGCTATTTTGTATGTCTGCACGGAAGATTTTTTAGCATGTTGATGATTGTTTTCTTTTTTGTTTGGGCAGTTATATACAGATGGCAGCAAGGAGTACCCCAAAGCATGGGTTTTGTTAAGCATATATTTGCACTTCTAAACATTGCATACACAATCTTGGTTTTGAACTATTCCTGCGTTGGTTTCTTGGTTAGTTCACATCCTAATGCACAATTTTCAATTCAAAATCGTGTTTAATTGCATGTAATAGCAGGGGAATTTTTCTTGGCCTCCATGTTTGAATTTTCGGAAAAATTTTGTTTCTTTTCTCCCCCAAAACAATGGCCATGAAATGCTGTTTCTTGCTATCCACTGCAATGATGGGCAAATTTTCTGCAGAAATTATTGTTCGTCGGGCACTCAAAACAGTTTGCAAATTCAAATTGGTAGTTCCAGTTCTAAGTTTTTCTTCTTTTTGTGAAGGTGTTGAGTATGCACGAGACAATCGCGTCATATGCAAGTGTTAATTACATTGGCACAATTGTTCCCATTGTGTTGCTCGTTTTGGGCCCCTTTATCAAACCAGCAAGGCCTGCCAAGTCTAAAGCTCGTAAAGAAGAATGAGGCTGGACAATAGTTTTCTTCTTTGTTTGGGTTGATGGAAAAGGGAGATGGATATTGTTGCAGCACTCTATCCCAGTCCAATCCCTTTCCCTTATTATTTTTTTTTTACTTAATTGTAACATTTTTCTCATAATTTAATGATAGTTTCTTCTTGTCTGGCCACATGTAAACAAAGTCTTAACACTTATAGAGGCTCTCTTGTAAGCTCTGGATGTCTTTTAATTTCCTGCTTCTTCGAATTAGCATAATTGTCCATGTATATTTTGCATACATGACGGACCTATTGGTGTAAACCACGCAGACTTGAATGTGGGTTTCACCATCTCTCTTACAAAATCAGTTAGGTTAGTCTAAATCTACTTGTCTCAGAGTCCCAAAACCCATGGATTTCTAGGCGTCTGCCTTCCTGTTAAAGTGAGTGGTCCTTACGGCAATTTATTGACGTTCTGGTGAGAGTTGAAAAGCAAATGTGTTCCTCCTTCACTTCCTGTCACTCACAAACCAATGATGCTGAAATTTGCACTTATCACCGTAAGCGCATTTTCCTAAGACCCAGAACTTACAAATCTTATCCTGAAGCTTAGGAGGGGGTCTCAACAAGATTGAACAAGAGATTGCATGCATGATTGACTATCATTAACAACAAGATTTAACAATCAGAATCTTCAAGCTGACGAGAGATTTAACAAATGAGAAAGATGCTATGTTCAACAATTTCATGACATAAAGTCTTAGCAACAAAAAATACATTGCCAGTGTAACAAAAAAACTGCTATGTTCAAAAAAATCTGCACCAAAAATACCAAACTTGACCCTCCTATACATTGCCATAAAAAAAAACTGCTATGTTCAAAAAAAACTTGGCACCAATAAAACTGTCATGTTCAAAACAGCACCATATATCTAATCCCATTGTGGCGCCGAGTCAGTGAGTAAAGGTACCCTGAACTCATGCATCATCCAATCTAGTTGATCCCTTTGGCTGCTCTGCCTTTGTAGTTTGTATACTCCAGGTAAGTTAATCTGTAGAACTATTTTGTGAGTATATAAGTGCAAAGTGAATACGGCAATTTAGACTATCAGAAATAAATAGAATTTTTAAAGGAAAGAAAAATAAGCATGAATTATACATGTTCTTCAGGTGGATCAGCTCAGTGATGATCGGAGGAAGTGATCCTTGAAGATCATTGAAAGAGAGATCCCTGAAAAAAGTTTATAGAACAACTGCTATAAGAACTCTGTCCATTTTCATCATTGAAAATTGACTAGTTTCTAATTAAATCCAGGATACTGCAGCTCATCAAAACCCAATTACTGCAGCTGAAATAAAATCATTTACATCCCACTGCAGCTGAAATTATTCATTCAAAACCCAAATACTGTCAGCTGAAATTATTCATTCAAAACCCAAATACTGCAGCAAGAAATAAAATCAGCGAGGATGGTCCCTCAAAATTCCTGAAAAGGCTATGAGCTAACAGACGTGATTACACTGCAGGTCATCAAAACCCAAACACTCACTTAATGAGTAATATTGAATGTTTCTGAAAAAAAAAAAAAGAATAAATTGATAATTGTACAGGAAAACTCTTTATAGGTACCATGGAGCATGACATCCCACTAATTGTATTCATTGCTTCTTGCATTTATTCCATTGATTTCTTTTAATATCTACTTTGTGTCTTTTATATTCTTCTTCAAAGAAGTGGGAACGGGCGAGGGAGGGGGGTTTGAGGGTCACACCCCCCTCCCTCGCCCGTTTCCTCGCTCGTTTCATCGCCATTTAGAATCACCGTCACTATAACATTCAGAGAGGCTGAAACACATGAACAATATAACAAAAACAGGTAAATGAAGATAAACAAGATTAACCAACCTGATCATAACGTATAGTTTGTATACTCCATCTCGTTGCTTGAACCTGACGGCTGCAACAATAAATAATAAACAAGATTAATAAGAAACAAACAAACCCTACAAAGATAAACATACAAAGTACAAAATATTTACCTGTGAGAGGATCGGGTAGAATTGACCAATTCTTCCAGGTTGTAAATCGTGAGGCATCACATTGCTTTCACGAGGCATAACATAAGGCATACACTCTAAACCCTACAAATGACAATTGTAAATAAAATCACTATTCTTGACTTAAGAAACTATACATTCATAAAACACATTGCAATAAGGAGAGCTCAATCAATTAAAGAAATACCCAGAAATGTTTATCAGATGAAATATGATTATGGTTCATAATAGCCAATATTCAACTCTTCTTCTTTGATCAACAATAGATAACACAGAAAACTAGAATGAATAATTGAACAGATAATAGAATAATGTGGGAAGAGCTAATTACCTTGTTTTGTTTCTCTTAATCTGCACACACAGAGTCTTTCTCTCAACTCAGTTCATAGGTTGGTTTCTTTACCAATTATATCACTCTCTTTTGAGTGTCTGTGTGTGGTTGTGGATAGTAAAGATTATATGGATAGTAAAGATTCAACTATGTAAAATCTTGAAAGACTGTAGAGATCAATGCAAAAGTGAAAAGCTCAAAGACTCAATGCAAATGAACTATTTGCATTTCTCATTTAGACTAGCAAATTATCGTTGATCTACCTCCCATAACTACAAATTACCAGTTCATTATGAGGGCAATTAAGCTAATCCTTTTCATTGACATTATATAACATTCACTTAAACAAAATCTAAATATATCATAGACTATGCAAATGAACTATTTGCAGACCATACAGCTCCAACCCACAAAGCATACAATTCATGCCTACAATTAACTAAAAATGGCACCCAGTTTTACAATTATACTATATGCTAAATACTGTCAAAGAACAGAAAGGGGTAGTTACCAACTAACTAAGAAGTCTGGCTATTCCAAAAAAGCTCGGCAATTTGTTCGCACCAAAGATACAAAACAATAGGGTCAATACCTCGCGATCTCTTCTTTCCTATGAACTAGCTCTCCATAGTCTGTAACATGGAATGAAAAACATGAGTAAGGTTTTGTACAGGTTAACCATATGAAACAAATGATGAGCATCTAAACTCATAAGTAAATAATGAGCAACAAATTATATTTTTAGAACCTTGGTGAAACCAACTTCACGGTGTTCTTCAAAACAACCCAAATTCAATGACAATACAGAAAAACTAATTAAAAGAGATGAACAAGAGTAAGGGCAAAATCTTCAAAATTCCCAAATCTGATGAAGAATAGAGCATGAGTTCTACAGGGGAAACAAAACACATGTTTGATTTGTTACAAAATTATTGACAGGATTCCATCAAAATCGAACCAAACTGAATTATGAAGCATTAAAATGAAGAAAATGAAATCAAAATCGAAATTTTTTTTGCTAAACGCAGAAATGAAGAATGCTAAAAAATCGAAATTTTTTCGAAAAATGAAGTCCCAACTCGAAATTTTTTTTTTTTTTTTTGCTAATGAAGAAGGCACACAAATCTAAAACCCCATTTGTTCAAAATCCAGAATTCCCATCAACAATCAGAACCTAAAAACTATAAATTTTATGTGTTTAGCAAAACAAAAAAAAAATTGGAAGCTTTACAGTTCTAAATTTTAGGTTCCCATCAATAGGGTTCACCCCATTTGCTCGATCTAGGGTTCCCATTTGTTCAAAATCCAGGATTCCCATCAACAATCATAACAAAAAACGATAAATTTTCTGTGTTTGGCAAAAAAAAAAAAAAAATTGGAAGCTTTACCAACAGGGTTCACCCCATTTGCTCGATCTAGGGTTCCTGTTTCAACAAAGAAACCCTAGATCTAGTAGAAACCGTAGATGTAGCAATCCCCAACAAGAAATCACACACAAAGAGGGAGAGAATGAGAGGGAAAATAAACTAAAACAAAGGTAGAAGCTTTACCTTTTGGGAGAGGGTATTCGTCTTCGAGAGGGAGGGCTTCGTCTCGGTCTCTGTCGAGCGGGAGATGAAGGTGTTTCCTCGTCGGTCTTCGTCGGCCTTCGTTGGGGGAGAGGGAGGTTGCAAGTGCAAGCTATTCGTTTCTGTCTCTGTGGAGATGGAAATGGGGAGAGGGAGAGGTTCCCTCCTTTTCTCCCCCAAATTTTCGATTCCCTCGTTTTTTTTTGTTTTTTTTTATTTTTGAAACGAGCACGTGCGAGGGACCATCCTCGCTATTTTCCTCGGCAGTTAGACAAATTCTTGATACTTGCATATCTCCTTATCATTAGATCAAAGTCAAATTGCTCTGATGACACCCCTAAAAATGTTGGGAGACTAGACTATAAAGTAATAATTAATAAAGTGTTCTACCAGCAGCATAAAAGGCCCTCATACTCTCTAAAATTTATATTCTAGATATGTTATGTTACTTTTGTAATGAGCAATGCTAGAGAGCGAGGAAACGGGCGAGGAACCGAGCGAGGAGAGGGACGTGGCGGGGTGGGAGCCGTCCACCCCGCTCGGGATGCGTGTCGCAATTTTTTGTGCGCGCATCCCGAGCGGGGTGGACGGCTCCCACCCCGCCACGTCCCTCTCCTCGCTCGTTTCCTCGCTGGTTTCCTCGACATTTAGAATTCCCCTTTTGTAATATAGAGATGTTCTATCTGTTTGCCAAATTAAAGTTAATTCCACTCTCCTCCACTCGAACATACAATTTCTACTACAATGACCAACTAGATATCACTTGTCCTTGTCATAGGGTCACTTTTGCACCTAATTTTTTTGCTGAGTCTCTTCCTTATGCGGCACTAAGTCTCTACTTAGTCTCAGCCTTTCTCTTCTTCTTCACTTACCTTCTTCACATTTACTGATCTAACAGGTTATGCAAACACACAACACATACAAAGTAATTCGGGCCAAACCCTTATTAGTTTATTGCTTCTCAAAAAGGGATTACAACTCGCAACCCATTGCCTTTCCCAAGAGCAGGGCGTTGGCCTTTATATAGTAGGCCTACAACAATCCGAGCAATAGCTAACCATCACATATTAGCAAGCCAAGCAAGGATTATCACAAACTATCCTGACTCCGCAATGTTTCATCGATCTTGGTCCGATTAGTTACCAACTGCCCAACAAAGATCCTAACCACACCAACTGTCCAATCTTTGTCTGCCAGCAATTGCATCCTTGGATAACCATCCCAACTGCAGGCTTGTGCTCAGTGCATACTTCATGCACATCATATGCTGAAGTCATGTGAAGCTTGTTGTCTCAATAAGCCAATGTGCATCCATCCATTGACTAGCAGTCCATCCATCCGTGCACAATAGTCTGTCAATAAGCTAACGTGCCTCATGCTTGGCTTGTGTCTCATGCACATCTAGTCGGCTGTTCGGTCATCTCATCCATCCTCAAGTAATTCCAACTTATTCTCAAGCATGCCTTGGTCATGCCATGGGCATGTCGTGACCATGCACTGGCTTTGCCTTGTCTATGCACCGAGTCTGCATCCACCTTGCCTAAGACTCAGGAGAGACGTTCCCCCTAATATAGATGCTAAGCATTTGAACATTTTTCAAAAGGGAACATTGAGAAGTGAAATCATTAAGAATGCCCACTAAATCACCCTTGACCTAGGCATTCTCTAATACATTGACCTCAAGATACATTTTCATTACAATCACCCTTACAAGACCCATACAAACACTTGTTTAATGGGCAAAACCCTTGTACAAAACCAGTCCATACAAAGCATACAAGTAAAGGTAACTTAGTGATCTAGCATCCGTACTTGATCACCCTTACTAGAGTTCAATTGTATTCTTTACTTAGGTTCGTTCAATTAAGTCTTCCAATCTTCATCTAGCAACTCTGCACACACATGGTTTCACGTACATCCAGCCCATGTGCGCATATGTATGCATCAACATGCTAATTGATCTGTGCTGAGTTACTAAGGGTCTAACAAACCTCCCCCACTTGAGCTTGACGCCCTCAAGGCAACCTGTTTCAAGTATTTCTGAATTTCTTTTTCGAACTGCCACAACCCTGTGTCCCTCTCCCATGAGTTCTCACTGTTCGGCAATCCTTTCTATTTAACCAAAAAGAAAACACGTCTGTTCTTCTTGCTCTGTCCCAACTCTTTTCTATTCAGAATTTTCTTAACCTGTCTATCATATTGAGTTCCGACCACTGGAGTGGCTTGCTTGATGTTCTGCCTAGATGAATCAAGCAAGTCTTGATTAAATGGCTTCAGGAAACTGACATGGAAAGTTGGATGCATTTTCAGCCTCTCGGGTAGCTTCAACCTGTAAGCCACTTTGCCAACTTTTTTTCATAATTTCAAATGGTCCATCATATCGAGGAATCAAATCCCGATGCAACGCTTTGCTGCAAATTTTCTTCCACATTTGGGGAGTCAACTTCAACAAAACCTGATCTCCCACCTTGAACTCCAGATCTCTTTTATGTTCATCGGCGTACTTTTTCATACGCTTGACAACCTTCTCTAAACTGTCCCTTGCTTCTTTCATCATCTCCTGCTTAGTTTTTGGAAATCTCTAAGTTGATGGACATGACCTCTGATTCTTCGACTTAGAAACCTTCTGTGGTGTCAAAGGTTGTTGGCCTGTTGCCAACTCGAAGGGACTCATTCCTGTTGAAGAAGACTTTTGAAAATTGTAACTAAACTGAGTCGTATCAAGGAGCTTTACCCAATTATTATGACTTGTAGTCACATAATATCGTAGGTACTCTAGCAATGCATTAATTCGTTTCGTTAGCCCATTCGTCCGTGGATGGTTGGCTGTGGAGAACTTCAACTCTAAACCCAATAGTCCAAAGAGTGCTGGCAAAAAACGACTAGTGAACCGAGCATCTCTGTCACTAATCACATCCTATGGCAAGCCCCAATACTTGACCATGTTTTTGAAAAACAACTTTGCCGCTACTTCTGCAGTACAAGCATGCTTGACTCGGAAGTATGGTATGGCCGAGTTGTAAGTTTGTACAATGAATTGAGTTCCTAGCAACTATGCAGTTAATGCGGAAAGCGGTCAAGACCGCATTACGATTTTTCATAATTATGCGGGACTAAGCGAAATTATGCGGACAATTTTTTCAAAGTATATATTTTTAAAATTTAATCATAGTCATAGATTACAAAATAAATAATTAATCAAAAGAGTGTAAATATGTAATCATTCATAGTCATATATTATTTTACTAATTAATCAAATGAATTTAATTTTGCAGGTTGGAACACTTATAGTTACCTGACTTGTTTATGAACAACCAATACAACGAAAGCAACAGCAGCAACTCATAAGCATTCTGGCATAGCAATAACTCCAACAACAAGAACTGCAAGCAATAAAAGCAAGAAGTCAAGAGTTGCAACTTGCAAGTAACAACAACAAAAAATAAAGCAACAATAATAGCAAATGTATACAACAATAAATGTAGCACATTATAGAATTGTAGCAAGTGTATAATTGTGTTCACATTCACATTCACATCAATAAATGAAGTATCAATCTACTTCTATAGCAAAAGTAGCATAAGCAAATGTTAGTCCAAAATATTTAAATCAAAACAAATTTCCATCTTCAGTCTTCACAACTATTCGTCTACTTCTATGTCAGCATCTTCTTCAACATCCTCCTGGTCTTCTAGTTCTAGTTCTTCATCACGAAGTGAGTATAGAGTATTTTCATTTGATTGTTGCGCCATACTCCTCGACCTCGTGTTTGGCCTAGGATCGGTAGCTCCCAATGCATCTCTAACTTGTGACCATGTGAGATCATCACCTTCCCTCACAAAATCTTGTAGCTCATTATCTGTAGGAACGAGCCAATCATCATTCTCATCAACGTCCTTCAAGACAATGGGATCATGAGCTTGTGAATTTATGTTTGCATTTTTTCCCTTCATTCTCCGCTCTAACTTTTTGTTGTATTGAATGAAAACAAGATCATTCAATTTTGCTTGAAGAAAACAATTCCTTTTTTTGGAATGCAACTGAAATTAAATAAATATATATTAGTAACTCACAATTACAAATAATGAAAACCATTGTGAAATAAAACTTGTAGTGATTATACTAATAATTGTTACTTACATGGTCAAATGCACTCCAGTTACGCTAACAAGGTGAAGTGCTACAAGTCAAAGATAAGATTTTTATTGCAAAACCTTTGAGAAGAGGAACTTCATACCCATGATTAATCCACCATTCGACTATTCAATAAAATCAAAAAAAAATTATAAGTAAAAATCAATAAAGCAAATAAGTAATATTGTAGTTTATAAGTGTAAATTACTAAGTACTAACCAGGTGAGAATGTGTCTCTTTGGCGTTTTGCTGCTGCAGTCCCAAATTGCCCCAATGAATCTCTATACATCCTCAATTCCATGGTAACACGATCATTATCAGCATCATCGGGTAACAACTTCATAATACATGAATTAAGTCCTGCTTTAATCTCCTTATTCCCCACAAGTTGAGCAAAAGGTTGTTTATAAAATATTGAGGGGTTCAAGTAAAAGCCAGCTGGACACAACATATTAGCCTATTAGGATCTCAGTTATTTAATAAATAAATAAATAAACAAATAAAACATTAAATGTAAGTTTAGGCTTTAATACCTCCATGTAAAGGATGGTGTAATTGATCATTCCACTTGTCATCGATAATTTTCCACACCAATCTCAAAACTCTGCTTTCCTCATCTACGGCTATGCCAAGATTTTTTTGTATTCCTTCTTTTGCTCTATCCATGGCCTCATATATGTAACCCATACAGGGTTTTGCCTCTAAATCCACCAACCGCAATATTTCAACTAATGGACCAAGAACTTTGCAAGCAAACTCTACATTTTCCCAAAAATCATTTCTTGCCACTAGATTCTCAATCTTCTTTCCCTCGGGCTTGGTTGAAAAACTATTTTGCCTCCATTGGGTTGAAACGAACAAGACTTGCAAATGACACCTATTATCCCAAATACTTTGCAATGTATAATAGGAGGTAGCAAATCTAGTCACACAGGATCTATGCAACTCTTTATTGCTCGTCAGCTTCCTCATCATATTCAAAACCCGCCCATGGTTATAAATATATACCACAATAGATCTAGCTTCTGGCAAAACTTTGTGTATCTTCGGTAACTTATGACCAAGATCTTGGAGGATTAAATTGATGCAATGAGCAGCACAAGGGGTCCAAAAGATCTTGGGATGTTGATTCTCTATTTCCTTTCCCGCAGCCTTAAAATTAAAGCCATTATCGGTGACAAACTACAACAATAATATATAGTGCTCGATTAATAAAATTATAAAGCAATTAATAATTTTACTTTGAATATACAATTATAAACTTACCTGAATAATGTTGGCTTCTCTTACGTCCGCAATAACTTCATTGATCATTCCCACTATAAGTGCAGCGTCTTTGACATATTCAGAAGCATCAATTGATTTCAGAAACACTGTTCCTTGTGGACAATTCACCAAGAAGTTAATCAATGAACGACCCTTTCCATCAGTCCAAAAGTCAGACATTATGGAGCATCCAAATTTTCCCAATGTTGCCTCATAGACCTGACAAACAATTTTGTCTCTTCCAACATATCTCTCAATAGTGTAACTCTCATATTATGATAGCTCGGAACAGGCATACCTAAATAAGTAACAATAAATTAATAATAAAGTAAAGTAATAAACAATAGTAAATGAACTATAATGATCAAAACTTTGAAAGTCAAAATATTTACCTCTTCCATAGTCTCCAATAGCATGGACCATAGTTTTAAACTTTGGAGTCCGAACGGCATTGAATGGAAGTCCAACCTCATATGCCCAATCGGCTATAGCAACCCAAGCCACTTTTTTCAATTTTTCTTTATGGGGATTATTTCTATCCAAGGTTGTTTGCTTCATTTTGGATAGGTCAGTCTTTAACAAGGTATCAAGTGGACCTCTCACATCACTAGCAGCCTTCATGTTTCGGCTGCCTCCGGCTTCACCATCAAAACATGTTTCTTGCCCCTCTTCTACATTATTATCCTCTTCGCCTGTCAACAACATATCACTCTCAAGAATTTGTTTTACCCTAGACTTCTCAAATTTTTTTCTTTTTAACTTGAAGCAATGCGTCTGAACACTTCTTTCGCACATCATCTGGCACATGTACGCATGGTATTACATTTCCTCTTTTGTGCACAAGATGTTATTTAAATCTTGAGATTCCATTGATAATTTTTGGGCAAAAGTTGCACTTTACCATAATTTTATTGTTTGGGTATGCACATGTTCCCCATTCCCATGCCATATCTTCGGATGGCCTTTTGAAGGAACTTGACGATGTTGAATTAGTAGTGGCAAATGGATTTGAAGCTCCCGACGACATAATCTACAAAATACAAATACGAAACAAGAGTAAGTAAAATAATCAGGGATGAAAAATGCTAAAGAATTGAATTGAATTCTTGCGTGCTAAAGAATTGAATTCTCTGTAATTAACAAACACAGTGAAACACTAGAAAAATGTTAATACAAAATATTTATATCAATCTACTTCTATAGCAAAATCTACATCGTCCTCATATGGTTGCAATTTTTTTCTCATAACTTGATCCACACTAGAAAAAACCTCAAACAACTGAAACAAGTATAATTCGTCTGTGAAATTATATGTGTATTGATTAGCAAACATTAGAAGAAATTAGAAATTCGTCTGTGAAATTCGTCTGTTACTCTGTAATTAACAAACATTACAAAAAAATTCATTTACAGAAGAGGGAAGAACAGAAGAAAATAAATTCGTCTAATTTATTTACATCAACAGTATCTAATTTACAAAACAATGAAACATTACATTACAAGAAATTCGTTTGTAATTACAAACATTACAAAAAATTTCAGCAGAGCGAAGAATAGAAGAAGCGAATGGGATGAGAGGGAAGAGTGACTGAGAGGAGACTCAGGAGAGGGAAAGCTTACTTGATTTGGGAAGTAAGCAACAGTTCTGAGTTCTCTTCGACGTCTTCGACTAATCTCTTCAGTTCAGCAGCAACCGATTGAAGGAAGGGAGGAAGAGAGCTTTTTTTTCTTCAGATTGAAGGAAGAGAGGTTGATGAAGTCGATTGAAGGAAGTTCAGCAGTTGATTCTTGATTGATCTCTTCTTCAGCAACCGATTGAAGGAAGGGAGGAAGAGAGGTTCAGATCTACTTCTTTTTCTTCAGATTGAAGGAAGAGAGGTTGATGAAGTCGATTGAAGGAAGGGAGGAAGAGTTGTCGGCGTCGCTCCTTCTTCTTCAGTCAGTTGCAGCAATAGCAAATGAAAATCGATTAGGGTTTTTTTTTTCATATATAAAGAACTAAAAATCGGCGAGTCGGGTCGACCGGTTAAGCGTTGAATCGGCCGATTTTGACCGATTTCAACGGGTCCGTTTAAAGCCGGCCTCAGCCCAGTGCGATTCGGTCCAGCCCGCATACCGCTTTTTGGCTGACTTTCGGCCGCATTAATAGCACAGCCTAGCAAGTAGTGTCTCCATATGAGGAGGAAATGCACTACTGCCAACATTTCTTTGTCATGCGTTGGGTATCGATGTTATGCATTGTTCAATATCCTGCTCTCAAAGGCAATCAGGTGACCACCTTATACTAGAACCCCGCCAATAGCTCTATAAAATGCATCTGTATGGACTTCGAAGGGGGCATTAAACTCTGAAAGTTTGAGGACTGGTTCTAAAGCAATGACATGCTTCAATTGATCAAAAGACGTCTTACACTTCTATGTCCAGACCCATGTTCTGTCCTTCTTCAATAGGATCAGTAAGATGAGCCACCTTCTTCGAATACCCTTCAATGAATCGGCGATAGTAATTCGCCAAGCCCATAAATGATCTCATTTCCTACACTTTTGCAGGCGTAGGCCAGTCCACAATAGCCTGCACCTTGCGTTCATCTGTGCACACTTCTCTTTGAGTCACTACATGACCAAGGAACTTAATTGTTTCCTGAGCGAACTTACATTTTTCTTTCTTTACATAGAGTCCATTCTCCCTTAGTCTTGTCATTACCATCCGAAGATGCTTAACATGCTTCTCGATGGTCTGACTATAGATTACAATATCTTCCAAGTAAACTACTACGAAACAGTCAATGTAATCCAAGAAGACATTATTCATCAAATTATAAAAGGTAGCCAGGGCATTAGTCAACCCAAATAACATTACAAGTTATTCAAATGACCCATAATGAGTCACCATTGTTGTCTTTGGTTCATTACCAAGGGTATCTGATAGTATCTTGAATGAAAATCTAGCTTTGTGAAGATATTGGCCTTGGACAAGTGGTCGAACAAATCTGCCACTAACGGTATTGGGTACTTGTTCTTCACCGTCTGTTTGTTGAGCGCCCTGTAGTCCACACGTTTTGAGCAATCTGTCTCCAGGAGCACCGAAGTGAGCTTTGCTTGGCTGTATATACCCTTCGAAGGATGTAATGTCGCTTGAACTACCCAATAAGCTTCCTCCAAGAAGGAACATAGATCATGAGATCGAACTGGTGCCTGGTGCGCGTCATCCTGCACAGGCTCCCTATTGTATGGCTCCGAAAGAACTAGACGAGTTGAAGAAGCAATTGACTGAATTGCGAGACTCTGGGTATATACAACCAAGCAAAGCTCCCTTTGGTGCTCCTGTTTTGTTCCAGAGGAAGCAAGACAGATCACTCGAATGTATATGGATTACAGGGCGCTCAACAAACTGATAGTGAAAAACAAGTACCCAATATCGTTAGTGGCAGATTTGTTTGACCGCTTGTCCAAGGTCAAGATCTTCACAAAGCTAGATCTTTGTTCAGGACACTATCAAGTTAGGATAGCCCCTGGTGATGAATCAAAGACACAATGGTGACTTGTTATGGGTCATTTGAATATCTTGTAATGCCGTTTGGGCTGTGACTAATGCCCCGACTACCATTGTAATTTGATGAATAATGTCTTTTCGGATTACATTGACTGTTTTGTAGAAGTTTACTTGGATGATATTGTAATCTATAGTCAGACTATCGAGGAACATGTTAAGCATCTTCGGTTGGTAATGACAAGACTAAGGGAGAATGAACTCTATTTAAAGAAAGAAAATTGCGAGTTCGCTTAGGAAACAATTAAGTTCCTTGGTCATGTTGTGACTCAAGGAGAAGTGTGCATGGATGAGCACAAGGTGCAAGCTATTGTGGACTGCCTACGCCTGGCGAATTACTATCGCTGATTCATTGAAGTATATTCGAAAAAGGTGGCTCCTTTTACTGAAGGACAAAAACATGGGTCTGGACAGAGAAGTGTCAGACGTCCTTTGATCAATTGAAGTAGGCCATTGCATCAAAACTAGTCCTCAAACTTTCAGAGTTTGAAGTCCATATAGATGCATTCGATAGAGCTATTAGCGGGGTTTTAGTACAGGGTGGTCACCCGGTTGCCTTTGAGAGCAGGAAATTGAACAATGCAGAACATTGATACCCAATGCATGAGAAAAAAATGCTGGCAATAGTGCATTGCCTCCGCATATGGAGACACTACTTGCTAGGAACTCAGCCATAACCTACTTCCAGAGTCGAGCACAGTTGTCGGTGAAACAAACTAGGTGGCTCGACTTCATGGCAGAGTTTGTTGCAACAATTGTACAAAAGCCAGAAAGATTGAACTCTTTACCGGATGCACTAAGCAGGAAAGTGGCAAGCGAGATGGTGGCAACACTTTCCACAATTAAAACTGACTTCTTATCTAGGATACGGGAGGCCTTGAAAGAAGACCAGACTTGTGTTCGCTTGATCCAGCAAGTGAACAATGGGATCACAAGGAGATTTTGGCTAGATGATGATTTGCTTTATGCCAAAGGTGATCGATTGTATGTTCCAAGCAGTGGTGGATTGCGAAGGGTACTACTCAAGGAAACGCATGATGTTGTTTGGGCTGGTCATTCGGGAGTTGAGAGAACACACGCTTTGTTGGCTCGTTCTTACTTTTGGCCAACGATGGAGGATGATGTTGAGCTGTATGTCAAAACTTGTCTTGTGTGACAGCAAGACAAGACTGAGAGGAAGAAGACAACAGTGTTGTTGCAGCCACTGCCCATTCTAGAGAGATCGTGGACTAGCGACTCAATGGATTTCATTACCGGTTTGCCTAAGTTGGATGGTTTGAGGTCAATTTTTGTGTCGGTCAACTGCTTCAGCAAGTATGCAGTGTTCATTTCAGGGCCACATGCTTGTCCTACAAAAGTAGCGGTAGAGTTGTTCTTAAAAAACGTGGTCAAGTATTGGGGCTTGTCTGAGGATGTGATCTGGCACTGGTCATTTTTGGACAACACTTTTTGAACTGTTGGGTTCAGAGTTGAAGTTCTCCTCAACCAACCATCCACAGACGAATGGGCAAATAGAACGAATTAAGGCGTTGCTAGAGGAGTACCTGCGACATTATGTGACTGCAAGTCAGAATAATTGGGTAAAGCTCCTTGATACGGCTCAAAGGGACTGATGCAGAGTTTCCACTCGCTGAGTAAGAGTTTCAAACTCTGCCATAGTCATTATATTCTCTGGACGGGGCCATATCTTCCAAGGTCGTATTTAATGTAGAAATGCGATCTTGAAGCGCTTCTACCGATGTCGATTGCCTAACACTAGGCATGTTTCTTAGCAACAAACGATACTATCCACTTGATCAACTTGGCTCTGATACCGCTTAGTTTAGTTACAATTTGCACAAGTCTTCTTCAACAAGAATGAGTCCCTTCGAGTTGGCCACAAGCCAACAACCTCTAACACCACAGGAAATTGCTAAGTTAAAGAATCAAGGGTCCTGTCCTTCAGCTTACACGTTTGCAAGAACTAAGCAGGAGATGATGGAAGAAGTAAGGGACGGTTTAGAGAAGGCTGTCAAGCTTATGGAGAAGTACGCCGATGAACATAGAAGAAATCTGGAGTTCAAGGTGGGAGATCAAGTGTTGTTGAAGTTGACTACCCAAATGTGGAATAAAATTTGTAGCAAGGCGATGCATAGGGGTTTGATTCCTTGATATGATGGATTGTTTGAAATTATGAAGATAGTTGGCAGAATGGCTTACAGGTTGAAGCTACCCGAGAGGCTGAAGATGCACCCAATTTTCCATGTCAGTTTCCTGAAGCCATTTAATCAAGACTTGCATGATTCATCTAGGCAGAACATCAAGCGTGCCCCTCCGGTGGTCATAACTCAATATGATAGACATGTTGAGAAAATTCTAGACAGAAAAGAGTTGGGACAGAGCAAGAAGAACAAACGTGTTTTCTTTTTGGTTAAATGGAAAAGATTGCCAGACAGTGAGAACTCACGGGAGAGGGACACGGGGTTGTGGTAGTTCGAAAGAGAAATTCAGGATTACTTGAAACAGGTTGCCTTGACATAGGCGGGGAGGTTTGTTAGACCCTCAGTAACTCTGCATGGATTAGCCAGCTTGTTGATGCGTACATGGGCTGGATGTACGTGAAGTCATGTGTGTGCAGAGTTGCTAGATGAAGATTGGATGACTTAGTTGGATGAACCCAAGTGAAGAATACAGTCGAATTCTAATAAGGGTGATCAAGTACGGATGCTAGATCACTAAGTTACCTTTACTTAGATACTTTGTATGGATTGGTTTTGTACAAGGGCCTTGCCCATTAGGTGTTGTAAGGGTGATTGTAATGAAAATGTATGTCGTGGTCAGTGTAGTAGGGAATGCATAGGTCAAGGGTGATCTTAGTGGGCATTCCTAATGGTCTCAATCCCCAATATTCCCTTTTGAAAAATGCCCAAATGCTTAGCATCTATTAGGGGAAGGTGTCTCTTGAGTCTCGGGCAAGGTGGATGTAGACTCAATGCATAGACAAGGCAAAGCCAGTGCATGGCCAAGGCATGCTTGAGAATAAGTTGGAATTACTTCAGGATGGATGAGATGACCGAACGATCGACTAGACATGCATGAGACACGAGCCAAGCGTGAGGCACGTTCACAGACTGTTGTGCATGGATGGATGGACTGGTAGTCCAAGGAGGGATGCACATTGGCTTGTTGAGACAATAGACTTCACATGACTTCAATATTGATTTGCATGAAGCATGCACTGAGATCAAGCCTGCAGTTGGGATGGTTATCCAAGGATGCAATTGCTTGCAGACAAAGACTGGACAGTTGGTGTGGTTAGGGTCTTTGTTGGGCAGTTGGTAACTAATCGGTCCAAGATCGATGAAATGCTGCGGAGTCAAGATAGTTTGTGATAATCCTTGCTTGGCTTGTTGACATGTGATGGTTAGTTATTGCTAGGATTGTTGTAGGCATGCTATATAAAAACCAACATCCTGCCCTTGGGAAAGGCATTGGGTTGTGAGTTGTAATCCCTTTTTGGGAAGCAATAAACTAATAAGGGCTTGGCCCGAAGTACTTTGTGTGTGCTGTGTGTTTGCATAACCTGTTGCATAACCTGTTAGATCAGTAAGTGAGGAAGAAGGGAAAGGCTGAGACTAAGTAGAGACTTAGTGCCGCATAGGGAAGAAACTGAGCGAAAAATTGTCCGATTCATCGCTCATTCGAGTAATACACTCAATTCTAGTAATACTGGAGCCAACCTTCTAAGAAAGAGTTTTTGGCAAGCGGAGGAATGAATAGCTGGAGTGTTTTGAAGTGAATTTGCTGATGGCAGCTCGCTAGGAGCGGAAACAGGACCAAGAGGAGAATAGACAGAGTGAACTTCTGGTGTTTCTCCCCTTGCGCCCAAGTTCCCCTTTCGTGCCTTCAGATCCACTCGTTGGGGAACGAATAGAAGGTTTGTTGGGCCTGAGCATAACATGAAGGCAAATGACCAAACCTTTGGATATATTGGGGCAATAAAGAAATAAAATGTTGTACTATCATTAAAGGCCTTGTTCCTTTAAGGTTGTGCTTGGTGATAGTAAAGGCCTTGTTCCTGCAAGGTTGTGCTTGGTTGAAAACTTAAATGGAAAATAGAAGAGAAAAGAGTGGAGAGGTGAGAGAAAAGGGAGAAAAAAGGTAGAACTTGAGGTTGAAGGATGATCTTCAACTACATGTTTTATCTCAAAATCATGGAAAAAATTTCATAGGTGAAATATATATATTTTGAATGATTCAACTCAAGAAACATAGTCATATTCAACATCGTGTACTCCACCTACGATTATTTATTCATTTGTTTAATTTTAATGGTAAACCATGGAGTTTTTTTTTTTTTTTTTTTTTTTTTTTTTTTTTTTTTGTTCCTTTCAGGCAAACACACCCTTCAAACTCACCTAAGGGTGTGTTGGATTCAAGAAAAGTTTTCACCCATGATGTTGAAGATAGCTTTGTTTTTTGAGTTTTTCAGGGAGAAATAATCTTACCCCTAACAGTTTTTTTGAGAGTATGTGGTAGAAGATCACAAGTACTATCCTCGGCTCCTCTTTTCATTCTTCTCCACTATTGTTTCACTAGTTTTATTGTTTTCAAGGAAAAAAATAGATAAATTAAATTCACCCTAAAGATTTTTTTTCTATCATCCAATGCTTTGAAGAAGCTATTGTTCCCTTGGCTATAATTTATAACAATGGACGATAAGCTAAGTTATTAATGCGGCGAAAAAATCGGCGATTAATCGCAATTCGGGGTTTGACCAAACCGAACTGGGTGAAATCGGTTGGGGTTTAGCGGACTCAGAGAAATCGGCGAGTCACCGATTAATCTGCCCAACCGACTTCCCAATTTATCTCTATGTATAAAAATAAAAAAAACCTAAACTCATGAACCGAACTGGGTGAAATTGGTTGGGGTTTGCTCATGTTAATTAGTTTGGCACTTTGTAACACTCTCTTAATTAATAGTTTGGCAATTTGTATCACTCTCTGATTTATATCACTATGTTTTTATGTAAAATTAAATTCATTTGATTAATTAGTAAAGTTATATAATTACAAATGTACACCATTTTGATTAATTATTTATTTTGTTAATCTACGACTATGATTAAATTTTAAAAATATATGCTTTGAAAAAATCGGTTGGGGTTTGCTCATGTTAATTAGTTTGGCACTTTGTATCACTCTCTGATTTATGCAAAATTAAATTCATTTGATTAATTAGTAAAATTATATAATTACAAATGTACACCATTTTGATTAATTATTTATTTTGTTAATCTATGACTATGATTAAATTTTAAAAATATATACTTTGATAAAATTGACTGATTAAATCCAATTAATCCCGCTTAATCGTGATTCGGTCCTGGACTGCGTTGTGACCGCTTTCCTATTTAACTGCATAGACGCATACAAATTTTTTTTTTGAACAAGAAGCTGGAGTCTAATGTATGATGTGAGCTTTCTTTTCGTGCCTCTTTCTTATTACCTCTTTAATTTTCATTGTATTTTATGAAAATTATTATGCAGTTGTTCGTGGGAAATGATGCAGACGAGTTCAGTTCAGTTATAAAACGAGAATCTGCTCCAAAGATCTTGATTACTACATGTCGTTTCAATTCTACTGTATGTTTCTGTTCCATCTCTTTGTAAATTTTAACGAAGTAGTTCAGCATCCCTTCCTCTCTCAATCACAAAAAAAATGCCTATCTAGTTAATCTTTAATCAGTTGTTGCTTGCTATTTATTGTTTTATACTTTTCTTTCACATGCGGAGAGGACCTGCTTTTATTTCAGAACTACTTTCAGTGATCCCGAATGCTCACTATATAAAAGAGGAACAACGACTTAAAGAAGGTACTTAGCTTTTTGCAAGTGGCAAGATATTGGTATTTGATAGTTCAAGTGTTCTATTTGGAGGGAATAATGTTGTTCTTCTATTTGCAGATAGTGGAATATGCCAAAAACAAAGATTTCACTTCGATGATAGTTGTGCATACTAACCGTAGGGAACCAGGTTGGTGCAAGGGTTATTGGTTTCATGATTTGATATGTTTTGGTTTGAACTTTGATGGATTGTTGATATGCAATATGGCTGCTAAGTTGTCAATATGGTTTATAAAGATTAAAAAAAAATCATTTTTCTTGGTCTATTGTCAACTTAGTAGATTCTCCATTCCAGATTACTTTTAGTTGATAACTGTTATTATCTTTAGATTTTATACGTTTCCATTGTTTGAATTGCTGTTTTGTAGATGCACTCCTTATTATCAACTTACCTGATGGACCTACCGCACATTTTAAACTCTCAAAGCTTGTTTTACGCAAGGAGATAAAGGTACTACTACAGTCCTATAGTCTCCATTCTATACCAGAACATAAATATTCCACAATGTAATATTTTTCTCAAATAAATAGACAACAATAGCCCCATCAAATCTCATTGTTGGGGTAATTTCTTTTCGTGGTGTTGTGTGTAGCTCTTGAGATCCCCATTTTGTGTAGTTTGACATTGTCTTTACAATACAATGCGGGCTTTAAAGTTATTGTTAGGACATGGTCCAGATCCCTTACCCCAAAATTTATGCATGTTCAATCCTATTGTTCATTGTTCCATATTTGCATTGATCATATTATGTTCCTTAACCATTTCTAATCCAGGCCAAGCTGTCTGCAAGGTTGTGCCGTTTATTAGATTCTTATGTTTTTTGTTTTTACAATGGAAAATTTCCATTGATGAATTTGTGATTCACATCTGGAATAATAGATATTGACATACATTAACATCAATGCCTTCGATTCATCTTGCAGGGTCATGGTAACCCTACTAGTCATGAGCCTGAGCTAGTGTTGAACAACTTCACCACTCGTCTGGGACATCGTGTTGGGAGGTAGAACTTTATTGCCAGTCATTTATTAGATATTATTCTTATTGCTTCTGTTCTTCCTGTTTAACGAGGATGCAGTATGTGATGTGCATCTGACACTGGTAACAATTTCATAAAAACTAAAACTTTAAAATTTGATATTTTGTCTATATAGGAAGTATATTCTTCTGTGTAAGTAGTGACTCTTTTTTCCATTATGTATCTTACAAAATGCTCATTGATTATTTTTGTTGTAAATATTAAGATTACAGCAAAGTCTTACCAGCAATTGTGGGTTTAGGTGAAGAAATCTTGTTTCCCGAATCATTTGAATGAGCGAACACTTCTGTATGAAATGGCATATCATTACAGTAGCTGCTGGCTTTATGGTTCCTGAAGCCATTTTTTTTACCAAGTTCCTGAAGCAACTTAGTGTTTCTTGGAGAAAACTTGTGAACTTTTGGATTGTGCATGTCCCTCACCTACTGCCATTACTCAACATACTGACTATATAGACCCTTTTTTATTGAGTGGAGGTGGGAGGATCTTTTTTTTTTTTTTTTTGGGTTGGGGTGGGGGTGGTTTGGGGTGACTAAATAATCTTCCAATGACTATATGAGTGCATGCAAGTTTGGCTGTTCACTGGTTTTTTAAAAAGACATGGTAACTCACAAACTAAATCTTAAACATTTATGCATATCAATATATCATATCTGTTGTCACTTTTTTTCCTCATGCATAAAAATTAGTAGTACTTCCCTCCCAAATATAAGGAATGACATTTGATCAAAATATTGTTGTTTTGTACCCCATAGTGTTATGTCCCTTCCATCTTATGTATTTATATATATATATATATTTTTTACATAATTAACAAAATAAAATGATAACACCCTTGAGGTTACTCTGGATTGTCCGAAAGTGCTGCGAGACTGAAATTTCCTAAAAAAAAGTCTGTACACACTTATAAATGAACCCCGTTTGATCATATGCAAATCAAGCCAAGGGGTATACTCATACACGCTTTAATTCGTTTCTAAACATGTTTACATAATATCACAAGAACATGCAAGTGTTGAATCATACGTTTAACTACTCAATTCTCCAAATTATAAACTTGCTTGTACTCAATTCAAAGAAAATTGAAATATGATCCACTAATTATGATTAACATCAACAATAAACTCGATCTAGGGTTGAGGCGAGAAGCAAGCTTTGATCTTCAACAATAAACTCGATCTACTGTGGCTACAGTGGATTCGGGGTTACTGTTCTATTGAAGATTTCCTGGAACCCATGGTTTTTGAAGGCCTGATCGATCACGGATGATTCCTAATCCTTCAGCAACAACTGGTCTCTCCATTCTCCCTCGTGGAGAGACTCTAGACAGCATAAGAGGGCTGGATCAAAACCCTAGGATGGTCAGTCCAAAAGAGGTACCAGACAACACCACTGCACCCCATGCGACTAGCGATGAGGGTTTGCATCTCAATTGTGGTCTACCCGATGCGCTAGAATCAAGAGATATACCGATTAATGGTCAAGAGGGATCGAGTCAGATCGTTCAACCACGCAATGGCACCCCTGCTATGAACTGGGCTGCGACATTACAGAAGAACAAGTATGCAGGGTCGACCAAACTGCAATACATGCAGCCGTCCATCCTGAATGGCAAAACTGTTGTTCAAGTTAATACCAATGACTTTGCCGACAGCATTAGGGAGTGCGAACAATTACTTATCGGCAGATTTGTAGGTAAACGCCTAGCTTTTACCTATGTCAAAGAATACTTGATACGTGCCTGGGGAACCAAAGATTTCATTATGAACATTCATGGGGAGAAAAATTTCATCTTTCGATTCAAACATGATGCTGATAGAAGTAAGGCCCTTGAAGTTGGCCCGATACATATTGCGAGTCGATTATTCCTCGTTCGCCCATGGTCCCCAACTATGGATGAGGATGAGGACGTGCTTTCCACAGTTCCTATATGGGTGACTTTGAAGAAAATACCTCTGTTCTTATGGAATCCAGTAGGTATTCAACAAATTGCTAGTGCTATAGGAGTCCCGATAATGCTCGATAAAGCAACCGAGGATAAGTCCAGACTGGCCTATGCACGAGTCTGTGTTGAGGTGGACCTTACTAGCCAATATCCAAAGTCGATTTCGGTGCTTGTTAATGACGGATTGATGCGCACAATTGACGTGGAGTATGCCTGGATTCCTGTCAAGTGCAAGGTTTGCTCGGGGTTCGGTCACTCAACAGCACAATGTCCCAAGTCTAAACATGCGCATAAACCTGTCCAGAAAGTCTGGAAGGCAGTGGGGACTCAACAACCCGATCCACATGATGCTGCGTGGACGCTGGTTCATGGTAAGCATGCTCATAAACCGCGTTCCCGCGGCATTCAATCTCGAGACCATGCAGCTGTTAATGTGGACAGCAGTGTTCCTCCTAGTAGCAGGACAGGACCAGACATGAGCACGGGACGCACTGGACTGCAAGACAGAGTGGCTGAAGGCAGCAGGTTTGCGGTCCTTGACCAGGATGCGCACAATGACATTGCGATCACGCCTTGTTCAAACTCACCTATATATGTGGCTACTGCTGAAACAGAGTTGGTGTTACCAGGGGATACAGTTCCAGCAGGGGACACAGTTCGTGCAGGGGACACAGGTCATGCAGGGGACACAGTTCATGCCGAGCCTACAGTTGCTCCTCTACCTCCTGCTCGGGCTGGCTTGGAAGCTGAGCATTCATCCTTGCAAACCATAAGTCAATTGCGAGATAAAAGACGTAACATGGGAGTCGAGCAGCTTCCTCAACTACGGAGTTCTTAATGATTAAAGTCGGATGCTGGAACATACGTGGGTTGAATGACCCACTTAAAAAAGGAGAGGTTCGACGGCTCATTACGAAAGGAAAACTTCATATGATAGGTATTCTTGAAACTAAAGTAGCTGAATCCAAAAAACTATCTATTCAAAAAGCGATCATGCGAGATTGGGAGTGGGCTGATAATAGTGCACTCACTAATGGAGGCAGAGTATGGGTGGGGTGGAACCCGATTCATGTCAATGTTCAAATACACTCTAGGTCAGCTCAAGCTATATTTCTCACAGCTCAGTGGATCAATGGTTTTACCTGCTCGCTGTCTTTCATTTATGGTAGCACTTCCTACATGTCTCGGAGACAGCTATGGAGAGAAATAGAGGAGTTCTCAACAAGCTATCCTTGGGCTCTGTTAGGCGATTACAATGCAATAATACACCCTCAAGAACGGCTGGGCCACTCAGCTAGTTACACAGGAGGGTCTGATGAATTTCTTCGTTGTGTTACACGGGCGAGTCTCTATGATTGCAGGTTTCGGGGTAGTTATTTTACGTGGAGTAACAAGCAAATGGGAAGTGACAGAATTGTTTCAAAAATTGACAGGGTCCTTGTGAATGGGATGTGGGTGCAAGACCTTCATAATGCAGAGGCTGAATTCATGAACCCAGGCGTGTCTGATCATTCTCCTATGGTACTCACTCTCTATGATAACAACAACAGAGGCCCAATGCCTTTCAAATTCTTCAACTATTGGGTGTATGATAAGGACTTCTTCAAGACTGTGGAAGATGCATGGAATATTCAGGTCTATGGTAATCCCATGTTCCAAGTTGTACATAAGCTCAAACAAGTGAAATCTGCACTTACAGCCTGGCGCAAAAACAGCTTCAATAAGGCCTGCTCTAATGTTGAACAGGCTAGGCAACGTATGCATGCTGCTCAACAAGCTATACAACGACCTCCCGTATCCGATACTGCTATTCAAACTGAGAAAGCTGCTGTCAAAGACTATGCGTGTGCTGCGAGGAATGAGGAGTCTGAGGCTAAGCAAAAGTCTAGATCCATGGCTTTCACGTTGGGGGATCAAAACACTACCTACTTTCATGGCCTTATCAGGGAGCGTCACGCTCAAAATAGAATTATGAGCATATACGACAGTGCTGGTACTAAACTGGAGGACCCTGTGCAAATTGAAACAGAATGCTTACAATACTTCGGAGGGGTATTCACCGGTGAACATGCTACGCCGTATGACCCGAGTATCATTAATTCACTGGAATTCCAGGGCCTTCTTACTGAGGATTTGTGTCTAGGCCTTGTTGAGCAGGTAACCAGAAAGGAAATAGTGGAGACATTAGCTGATATTGACTCCCATAAGGCCCCAGGACCCGATGGGTTTTCTGCTTTCTTTTTCAAAGCTGCTTGGAGGATAGTTGGAGATGACTTTGTTCGGGCCATGCTTAATTTCTTCAGGAGCTCTAAACTTCTTGGCCAGGTAAATGCTACTGTAGTTGCTTTAGTGCCTAAAATTACTAATGCATCTTACTTTAGTGACTACAGACCCATAGCTTGTTGCAATGTTCTCTACAAATGCATCACCAAGTTGTTGACAAACAGAATGAAAGCTGCGGTACAACGAGTTGTCAGTAATTCGCAATCCGCCTTTATAAAAGGAAGGCACATTCAGGATAACATTATGCTGGCTCATGAACTTGTCCGTAATTATCATCGAGACCACGGCCCACCTAGGTGTGCAGCTAAGATTGATCTCCGCAAAGCTTTTGACATGGTGCGGTGGGAGGCTATATTACACCTACTAGAGAGACTTCAGTTTCCTATGCGATTTATAGGGTGGGTGAAGGAGTGCATCACCACCCCCAAATTTTCTATTAATCTCAATGGGTCTCCCAGAGGCTATATATATGCTTCCCGTGGTATTCGTCAAGGATGTCCTCTATCACCATACTTGTTTGTGATGGTCATGGAGATACTTCATGTGTTACTACGCAGGAAGGTGCAGGAAGGCAGTTACAAACTCCATTATCGTTGCGATGACCCGGTTGTCACACACCTCGGTTTTGCAAACGATCTTATTGCCTTTTTTCATGGTGATGGTACTTCTGCAAAGGCCTTAGCTGATGTCTTACGCGAGTTCAAGATTTGCACAGGTCTCGAAGTCAACAATCACAAAAGTTCTCTGTTCCTAGCTGGAGTTTCTAGTCATGAGCAGTTGCAGATTGGTACTCACTTACGATTCCAAGTTGAACCCTTACCTGTTAAATATCTTGGTTTGCCCATGATATCATCTACTCTCTCTCACTTACAATGTTCCCCTCTCCTTGAAAGGATAAGGAAAAGAGTGAATTCATGGAAGAACAAATCTCTTTCTTATGCTGGAAGATTGGTCCTGGTCAAATCTGTGCTAGCTAGCATGCATGTGTACTGGACTTCCTGTTATAGCCTCCCTAAGAAAACCATTGGTTGTATCAATGCTATTATGCGTAGCTTCTTATGGTCTAGTAGTGATTCACTACAGAAAAAGGCGAAAGTCAGCTGGGCCACCATCTGTTTTCCTGAATGTGAAGGAGGACTGGGTGTTCGTGATATCAATGCAGGGAACGAGGTGGCCAACTTGAAGCATATCTGGAACCTTGTATCCAAACAAGATACACTCTGGGTTCAATGGACTTGGAAGCATCTTGTTAAACGTCGCGACTTTTGGTTGATGCCTACTCCTCGTGAGGCGTCATGGTGTTGGCGACGAATCCTAGCTTGCAGGGATACGGCAGCCACTTTACTACATCATTCGATAGGGAATGGTGAGGGTACTCTGTTTTGGAAGGATCCATGGCACCCTATGGGTATCTTGAGTAATCATTTCCCACAAGGCCTGCTATATGACTCCATCATTCATAAGAATGCAAAGGTTGCAGCAGTTATTCGAGATAATCAATGGTGGGTACCTCCAAGAATAGCGCACAGAATCCCAGATATTGTGCACCAGCTAGGTGGTATTGAACTCAACTGCTCCACTGTCGATGCAGTGTTATGGAGGGCCAGCTCTGATGGCAATTTTCAGACTAAAGCCACTTATCATGCTATCAGGAAGAGGAAGGACACCGTTCCATGGGCTGCTGTGATCTGGTTTAAATACAATATTCCTCGCCACAGTTTTATAACATGGTTACTAACCAATAAAGCTATAACTACATTGAGCAAGCTGAAATTCTGGGGCAAGTCCCAACAAGATGTCTGTCCTCTGTGTGGTTGCGAAGCTGAAACTGAGTCCCATTTGTTCTTTCTATGTAGTTTTTCAAGTGCTGTTTGGGGTCAGATTCTTACCTACATGAACTACTCTAAACTGATCCAAGGCTGGGAGGAGGAACTTCAGTGGTGTGTCCTGCAGTTTCGAGGAACTGGAACTGCTGTAACACTGAAAAAGATTGCTTTGAACGCCACAGTTTATCATATTTGGATGGAACGTAATACTCGTCTGTATGAGCATAAATCCAGAACTGTGGCAGCGCTTGTTACGCGTATTCAGCTGGACGTTAGACTCAAATTCAGTACGGGCACGTGGAAAGCTGAGGATACGATGCAAACTCGACAGTTATTGAGTCGCTGGAATGTTGAGGTTCAGCTGAGTAGTACATTACCTAGGCAGTGTTCCTGGCAGAAGCCACCATTGGGATGGCACAAGCTTAACTCTGATGGTTCCCTTCGCAGCGATGATTCATTGCATGGATCCAAAGGGGGTTACGGTGCCATACTGCGGGATGATACAGGAGATGCGCTGGCAGGTTGTGCAGGGGATTGCCCTGGCCTATCAGTCCTTAAACATGAACTTCAGGCAGTTCTTGCGGGTCTGCGTCTAGCAAAGCGGTTTAACATCAAGAAACTCGAGATAAGCACTGATTCTATGGCTGTTTTCACTTATATCACCACTACCAAGCCAGCTCCTTGGACTGTTAGACACGTACTCTGGAACATACGAGCTGAATTATCTACATTAGAAGACTTTTCCTGCAAACACGACTATAGGGAAACTAATCGAGTGGCTGACCTCCTAGCAAGCACATTCCCTAGCTCCGAATTTATTGAGATCACGCCTAGCTCCTTTGCTGAAGATCTTAAAAAGATTGTTTTTGAAGATAAGATAGGAAAAATTTATCTCAGAATGTAATCTTCTATCATTGTTCGCGGTTTGGGGTCCGCTTTAACCCCCGCTCAATTTCCAAAAAAAAAAAAAAAATTATGATTAACATGTTTAAGAAAGATCAAAGCATGAAACTCATGATTTGCAGGTTTATAATTAATTGAACAATAAATATATCTATATAATAAGGAAGTAAGCCTTTTTGTTTGTCTTGGGAGACAAAATAGCCAAGGGCTAGGATTGAAAGTTAGAAAGTTGTTAAACGTCAATATTTATATGCACATAATGGCATGAGTTATAAATAAAGTGTACCTAAAAAAAGAAAAGAAAAGTAAAATCTGTGTGAAAGAGTATATGATGTAAATGTGGGAGAGAAATTTGTGTATTTTACATTTTCAAGCTTACTTTTTATTTAATTATTTAATTTCGATAAACTTAGTATCGTTGAAATGCATTTTGAAATCTTTCAAATAAAATCAATGATCAAGAGGTTTTTTCCAAGTTTATAAAGTTTGACAGAGTTTAGCATGCCCTGAAACTTTTAGCTTGCAGAAATAATTAAATTGATGTAAATAAAATCAATGGAGAGATTTGCAGACATAATTGTATTAAAAAAATATAATATGGAGTGTCATAGGCACATTTAATATGCTAATCAAATTAAATTATTGATTCAACTCCCCTAGATCAAGTGCTATGAAATTATGCAAGATTCCTCAAAATCCAAGTCTGAATCCACTATGACATGCCTCGAGTTCTCAGTCAAGTAAAAAATGGTAGTTATTTCTCTCTTCTCCTATTTCTTTCGACCAGCAAGTTCTTAAATCAGAGAATGAACTATGCTGGAAATAAGGGTTTTATTTATATTGCTAGGTGTGTTTAGGGCCATCACTGACAACTAAATCCTAAAGTGAATTATTCGCGGTTCCAACACAAGATCCTCGTAAGTCAAACGGCTGGGTTTAGGGTCCCAACCCACCTGAGCTCAAAATTGCATGTCTTGAAATGCCATAATGAAACTTATCTAAAACCCCCCAAAACACACCAAACTCACTTGCCGGATCAGGGTATGCGACAGACAACACAATCACTTTCGGGCTCAGGTGGGATTTGAAACTTGACCCATCTATTTTATTTCGTGGACTCAGTTTGTGTTTAACTATATATATATATGTTACACTTAGATTGGTTTTGGTAGCATTGCACTTTATGGTGCAATTTTCGATACAAAACCAAGACATGGTTGAGTTGGGCACGTGGTGGTGGCCTTTAGGACACTTGGCAATACAAATATAACTCGTAGATCAGGAAAGAATGATCATTCTTTGATTTAAAACCCATTTGGTAGAAAGAAGAGGGAGAAGTGTTATTGGAAGCTTGGAGAATTGTTTATGGTAGATTTGTTGGCTTTGGATCTTGTAGGATATTGCTTGAACTTCATAGCAATTGACATAAGGTGGTTTAGATTTATAACTTAATTTGATATATATGTTGTTTGAACTAATTCTAGCCATACAAATTTGATATATATGTTGTTTGAACTAATTCTAGCCATACAAATCATGAGTTTTTTGCTTTAATCTTTCTTAAACATGCGACGATGATGATTAGTGGATTATTACTTAAATTTTCTTTTGAAAAATTTGAGCAGTTTACCAGTTCTTGTGATATTATGCAAACAAATAAAAATTTGAGCAGTGTACATGTTCTTGTGATATTATGCAAACATGTATCGGGATGAATTTCAAGCACTTTGAGTTCTATCCCTTGGTTTGAATTGCATATGGATGAAAGGGAGCTCATTTAGCAAGTTTTGTAGAGATTTCGATGAAATTTCATTCCAATATGTTGTAAGTCGCCACTCGGGCATTGTGGAGGGGTAGATTGAAGACTTTCAGACTTTGTATACAATTAAAGAATGGACGCATCATGGGTTGGGTTTGGGTGCGCTGGAATGTGCAACGACACCCGAAACCCCACCTCCTAACCCTTCGCTATTTTTGCATAAATTTTAGCTGAAACTCGGCTTTACGATGAAATATGGTATTGATCGGAACGATTCCAAATTGTGAGTCTAGAATCTTTTAGAGTCTAATTTTTAGAAATATTTATGATATCGCAATTAGAATTTTGTAGAAAAAGTTATACTTTCTTTATTGTGACATATTCAGATGACTAACTTCCAGAAATATTTATGATATCACAATAGAATGTTGTAGAAAAGTTACACTCTCGTTGGTGTCAGTATGTATCTATCGACAAAGCGTGTATCTATCGACAAACTCAGTTGACCTAATTTCGTCGTGAAATCTATATTTTCTAGAATGTGTTCATGCCTTATGTGGTTGGAAACACATTTTGGAAACATGCGAGTCTAGTTATCATAATTTCAAACGGTACTCAATTTGGAAATCCGTAGATTGAGACATGATCCAGTTCATATTGGGTGCTAGTTTGCCAGCCCACATTTGCACGGTCGAGTAGTGTTTGACCTGTTAGTGATCTCAGATTGCCATGAATCTTTGATGCTGGACTTAGATCTAGTGCATGCACTTTGTAAAACTTCTAGAATCATGGGTATGGTTCAATGATTCGAGTCTTTCTGGTGATGCTATAAGTTAGGCCATTTAAGCATGCGTCATACTTTATCACTTGTGGACCCGGTGTGACACATTAAGGTTCCTCCAAGATTCGAATTACAGATCATTCTTAATATGATATTGCCTATATGGTTCTCACTAGAATATGATAGAACAATTATTCTCTATTGACACTATGTTATGAGTGAGGGTATTGCATTACCATTTGATAACTGAGATACCTCGCAATACTTATTCAGCCAATGAGATTGGATAATATGAGTAGTTTGGTGTTATTCGCTGAAGTTGTCCTTCACCATGAATTGTAAGTAACTACTCCATACTAGGATAACGGCAAAAAAAAAAGTTGTCTATACACTAGATTTCATTTTGTGGTTTGGACTCGAGGAAAAATTTCCCAAAAAATTCTTGTTCAAGGTTGTGTTATTAAATCCGCAAGAAATCGTTTATTGGGAGGTGATCGATATGAATTGGGTATTTAGTAGTTTAGTTTAGCGGTCACCGATAAATCAGCGAGAAATCGGTAGTATATATATACTTTGAAAAAATAGGCCGATTAATCGTAAATCTATCCTAGATCGCGAAGGGTCCATTTTCCGTTTTAACTGAGTAGCTTAGAGGCCATCTCATACTGGGTTGCTATTTTTATGGCTACTTGTATTACATCAAGGGTCTGTTAGCCCACATTTTCCATGGAAAAGAAATCCCTTCCATCTCAATTGCATGTTAAGGCTGTTTGATAGTCCAATATTTTTCATGGCTAAATTTTTCTCTGAGGAGTAGAAACTTTCACTATGTGCTATTTTTCCTCCACTCCCTCGAAGGAATGAAAGCCAAGGAAAATAAACTCTTTTGACCTTGACTATTTACTAGGCTTGATTGTTGAGTAGAGTTGACCATGGTCAATTTTGACTTTTTACCTCAATTGACCATGGTCAATGTTGACTATTGACGTGAGTTGACAGTTAAACATACCTTGAGTGAGCTTTGATTAATTTTGTTCATGTTTTGACCAAGTCTAAAGTTCAAACCATAAGTCCAATTTTGACACGATTTTCACCGTTGCAGTCCTCTCACTGAGGTCTATTAAATAAAATTATTATTTTGGTAAAATTATATTTTATCTTCAAATTTAAAATGCCTCGATATGCATGTTTTCAACTATTTGATGGAGATAAATCAGAAAACAAATGAGAATATCATATTATCAACAATTTTATGAAATAAACATGATACATCATACAAGTGTATTAAAAAAAACCTTATGAATACTTGTTTTGTTATATATAGGGTATTCCGTGTGCCGTTGGCACGATAAAAGTTTAACATGATAATAGAGTTTATTTTATTTTATTTTTCTAGTATCAATACCCCATTATAACTTGAAGAAAAATATGTTATTGATCACCATTAAGTTTTCATCTTTCATGCTTCCATGCTTAATCATAATCACCACCATCAACAATTAAAGAAAAATAAATAAATATCAAAAAGTTTTATTTTTCTAGCATCAATACCCCATTATAACTTGAAGAAAAATATGTTATTGATCACCCTTTTTCATCATTCATATTTACATGCCTAATCACCACCATCAACAATTGAAGAAAAATAAATAAATATCAAAAGCTGGGTATGAGAATCAAACCCATGCACTTTTGATGCTTCAAGTTCTATGTGATCCATTAAATTCATATATTTGGGTAAATCTCAGCCGTTTTGATCTCCAACCTCAAACACCATTCTGATTTGTAATATATATATGTATGTATATGTATTCAACTTTCCATGGAAAATTGGCTATTCATGAAACCGTTAACAGTTTCATGACAATTTTCTATGTCTCAATCAAACAACATATTGTGGAATCTATTCAGGTATTTTCTCTATAATGGATTCTCAAGGAAAAAGGAAGATTTTCCTCGGAATCCATTTTGTGCTATCAAACAGACCCTCTGTTTGGTTGCACGGAAAATAGACATTGAAATTGAAATCGTTTTCGTGAATTCGATTCTGAGGCCTCCCACTTAGACTTGGATTTCCATGAGTAGTGGGAACACGGACTTATGAAAAATCAATTTTTTGCTAGTAAATAGACAATCAAATAACAGAAATCTGCATAACAAAGAAAATAAATTCCATTTTCCAGGGAAAATAGCTAACCAAACATACACTAAAAGTTTTTAAAAGAATTTGAGTGTCTAAAAAGATGATCTTTAGTTTTTGTAAATGGGACATTGCTTTCTTTTGTAATATTGACATGTCTCTTGTTTTCCAATTTTAGGATATGATACAATCACTCTTCCCTCAAGATCCAAATTTTCGTGGACGAAGAGTTGTGACTTTTCATAATCAACGTGACTTCATATTCTTTCGCCATCATAGGTAAATCTGCATATAATTCCTAGACTGAGCTGAATTATGTATCCTTAGCCTAGAAAGTTGCCAAGTAACTTTGGATTTTGGGTTTAGTTTGTGATATCATTTATTTATTTTGTTCTATAGATATATTTTTGAAGGCAGAGAATGCAAAGAAAGTGTCACAAAGGGTAAAAAAGTAAAAGACGCAGAGGAAGAGAAAACCCCTAAAACAAAAATGATTGCTCGTCTTCAGGTTCAGAGTTCATTGTTTTTTTTTTTTTTACCAGCAGCTTTCTGCGTCTGATGATGAAATATCTCAGAATCTTGTTCTGAAACATGCAGGAATGTGGTCCTCGTTTCACGCTTAAGTTGATCAGTCTACAACATGGAACCTTTGATACCAAAGGAGGGGAATTCGAGTGGGTTCACAAGGTATAACATACTCTATGCAAATTGATCCGGTAGTATTTGTGTCAAGGGTTTTATTTTTCCTTTTTTTACTGTTTGTTTTTCTGGTTTTATATATTATTATTATTTTTTAAGAGAATGGATGGAGTGTTCTTGTATCTGGTCCATAAGTTTGTTTTCATCACTTTTTGTTGTTACAGCCGGAGATGGACACTAGCCGTCGGAGATTTTTCTTATGATTTTCTTGGAGATTCTTGGAGATCCTGCTCTCGACTTTTTTCTGTTCTTTGTAACTGAAGTTTAGAGATTCAATGGGCAACCTGGGCCGTTAAGGTGGCAGTTTTGTCCCCCAGGATTGGCTATACATTCTTGGCCGATATAGAAAATGTGGCCATTTTTGCATGCTGATTACATGTTTCAGTCTTTCCTTCTTATCCGTTTTTCATATTCAAATGAAAATGTAGATCACTACTATAGTGCTGTTGAGTTTATTGTAATCTGTGTTACTCTCTCCAATTTTTTTTTTTAACTGATGGAGCAAAATAACGTTATTTATTTATTTGTTGAAATCTGTATCACATTGTTTATGTACCCCTCCCTTCTTTTTTGTAGCTTTTGCATTAATTCTAGAGACTATCAGCTATATGGTAAAGAAAGAGCAAAAGAATAAAGAATAGAGTAGAGAAGATTAAAGAAACAATTTAGTGCCCGTTGTAGTTGGGATGAGTGCCATTATAGAGAAAAAACCTGAATACATAATCGATTATAGAGAAAATACCTTTACATGCCTAATCACCACCATCAACAATTGAAGAAAAATAAATAAATATCAAAATGTTGGGTATGAGAATCAAACTCATGCACTCTTGGTGCTTTAAGTTTTATGTGATCCATTAGATTCTTATATTTGGGTAAATCTTAGCCGTTTTGATCTCCAACTTCAAACACCATTCTGATTTGTAATATATATATATATATATATATGTATTCAACTTTCCATGGAAAATTGGTTGTTCAAACAACCGTTAACAGTTTCATGACAATTTTCTATGTCTCGATCAAACAACATATTGTGGAATCTATTCAAGTATTTTTCTCTATAATGGATTCTCTATAATGGTATTATAAAGAATATATGTCATTATATTGTTTTGTTATATATATGATCATGATCAACCCAACCCAAATTGCATGAATGACTTCAGTCACGTTTGATAAAATCTACATTACTAAAATTGGTACCGGCAGATCCTTTGAGAATTTCATTAAGTAATCATCAATTGCTACATTCAGACATATACTAAATAAAAAATAATTAAATTGTTTCTTTCCAAAAAGGAAAAAGAAAAATAAAATAAGAACACAATCACCCTTATTAAAAAAAAAACTCGCCCAGAACCCACCTAGGCGCCTACCCGATTTTTCACCATGTCCAGCCATTAATCTGGACGTTTCTCTAACGCCTAGCGCCACCTAGGCCATTTTTTAGAACACTGGGAAAAAGATATCACTTTTACCATGGAAATGTTTCTTTACTATACCATTATTATTATTATTATTATTGATTTATTAGTTTTATTATTTTTGTTATTATATTTATTTATTTTTCAACCCTAATGGAAATGTATCAATACATGATAATTCATAATGAACATCTAGAAACCATTGAATTTAGATTCTAAGATTCATAGAGTTTGCTTAACAATGAAATAAAGATTGAGCTAGTTTCTTCGTTGGAGGAAGTGAAATTGTTCTTCTAAAGACGGAAATAGATTGAATCTTTGGTGGAAAGAGAGAAAAACTGATCGATCGAGATAGATAGAAAAATCGATCATTTGGAGGTTTTTAACAGTTTTCTTTGATAAGTGGAGAATGATGAAGGAGGTTTTTTTGTTTTTTGTCAATGTTTGTACCAAGAAATCAGTTCGTTGAAAATGGCTTTGGTAAATAACGGGTTATTAGCAAGGATACTAAACGTTCCTTTATAATGCTAAGGTAAAATAACTTTTAGGAAGGAAATATATTTCTTGCAATAAAAATATCTTCAAATATAAATTTGCAAAAAAAATGACAAATGGTTTTGCTAATAAATGTTATGATTTTTCAACAACAAAAAAATTTTGGTTGGGAAAGGATACCCCATTTACCAAGGAATTTGATTTTTGTTGGCAAATGATACCATATTGGCAAGGAAAGTGATTTGTTGGAAAAATATCCGATGCTAAATGTCAAATTTCTTGCAGTGAAATAGCCAAGCCTGCTGGTTTTGTGTCTGGTGATAGTGGTTTGATTGATTACTTGAGTTTTCATATGCTTTCATTTTCCATATATATATGATAGATTGTTCACACCATCTTGCGTTACATAGAAACTAATTCATTTTTTATTGAACAAAATAAATCTTAAATTCAAAGTTGAATTTTGGAGGATAATGTTAGACAACAAATTTCTGGTAAGTGACTGATGATACAAGCTCCTTTCCAGTCAAGTATATCATGCTTACATTCACACCTATTATATTTTACAAGTCTCACCTTTAAGGGATTTAAAGTTGTTTCTATTAACTAATTTATTGTGATTTCCAAACTCGTAAAACTCAATAACACATACTTGCAGTTAAGGAATTCGCATAGCTAATAATTTCATCAAACAACTTGGGAAAGATTATGCTTATTGGTTATCCTCTAAATTAACCCCTTCGACAGGACTACGAGCCAATAAGGTCTCATGGGGTTAACTCTATACGAATTTTATCATGTCGTTGCCAATGAAGGCAAAAAAATGGGTTCAAGATATGTTACATTATCTTTAGCTGGAGTCAAATGGATGCTAGCTTAGTTGGTAAACTTGTGGTGGATGGTGTCACAAGTCCGCGGCTTGACATCTAACAGATTCAATAAAAACAATGCTCTCCTCAACATCCTACTACACTTTATCAGTAAACATTCAATATTTGATGTTCCTAAATTTTTATTTTTGCTACACAAGATTAGAAATTTAGATAGCCCTCTGGCCAAAGGATGCGGTAGCCTCATTGACAAAAGAATATGTCCAAATAACCACATAATGCTTAGTTTTGTTTAGAATCGATTGATGGTTCAATGACATAATGGACATATTTGTTTTGCAATTTGTTTATTCATTTGTCATCAATCTGGTGTTTGTATGTTTCATTATTTGTTATTGAAAAAGCTTAGGTTCTAATGTATTTGTCATGTGTTATGTCAATATATTAACGTTGTCCCTCGTCTTTCTTCTTTTTTCAAAGAAATATAACTTATTTTCCCCCTTTAAATAAATTTGATATCAGATATGAATTGGCTATATAAGTCTCAAACCTCTTAGTCGTAGATTCATAGTCGTGAAAGAAAATAATCGTGATTCACACCTAAGATTACTTGGGTCTTAGACTTGAGGGTGGTTTTTATTTTATTTATTTATTTAATTTTTATTTCTAATTTTTGTAATAACAAGTAAGGAAAAATTTATGGATTACCCCACCTCAAGTATATAAATTGCAATTCTTTAGTAGGTAATCTAAGCCATAGGAGTATTTATTGGGATAGATCTAGAAACTCCCTCCAACCCTAGATGATAGATAGGGATAAACTTATCAATCACTATTCCTATCCAAGGAAAATGGCCCAACGTAGATTTGTAGAAAATGGATAAAAAATTTGTTGGACGGCTTTGGAAATAAAAATCTCACGAATCCCTTAACATTAACAATCACTGTAGTCGATTGGGATGGATGAAACCATTTCCGCCTCTAGATAGCTTGGAGAAATTCCATCGGATTAATTGGAGTAGTGGGATCCTGGCTCACTTGTACCAAAGACTTAAGGAGGCATCAAGTTCGAAGTATGACATTTATGGATGCACAACACTGTTGCAGGTACGTCATGTTTATTTTAGTAATTTTATTCAGTAATTCGGCTTTATTAATTCATTTAGTAAGTTGACAGTTTTATCTATATATTTTTCCGTATATAGTATTGGTGGTACGCACACATGCGTACGTGCAATCCGGTGTTGAAACCCCATGATCATTGTGTTGTGCCTATAATCCAATGTTACAAAGAGGATAATCGAGCACATCATTATCATGAAGTTGTGGATGATGTGTATAACGGGAGGCAATATTTGCAGATGAAGACAATTCATACAATTGTTGGCGGTCATAGGCGGCGACATTGGAAATGATATTGAATAACGTGGAACATCTCATGTACTAGAATGTCAGAACCGCAGTTAGCTTGGCTTCTTGTAGAGTGATGTTTTTCTCACCGAGAGTACAGACAAGGTATTGGGGAAGAGGTGTTGGATGTAGATTATGGGTACACAGGTTGTACCCGAACCTCGATTACATCCCATGATATTAGTGAAAAAAATTTGACATCTCATGAGCTATAAGAGATTCAACGTTACTGAGTGAATGAGTGGCCAAACAATATTAATTTTCTAGGGGTGGGCAAAAACCGATTTAAATTCGGTTAACCGACCGAACCGATTTTCAAATTCGGTTCGGTAACCGAACCGAAATATGAGTAGAAAGAAAATAATTTAAACCGAACCGAACCGATTATAAACGGTTCGAAATCGGTTTACGGCTTTGAACCGACCGATTTATAACCGAACCGACCGATTAATTAGATATATATAAATAACTAAATAACAGGTAGGTGTCAATACCTGATTAGTGCAACAAATGCACTGCAGTACACCCTGTTGCACTGAATCGCCCCCCTTCTCTCAAAGTTTTCAATTTTAGGCTAAAAATTGGGTCTGAAAAATAATTGAGCTTGTAAAATAATTGAGCTTGTAAATTTTCAACATGAGAAGCTTAACTACCAGGTTTGGTGGGCGAGATGTATGTTTTATATTTATTCATTATTTATACAATTGAAGTTTTAATATATTTTATTTTGTACACTTAAAATTAATTTTTTATTATTCAGTTGCACCGTCCAGGCAGGTCAATCGGGCGTACATGGGAGCTAATTTAGATTATTATACCGTTGCCGTTATTTGGGACGATCTTAGGATTCCAGCACCTGTGAACTTGACATTTGAGCCACATGCGTACAAGGCAGTTCATCTTCTTCAATTTGGTGATATGGACGACCAATGAACATTTGATCGATGCACTTGATTTGGTAAGATAGTTAAATGTATTTTTTTATTTCAATTACTATTTAATGATTTTTTACTAAACCGCCAATTACTATTTCACATAGCCTAATTTGCGCGCAAACTATATGAATTCTCTTTGTGTCAACCACGATATGATGCATTCACTCCACACAACTTCTCAATATTGTATCATTGGTTGTGAGAAGAGACAAAAGACTCAGACAACTGCGACTCAAGCACAAGTTATAGAAGAAGATATTGAGCGCCTTACGAAGGACTTGAGTGCCGCAAGGGCTTTTGAGTATCCGACACCTGAGAGTAGTAGTAGAAGGAGGCATATGAGAAATTAGCCTATTTCTTATTCTTTAATATATAACATTAACTTTACTTTGGTTTTTGAGACATTTACTTGAGACGTTTTACTTTGATTGTTTGGCATTATTAGATCATTTTTTTAGTTTACTTTAGTTGATTTCGAGTCTCTTGGTTTTATTATGATTGATTGAGTAAGCTTGGTTTTCTGTTTATGATTGCTTAAGCAAGTAGTGGCTCGAGATTCTTTAACTGTTTCAGACTAGGGGTGAGCATCCAATCCCGCAATCCCGATCCCGGTCTTGTCCCATTCAGTATCGATTTTTCAGATTCTTTTGGGATTGATAAAACTCATCACGATCCCGTGTCGTCCCGATCTAGAATGAGATGAGATTGGGATGGAGATTTTCAATTTCACTTATGCCGTGCCGTCCCGAACTCATTTATTTAATATTTATTTTATTGATTTTAATCAAACTACTTTTTTCGAAAGGAAAGTTTAGAATGTGTTGAAATAAAATTAAAACATCCATTGTTTGAAAACTTGCTTGATTTGATACTCTTTGTTTAGATAGAAAAACAACTATTCTTGTAGAAAATAAAAGCAAATGATGATTTTGTTTAGTTTTGCACTATGAGTTATGTAGTTGAAAATGTGGTCAATAATATTTTTAATTTTTAAACTTATATTAAGACAACTTGAGAACTTATATCATTAATACAAGATACAATTAGAAGCAATGTGAGATGAAGTTTTATATTGTTATAATGAAAATTATTGGTGTGATAGCAATGTGAGATGATTTTTTTTTGTTATTCTTCATTGGAAGACTATTTAATACATGTTCATCCCGTTTCGTCTCGAACTCGTTTGGGATGAGACGAGGTATATCCCGTTTCGATCCCATTTTGTTTCTGTTCTGATCCCGTTTTGTTCCCAAATGAACGAGATGAGATATGGATGAGATCCATCCCGTTCTGTGCCCACCCCTATTTCACACCCAATAAAACAAAATAATTTATAAGGTTTGTGGTGGTAGCAAAGGTAGGGTATGGGGCAAATAATAGGATTAAAAAACAAAATAGCCGTTTGAAAGTCGGACGACTTGTGATAAGCTGGTCGATCTTTGACAAGTAGTCCGTTTTATGCTATCCATGGATAGCGAGATGATAGTTTTGTCCATTTTGGAGGGACAGATTGGGCTTATCCATCCGGTTGGGTGACCAAAATGGTTATCCATTTTGGCCTCCTATCCATCCCCGTTGGATATTAGGGTTGAACAAATAATCGACTAAACGGACTGAACCGATCACAATCTAATCGATCGATTTGGTTTAGAATCAGTTCGATTTAATTTTCGGGTTTTAAGTGATTTTAACCGACAAAACCGAATCGACCGAAGATATATAATAAATAATACAACTATAATATATTTAATTTAGTCGGTCGGTCCGATTTTCGATTTATATAAATTAAGATCGGTTCAGTTTTCTTAGTATTCAGTTCGTTTAAAAAATTTGAAATCGATAAAATTTGATTCGGTTATCGGTTTGGGCAAAAAAAACGAACCGTTTGGTTCGATTTTCAACCTTAGGTCTCAAGGAGTTAATGGGTCGGTCTAATTGGTGGGGGAAATTCTAATTGACGAGGAAACCAGCTAGGAAACGGGTGAGGGAGGGGGTGGAACCCTCCATCCCCCTCGAGATGCGCGTGTACACACATCTGGAGGGGGGCGGCCCGTTTCCTCGCCAATTAGACAAACCCAATTGGTGGTGGTTCTAATCCAAATAGTTGGCGCTATCAACACTCAGTTACCTTCGTCTATATCGATCCAAAAACAAGAAGAGAAGAAGATAATCAAACATGATGAACACGCTTAGGGTTGTAGGCAAGAATTTCGTAAGCAGCTTAGGCCAGCAGCAGCCTCACCCTGCTCGTCCTCTTCAGTCTCTGATCCGTCTCTACCATGAGAGGGTGGTCGATCACTACAACAACCCTCGCAACGTTGGATCCTTTGACAAGAACGATCCAATGGTCGGAACCGGACTCGTTGGCGCCCCCGCTTGTGGCGATGTCATGAAGCTTCAGATTAAGGTCGATGAGGAGACCGGGAAGATCACCGATGCGTGTTTCAAGACTTTCGGGTGTGGTTCCGCAATCGCTTCTTCGTCTGTAGGTTTGTCTCTCCTTCTGTTCTTTATTTTGGCTTTAATATTTAATAGGGTTTCTTGTTCGTCAAATTAAGAGTGTTTTTATTTGATGTTGGTGTTGTTTTCAGCTACGGAATGGGTGAAGGGGAAACAAATGGAGGAAGTTGTATCCATCAAGAACACGTAAGTGCTTTCTCTCTTGTTCAATATAATTTATTTGATTTAATTTTTGTTTGTTATAATTGAGATGGATTTTTCATGTATAACATAATTTGATTAAGAGAAGTCAGATTTAAGGCTTTAGGTGTGGGCAAAAAAAAGTTCAGAAATTCATAATGTCTTGTTTAAAGTCATTTCCCGAAACTCAAGCTTGGAAATGAAATTTTTTACAAAGAGGACGGTTGGTCCACTCCTCTTGAAACTCACACAATACACAACCGATTTGGAGATTGGATCCTTTTTTCAGATTGTTCACAGTGAGTATCATCCCTTGCAACGACAAGTAAAGTTGAGTTTGGGCGGGTAAATCATTTATATCCCATGTGGATGGCTAGAGTGGAGGGAGAGTTGGGGACTAGGAGGACCGAAGCACGAATAAGGAAAGGGGTTCAAAGGGTTATAATCACAGCTGTTCATGCCATTTGTCATCTCTAATAAGAGGGTGAAATTTTGGAATTTTTTGGATAGTGTCTGGATGGATAACTTGGGAACATGGATTGGGGTTGATATGAGTTTGGTTAATCATATGGGTTGGATTGACATTGTCATCTGGTCTCTGTGATTTTTTATTGAAGTTAATCTTGGGAGTACTTCATACCTCCATTTACTTTTAACCGAAAATTTGCGTTTCTCTACATGTGTGCTACCAATGAATGCACCTATAATAAAAAAGGTGTAGGATTCATAGCCAAAACAAGATATTGAGAAAACCTTGATTTTTCTAAGACTCAATAAGCTCATTGCCTACCCTTCATTGTGGTGGAGAGATCACTAGCTGAAAAACTGCTTTTAATCTGGTTACAAACACTTTAGATAAGATTTTGTAAACTCCATTTAGAAGGCCAATGGCCCTTAAGTCAGCAATAGATGTGATGTGGTCCTTCACACTTTGGGATGAGCAAAGTCACCATGAGTTGAGCCTCTGTTCAAAGTAGCTTCTACTATTGGAATCAGCTACTAGTTGAAGTAAATCTATGAAAACCTTCCAAAATTTTGTGATGTGGTCCTGCACACTTTGGGATGAGCAAAGTCACCATGAGTTGAGCCTCTGTTCAAAGTAGCTTCTACTATTGGAATCAGCTACTAGTTGAAGTAAATCTATGAAAACCTTCCAAAATTTCAAGTAAAACTCCATACTAAAACAATCCAAATCTGGCTAAGTATCTTGCTGAAGCAACATAGCTGTTCTAATGTTTTCCTTCATATCCTCTCTCTAAGGAATGGTCCTAAAATGAACTCCACCTTAAAAGGACACCACTTTTTGTGGATGATTGTGGAATGTAAGAAATAGTATGAGTAATGACTTGCAATTCTCTGTACACCATTTCATTGTTGACAACCAAAGCTTCAGTGGGGCTAGAATGTGTATTGTTCATTTCCATACCTTTCATAGTTGAGGTTATGCAGTGCTTAAGGTGATCGTTTGGAAATTGGCAGCTACTTGGAGTGTTGTAAACAAGACCATGGGAGCGATGAACACCGAAGGGGAGTGAATGAATTAATGTTTTAAAAACCGTTTTTCAACCTCGAGGCGGTCAAGTTTTTTTCGAGGCGAAGCGGTGCCTCGAGGCGTAGCGAGGTGAAGTGAGGCATTTAAAAAAAAATGATGAAATATATTAAAAAATTACAAACAAATAAAAAACAAAAGAAACAATCATTAATGGAAGAAATAAAATGAAGTCAATCATTGAGGCGGTAGAATTATTGAAGACTTTCAGTCATGTTTAATCCTTATTTTATGTATGTTTGAAGTCTTGCAGTCTAATTGAAACAATTTTGAATTTCTTTTGCAAATTCCAATGAAGTATAAGTGGATTGATGATCATTAAACAAGCTGAATGCATGCAATTGATGATTAGATGAGCACGATGATTGCAATTGCAATTAAATTGATGATCCTGAAACATCCTGATTCTATTCTAAAATATGTCGACATGTCCCAACAAAAATGATACTTTGAAGATTGTAAATGCAATTATCATAAGAGAATTGTAGAAATCACGTTAAAAACGATTTTTGGATTTAAGTACGAAATTTCTCAATTAGGATTTAAAATTTGAACAAGTCGCAATGTGCAAGTCCATTTTCAATCTAACAATTGCCATTGACCATAAATACTTATACTCATTAATTGTCATCTTGACCATGTCATACCACTTGCAATTAAATAATGGATTTCTCTATCTCCACTAATAATCAAGTTACCATCAACATGACCTCATGAGACTACACTACATATTTTAATCACAATTATTTAACTTATCTTACTAGCCTTTATTCATTAAAAAATTAAGCAAAACCTTGGTTGGAGTGACCTTTATTTGTTACAGAAAGAGCACATACAATTTCTTACAGATTTGAAATAAAGTAGAGAGAGCAGCACACAACAACAATCGAGGACAAACTGCAAGTCTTTTCTACTTATTCCTCCCTGATACTCTATTAAAAACCACCAAAAAGAAACAGTAATGTAAGTCTTCTCTTCTTTCTCTTCCCCTTCTTCTTCTTTTTCTTCTTCTTCTTCAGACTGTGACTTCTATTGACAGTTGACAGACTCGATACGGTTGCAGGAAGGATCTACAACGGTATCGACATCTTCTTCTTCTTCTTTTCCATTGCATCGTAAGTCACTGCTTATCTTCTTCTATCTAATGGGTTTCAGAGAACAACCCTATTTAACTTTGCGGGGTTTTCTTCTAGCCGTCGGATCCTTGTTAAGATCTGAAATAAACCCATCCACTCACTCGTGCACTTCGTGACGAGTCAACTCGTTTGAGTCAACTCGTACGAGTCAGAATGCAAACTGGCTTGCCTTGAAATAGGCCCTTGACTTGTATATATCAGGCGATTTTCAGCTGCTTCGAGTTGACTCGTACGAGCTGACCGCTTTTTAAAACAATGGAATGAAAGCAGCATTGGCTGCCTAATTCCATCTATTGCAACAATTTTATCTACCTATTATTGGTGAACTTCTATTTCAACTTCCAATTGAAATAAAAAACAAACACCCCCTAAGAGTCGAAGCAGGACCATCACATGAATCAGTGAAGAACATATACTATAGATCATAGTCTATCTTATGTTTTTGTTCACTGGAGAATCAAATCTAGTAATTTATTAATCCATCGTTCTCATCATCTTTGATTAAGTTGCAAATATCAAGGCACTCCACCAGGCTGCATAAAACAACAAGAGGATAGATTTTAGTCCGTGGATAACTAGAACTAAGAAATAGCCTAGGGTGACAAATATATGAATCAATAAGCCATTCTCATTTTTCTTTTTCTCTTTTTCCCTTGCTTTTATTTGCCCTCTCCTTGCTTAGATCCACTTGATTTCAAGGCCATATGTTCACTCCCAAAAAATCTAACTGTCGAGGGAAATGGCGAGGAAAACAACGAGGGAGGGGGGGGGCGTCCATCCCCCTCGGGATGCGTGCAGTGACTTTTCTTGCGCGCATCCCGAGGGTGATGGACGGACCCCCCCCTCGCTGTTTTCCTCGACAGTTAGACGGGTTCGTTCACTCCACATCAGCATCATCTGGGTAGTCTCAATAAAAAATTCCTTCATTGAAAATAGAAACCAATCTATTTTTAAAACCAACTCTTTTGAGTACAGTAAGTTCCTGGTCATGCATACTCTGAAAGAAAAACCATTTATGAAACACTGCATACAATGCTGTTGAAGTGCTTGTGATGTGAATGCATTGTATATTTGTATTCTTCTTGATATTCACTACCATAAATTGTTCCCTGAAGTGAAGTCCACTGATATATCCAACTGCGTTCAACTCTGGAAAGAGTGATATCTGTCTTCGCTACTAAAATATGCTACAAAAGATGGAGTGTTATTAACATTCACTTATGCTATTTAAATTAAGAAAAAAATACATTTGTAGTTGACATTTCAAAATATATAATTTTCAATGGAAGTGGTCTACATGATGAGGCGACATAATTTTGAATAAAATTATACTGCAAAAGTTGGATTGTTATTAAGTTATTAACATGATCACTTGTGCTATTTAAATTTTAAAAATTCATTTGGAGTTGACATTTCAAAATATATAACTTTCCATGGAAATGGTCTACATTATGAGGCGATATAATTTTGAATGGAATTCGATTTAATAATTTGGGTCCTAGGATCCTGTCAGGATTGAAATTGGTTTCATTACTTACCAGTATTGGCGACTTCAAAATCCTTGCTTGAAGACAATGAGAGGCCTGAAAATGATTACAATGAAGAAAAAACAGAAACATCAATTGGTGATTGCTAAATTATCAGAGGTTCAACTACCTAGCTTAGTCAAGTCGATTATGTTGTTACCTCCTAACATTAAGGGGACCTTGGCCAGGTCCCCCCCAGAGCCCCCTCTACATGTGTGCTACCAACATATGCACCTATAATAAAAAAAAGTGGACTCATAGCCAAACAAGATATTGAGAAAACCTTGATTTTTCTAAGAGTCAATAAGCTCATTGCATACCCTTCATTGTAGTGGAGAGACCACTCGCTGAAAAGCTGCTTTTAATCTGGTTACAATCACTTTAGATAAGATTTTGTAAACTCCATTCAGAAAGCCAATGGCCCTTAAGTCAGCAATAGATGTGATCTGGTCCTGCACACTTTGGGATGAGCAAAGTCACCATGAGTTGAACTTCTGTTCAAAGTAGCTTCTACTATTGAAATCTATGAAAATCTATGAAGCAATCCAAATCTATAGATGTGATCTGGTCCTACTAGTTGAAGTAAATCTATGAAAACCTTCAAAATTTTCAAGTAAAACTCCATACTAAAACAATCCAAATCTGGCTAAGTATCTTGCTGAAGCAACATAGCTGTTCTAATGTTTTCCTTCATATCCTCTCTCTAAGGGATGGTTCTAAAATGAACTCCACCTTAAAAGGACGCCACTTTTTGTTGATTATTGTGGAATGTAAGAAATAATGAGTAACGACTTGTGGAATGTAAGAAATAATATGAGTAACGGCTTGCAATTCTTTGTACACCATTTCCTTGTTGACCACCAAAGCTTCAGTGGGGCCAGAATGTGTATTGTTCATTTCCATACCTCCATAGTTTAGGTTATGCAGTGCTTAAGGTGATGGTTTGGAAATGGGCAGCTACTTGGAGTGTTGTACACAAGACCATGGGAGCGATGAACACTGAAAGGGATTGAACGTATGCAGCATTGGCTGCCTAATTCCATCTATTGCAACAATTTTATCTAACTATTATTGTTGGTTTTTTTTTTTTCCCATCAGTTTACAAGCTACCAAGATTCCACAGGACTCCAAAAAGCATTGGGCATCAAATGCCAGATATGGATCCATTTCCTTATTATCTTTTTAGTTATTGTAAATTGTAATTATTATTATTATTATTAATTTTTTTTGTCAAGGTTTAATTTCATTGTAAAGCAGGGGGTTTTACAAAGGATACCAACCAAAAAGAGAATATATATATAACAACCCCAAGTGTGTCTACCAAATGATCTTCACCCTCCGTCAGCTTACATCATCATCCAGATCACGTCTCCCTCCCACCACCAATCAAATTCTTTAAAGTATCTTCATTAGAGAAAGATTGGCCTTTGAGCAGAAACACTCCATAATGAATCTAATCCACTCCTATAGATTGGACGAACTTTAGTCTGGGCCTCGCACATCCAGTGAATGACTTTTCCAGGAATCTATCATTCCCACACGCCCCAAGAGTGATTGTTTCTTTAATAGCACTAAAGGAATTGGGCAAAGATATCCGTTATCGCCATTTTTGTTCACCATTGCCAGAGAAGGCCTTTCCCATATGCTTAAAGCAGGGTGGCCTGGCCTTGTAAGAGGTTGTATTCTGATATCAATTCTCAAGTATTCAGATGAGACAATTTATTTTGAGGTGCTTGTGACTATTATATTTTGGCCATCAAGAAGGTGCTCCTTTGGTTTGGATTGATTTCAGGACTTAAAAATCAATTACAGGAAATCAGATATGCCGCCTATTAGAGGGGTCCCCAGCCTCGGTTGATGTTGGTTTGGTTTGGGTTGTTGGTTCTCTTTCCTGCAACCTGTGTAAAGGAAGGGTTGTGCAATTGGTCTGGTTTCAGATATGATAGGCCATCAGATCCTGCTTGTAACACGTGAATTTAGTTTTGATGAGGGTAAAAGCTTATAGCTATTTTAATGAGGATCATGAGGAGGGATAACAGACTGATGATAAAGTGGACTCGGGTGTCAAGTGGGTGTGAGAATATTTCAATATGATGCCAAACTCAATAAATTTGGGCTTGAAGTGATTTCATTTGCGCCATTGCAACAGAATTGTAAGGAATATATGCCTGTTGTGACGGACAAAGGTTAATCCTTTTCTTACATTTTCTATTAGAAATGAATTTATGGTAGATGAAAAAACAAGTGATGTTTATGATGAATCCTCCAAGTACTACCAAAACCCCATAAAGTTGCCTCGACATCCTAGGCTGCACAATTAAAGTCCCGCTACTGTCCCTAAGTGAGCATTTTCTCTCACACCTAACTAATGATCACTAAGATTTGTTGGCGAGGCAAGATGAGTAGACAGAATGACAAGTCTTTTTTTTGTTTGTGGGTGAGTGGGGAGTATAGATTGTGAGAACAAATAAGATAGGCCTGCTAGAAGAGAGATGCATCTACCCATGACCTATCCTTCACAACATCCCTCTTATTCTCATGCGAACCATGTTCTTTGATCTGTTCAGTCCTTAGAAAAATGCGACGATTTCTTTCTTTCCAAGCACACTACATGAGGACGCGACGAGCTGGTCCATAACCAAACACCAGGTAAAGAGTGGTTTTCAGTTTTTCACATGACCAGTAAATTCCTAAATTCTATAAATTTTTTTATATAGATTGGGAGAACGTACAGTTCAGCAGTAAGTGGTTTGTGTCAACTTGATTATAGAGAAAGTGACTATATGAAGGTGCCATTCCAATGGAGCCAGGAGCCCCTCTTTTCCTCTCCTTTTTTATTTTATTTATTATCTAACGCAAACCATATGTTGATAACAAGCAGTTCGGATTGCCTCCAATTACCGTGCAGACTTTAAAGTCTGAAAGAAATCTAAACCTAATACTCCAAGCATAGTTGTGTTCTCCATAGAGCATCTCACTCTATTGTAACCCCACAGCTGTTTGTAGAGCGTGCCAGTAGTGAAAACTCCGACTTGCCTAATACCTAACCAAACACTTGGTTTCAGGCAACTAAAGCTGTTTCCAATCTTGAAGAAGGTGAAGTCCAGTGTAAACCTACGTAGTCTAGGGTGATACCTAGGCACACTAGGCAGGTGTTAGAGGTCCATACCGAGCCACACTGGGTGGGCGTTAGAGGTTCACACCGCTTGGTGTCCAAGTTTTTAGAGGCCTAGCCATGGCTCTTCCAACAGTTAATGTTCTTACCTGATCCAACTCGCCACCTATAAGCCTTACTGAAAGAAGGTACTATTTAGTCTTTTTTTTTTTTTTGTCCTAATCTCTGCAAACCTTGGCAGTCACGGTGTCTCCTTTTTTTCTCGACATCTCAACTTGAGAAGTTGTTACTTGTAACTCGTACAAATGATCTTTCCATTTGGGAGACCAAATTACAATTTTTGAATATGTAATTTGTTAAACTGTGATTTGGCTTCACTTGTTAGCTTAAATCGTTCGATTCCCGAAGATTGATTGGAGGTGTTTACTGTGATATGTAGTACATTAAGCAAGTAGCTTATTATTTATCTTATCAAAAAAAGGGGAAAAAAAATCCAGTTATTTAATGTTAGGTGAGTTGGTTAGGTGAATTGTTACGTTACAATGAAGAGATGCAAACTCTAGAATATTCGGGGATTTTTCTTTGATCATGTACTTTTTCTATTATGCTTTTGAATCCTAATGTAGGGAAATAGCAAAGCATCTGTCGCTTCCCCCAGTTAAGCTCCACTGTAGCATGCTCGCCGAGGATGCCATAAAGGCAGCTGTAAAAGACTATGAAGCTAAGCGAGCAAAGTTGGGAGACAATGCTGCTGCACCTGTTGAGAAGGCTGCTGGTGCTTGATGAATACGCGTATCTGTTATGTCATGTCCAGAGGAGAACATGATCTTTCTGTTGCTTAGCTTTCAGTAATAAGGGATTTGCGGTCACAGAACTTTACTATTTCCGCATATTCGCTTATATACTGGATCTTGTATATTAAGTCAATTCTGTAAAAATAGCAATAATACCACCAGTATGTTGCTGTTCCATGTATTCTGGTTTCGTATTTGGAAGGATTTTGTTTCAGTTGCTAGATATAATGGAGATTGGGATTGAATAAATTATTCTCTTAAATATAACAAAATATCCTGTGAACATATTATTTCTACCCTGAGCTGTGGACATTGTTCCATTTTGCATTGCAGGCGTACGTTTTAGTCAATTGATGGATAAACAATTAAGGCGGGGGTTTGTTGAAGGACACCACCCCACCTTTTTTTTGGATATGCTGAAGCCTGAATGACACCAACAATTAAGGCAAGAGGAAGAGAGGAGAAGAGGAATAGTGGAGAAGAAGAGGAAGAGTGGAGAAGAAGAGGTGTGACCGGCAGTGGCGAGGTGTTGGTGGTGCTTGATGGAGAAGAGAGAAGAAGAGAGGTGGCAGTGGTCGAGTTGTGGTGGTGTTTGATGGAGAAGAAAGGGAGAGAGGTGGCGGTGGTGGGGTGGTGGTGGTGCTTGATAGAGAAGATAGGGAGAGAGGAGAAGAGAGGCGGTAGGGGTTTTATTAGTTTATTGCTTTTATCATTTATTTCGTTATTTTCGTTCTTTGTTACAATTTCGTTTATGTTATTGCAAATTTGTTTATTTACTAGTCCGAAGCTATTAATTTTACACATCGATGGGTCACCATTCAAACTGCTTAGTGAGTATTTAACTGCGCTTTATAGACAAGTGAAGCCGTGCAAGCACCATATAGTCTTCTAACTTTGTCATGCCTAATATAGTGAAAAACGGTTTTGTTGTTAGTATCAAGATGCATTCTATTTTATTTAGATTTTGAGACTGAAAAATGAAAATTTGCGGATCTGGCTGATTGCCTAGTACAGAAAACATGATTCTCATTGGATGCCAATGCGTAGGAGGCATAAGATGGTAAATGAACTATTATCATGGAGCCTTGTCAGGGTACTCAATAGTAGTTAAACAGGTGGTTCCGGAGCATGGCATTAGCATCCAATCCTATAGTTCTCACTTAATAGTTGTTTCTCTAAATAATGAAAAAAAAATTCTACCCTTGAAAGCCAAAGAACTCTTCAATCTTCAATATCAAGGTGACCAACTTTACATTATACTCACTACAATATGCATAACAATAATAAGTAGGAGTTTGAAGAACGGAAAGCGTGGAATTGAGGGATTGGTTTGGAGTAGGCTCGTTTTTGTGTTGGCTTTGGATGGGACTAACATTGGAACAAATAAGAGGATTTTTTTTGAAATTGAGCATGGTTGGTGGTGGAACTGTATGAATTCGAGGTGGAGGTGGAGGAGTTAAAAGTGGTAAAAATAGATGGATTTGGTTTAGGTATTAGGGGTGGGCATCCCATCCCGCGATCCCGTCTCGGTCTTATCCCGATTTTTTTGTGTCCTTTTGGGATTGATCAAACTCATCTTGATCTCATCCCGTTCCGATCTAGAGTGGGATGGGATTGGGATGAAGATTTTCAATCCCGCCCTCCTCGTCCCATCCCGAATTTATTTATTTAATATTTATTATTATTAATTTTAATCAAACTACTCTTCTAAATGAAAGTTTATGATGCATTTAAATTAAATCAAAACATTTGCTATTTGAAAACTTGCTTAATTTGATACTCTTTGTTTAAATAAAAACTTAAGTTTGGATATTTTAGGTCAAATAGAATCCATAAAAATTTATACTTTTTCACATTTTAGATTGGTTATAGGACAATTATTTTTTGAAGACATTAAAGTCAAATGATGGTTTGTTTAGTTTTGCACTATGAGTTATATGTACAGCTATTGGTTAGTGTATCACACACAAATGACGCTTAACATAAAAAAATTGTAAGTTCATTGGACCATAAATTTTACATGACATTTAATATTGTTACAATGATAGTTATATGTAGATAAATTTGGCTTTATTGGTGTGTGAGCAATGTGTGACGAAATTCTTTTGCATTTTTCATTAGAAGACTTTAGTACCCGCTCATCCTCTCTCGAACCCGTTTGAGATGAGACGAGGTTGGGATGAGGTCTATCCCGTCTTGTCCCATCCTGATCCCAAACAGGATGGGATAAGGATCAGGTCCATCCCGACCCGTGCCCACCCCTAGTAGGTATTGAGAGGGAATTAGAATGGGCGATATTGGGGGTTTGAAAATGGTGCATTGGCAGTGATGAGAGCTTTAAGCCTTTAAAGAGTGACCTTAAAATTGTTGTTGAAGCATCTAAATCAATTGAATAGCATTGTGAAAGTGTCTTTTTTTTTTTTTTTTTTTTTAGCAAAAGTGTCATGAAAGCCATCTTGAGAATTGTTTTTAGCCATGTGTGTGTGCAAAGAAACTCTGGGTTTTTTTTTTTTTTTTTGGAACAAAGCACACACTGTTGCTATGTCCATTGGCGGATGGAAGTGGTCAATTCAAGAACGCTTTTCTCATGTGGTTCACACCCTTCATAAAGCCTTTTAACAAGCTTGCCACATTGAGCGCACCCTCAAACACCGCCTATGCTTCAAATCATCTCAAGGTCCTACTTGCCAATCTTTGCATACAGAAGATGTTACATGTGATGACATTCTCCCTACTCCTGCACATATCAATTTTTCGTCTTCAGCCAATGTCCCTAATGTTGCACTCCCACCATCTGAACCCTACAGTGACAAAACTTGAGCCGCCCAACCTTTATGCAACCTCCAAATCCCAAAAATCGATCAAACAATTGTCACTGCAACTAATGAGTCCACTGAAGAAGAGATTTCATAGGATACTGATTTTATCTATGGAGATGAATCAATTGCGAGCCCACCTCTCTTGGTATGATGTCGAATTTTCACAATTTAAACTTGAGGACAAATTCTTTTTCAAAATAGGGACTGATGTAAGACATTATCAGGATTCAGGCAAGCCTTATTTTCTAGATTATTAGTACTGGAAATTACAATTGCAAGTATTTCTATTTTTCTAGGTTTAGTTAAATTAGGAAATTTAATTCTTTTTGTCTATGAAAGAGAGTTTTTTCTTTGTAATTGATTAATAATATTTTAGAATTATATTTCTTCCTTTTGGCTTTGGCTTGTGGATTCAAGCTTGTCTATCTTTTATTCTCCGTCTTCTTCTCTTCTCTTTATTACCTTACGAATTCAAGTTTTCTCGTCTTTAGTGGGGCTGCTCAGGAAACCGTTGACTGCATTCTCCTTTCATGAGAGTTCCTTGCCTCCATTTGGAGAAGATGTCAAGATGAATTCCGTATTAATTGTTCTGCCCCTATTACCTTCCTGGACATGACTGAAAAGCGGAACTCAGCCAGCCATGCAAGTCTGAATCTATGTTTGATAGGCAATTGGATATGGGAAAATACTCTTCATGCTCTTGTTTAAGTCATTTGGAGGGAGAAGAACAACAAAATCTTCAATAGAAATATAAAGAATATAGATAACATGTGGCTATAAATCAAAGGACATCATTGATTTTGAGCTATACTTGGGGCATCTTAAAGGAATCAAGCTACTCTTGTATGTTTGATTGTGGAGACATTGTGCATGATAAGATTTATTGAAACTTGGTACTTGTATTTTGGTCTAGCTTTAGTGCTCTCCACTAATTTCTGGCTTTTACTTTTTGTGAAATGGAAATTTTTTGTTGTGCTGATTAAAAAGTGCAATGAAAGGTTTTGGTCCCCTCTTAGGAGTCGGGTTGATATTCAAATTTTTTTTTGAAGGGTGAGTAGAATTTTTTGAACCCTTGACTTATGATATCATCTGCCCAAATTCTTATCAGACAACCTAGCACCCGTAGGCTGCCCTTTTGCTATTTCCAAACTAATAGAGTCGGTATGTCAAACTCTATTATTTTTTCTTGGATTCGGGCCATTGCACCTTTGTTATATTTCTGATTTTAGCTATTGATCTAGAAGATCTTCAAAGTAAGGTCGGGAAAATTATCATCTTATTCTCTCTAGCTTGCTTGAGTTTCACTAGTCTCATTTTTTTACTAGTCTTAGCAATTAATTGCTGGGTACCTTGGATTATATAACTTGTGTCATGTACAATTATCAAGTGGACTTTCCAACATGCAAAGGTGGGTGGTGGGAATCACCGATTGAGAAAAAGTTAGGGTTTTAACCTGGTAAACAAGTCTAGAAACATCTATACCATGGAGCAATGAAGTGTAGGATGTTAATTTTAGCCATTTAATATTGGGAAAATGACTTATAAGGCCTAATTTTTATAATTGTAGACCATATAAGATCCTAACAATTGAAAATGCTTCAAAAGGCTTAATTTTTGTAATTCAAGACTATTAAAGGGCATAAACTTAACCATGGTTAAAATATATGTAAATAGACATATATACCCATATTACTAAACATATTGACGTGGTGTTGTTATTTATGTATTCAAATTAAAAAAAAAAACAAGCGAAATATGCAATTTTTAAGGCAATTTGATATATTTTTAAAGTTGTTTTTTTTTTTTTTTTTTTTTTTTTGAAAGGCAAGTCGGTTTTTTAGCCTAGGATCCGTAACCTAGTCCCGAGATGCGACCTACGGGTCGAACACCACCCCGAAATAAAGATGCCTCCAGTGGGTCTCGAAGCAAGGATCTGTGGATCAAGTCCACAACGCCTTAACCAATCGACCACAGCCCCTTTGGCTATTTTTAAAGTTGTTTCATGTCACTAAAACACAACTGATTGATTCTTGTTGGGTAATTTGAAAGTAAAAAAAAAAAAAAAAAAATTTGGAATTAAACTTATGATTGGTTTTAAGAAGGTGAATTAATTTTGAAAATTGATCACTTATGTTAAATGATAAGAATGTCTTTTTAATTGTTTTTAAACCATGGGTTGGATTTGTGACTTTTAAGAGTATTTAATTATTAAAAATAGACATTTTGGGGCATTTTCAATTGTTAGAGTATGATTTAGTATATAATTATAAAAAGTAGGCCTTATAAGTCATTTTTCCTTTAATTTTAATATTTCCTATATTGAAGAAGTCTCGTTGCAGCATTATATTTCACCATTTAAGTGTCTTTGCTTATGGTATTTTTGGTTGAAATATATTGGTAATTGGTATTTCATTATGTAGACATGCCCTTAAGTGCCTTTAAGATTTAACTACATATTCTTGAAATGTATATCGATGAATGATCAGTTTAATGTGATAAATTTGGTAGTTTAGTTAAAAAAACTAGATGTTACCTAGTTAATCATTCTGACTGTTGCCAAAAGAAGTCTGATCTTACAAACTGTCTGTACGAGAGGATTGTCACCATGGGCGAACCTACTAAGGGGCGAGGGGGGGGGGGGGGGGGGGGGGGGGGGGGGGCGGGCAGCTGCCCCCCCTCAATTTTTAAAATATTTTTAGTATATATATTTTAGTCATAAAAAATCGATTATATAATGTAGAATACAATATGTTAATTGTTTATGAAAATATTCAAACATGTCTTTGTTGGTGTAGTGGTTGGAGGTTTATCATTTTTAGTAAAAGACCTGAGTTCGATACTCTTCGAGTGCGTTTTTTATTTTATTTTCAATACAATTTTTAGGGGTGGGCAAAAACCAATTTAAATTTAGTTAACCGATCGAACTGATTATAAACGATTCGAAATCGGTTTACGATTTTGAACCAACCGATTTATAACCGAACCGACCGATTAATTAGATATATATATAAATAACTAATTAACAGGTGTGTGTCAATACCTGATTAGTGCAACAAATGCACTGCAATACACCTTGTTGCACTGAATCGCCCCCTTTTATCAAAGTTTTCAATTTGGGCTAAAAATTGGGTCTGTAAAAAATTAGGCCTGTAAAAAAATTGGGCATGTTTTAATGAAAGTCTTTCAAGTGCTTGAGCCCGAAATTTTGGCTTAACCAAACCGAACCGGTCCGAAATTCGGTTCAACCGAATTCATCGATTTACAAATACAAAATTCGGTTTCGATTTGGGTTTTGGGCAAACCAAATGAAATCGGTTTGGGGCTCAAAACCGAACCGAACCGACATTGCCCACCCCTAGCAATTTTATTAGTAATTGCAAACATTAAAAAATGTTTAGTTTAATAAAAATTTATTAATATTAAATAAATGAATTGTTTTTCACAAGTAATATTAAACCCCTAACAAAAAAATATTTAAAATTAATATCTAAAATAATAACGATAGAATTCAAAGAAAATATATACCATTAGCCAACTCGTATAAAATTTGAGCCTCATATAAACTATTTTTTCTTTGAAATTGTATTATGATCATATTAGATTCGCAAATTTCAATTTTTTTTTAGCTTCACCTAGAACTTATCCTAATTATTTTGTGATTCTCAATTCTAGACAACCAGGCTTTGCCACTTTTTGGTCAGGTTTTAAGTTTTTTATATTTCTATCCCTTCTATAGATAATGTTTGTGATTGTATTTTAAAGAGAATGGGTAAAGGTGTAAAAATGCTCTAGCCTGGCCAAAAAATGGCTTTAAAGTCTGGCTGCCTAGACAAACTTTTTTGTGATATTAGTTATATATTCTAGTTATTATGCTTGTTTGCTCTTTGCTAAGGTTATCAATAGTGACCTTATTTTGGCTTAAAATTGTATTTTTTATAGTTAATTTTTTTTATTAGTTACTAGCTTAGGTAAAAAAAAAAAATTGGCTTTACCATTGATAACTACTATTATCAACTAATAAGTATTTTTCATTTCGCCCCCCTCGACTAAAATTCTGGGTCCGCCCCTGATTGTCACAATGAGAAAATTGAAGAGTGGCTTGTATTCATACATCCACAATGATGTGGAAACTGTATTCCTGGAATACTTGCTTGGGGACTAAAAAAATATCTAATACTTAAGTAATGGTGGGGCTATTCTTTGAATTGTTGGTGCTGGCTAGGTATCATCATGGGAATGTAGTTATGATTGGAATTCCCTATTGAAGCTCATCTGACAAATTGTTGATGGAGCCCTGATTCTAGGGGGCGAGGCCAGAGAGCGAGGTGGGCGCAAGGCCCGCCCACCACCATCCATCATCGCCCACCTCGCGCTCTGGGCCTCGCTCCCTAGAAGGGCTCTTGATGGAGAGAGTGAACATATTGTAGACCAAGAATTCAAATATCCTTTAATACCTAAGCGTTTAGTTAGCAAGAAAAAATAGTAACCAATATGTTCACTGTTACACTAGAAGATTTAGCATAGAAAAAGGTTGCAAGTTAACAGGGAAAGAATACTGTGTGGAAAGTTGTGCAGAAAGGTCACGAAGTTTATTAATTTGCTTGTATTTACGAGATAATATCTGCAAAGCATCAAGTACCAACTGGTAAGATAACTTTACGAGTAAAATATTATAGCAAATGGTTCTGGAAAATACACAACCTGGATCTATGTGGTCTCAGGCAACGCCTAGGTTGGCTATACTAGACGTCACTGCCTCGCCTAGGTAAGGCGCAGCCCAAATGTTAAACAAAAAAAAAAAAAAAGTAAGTTTGTAGTCAAAGGCGGTCGCCTACGTGAGAGCCTTTGACTAGAATTTTGTTTATTTGTTTATTTATTTTAACACTGGCTTGTAGCCTTTTGCCCAAGGTGCTAGGCGACACCCAGGTGAGTTAGGTGCCCAGGACAGGTTCCTCACCTTGCCTTGCCTAGGACTACATATGAGTTCGGATTTTGTTAAATTAGTACTCTGCATACGAATCAGCCCTGTAGATGGATGCCTGAAGATTTTGTCAGTTAAATCCGTCCCTTGCTTTTGATGGCAAAGAGCAAGATATTGGGTTGCTTTTGAGAAGCATCAAAACTTAGTGTGGCAGTAGGGTCTTAACTTGGTGATCGTCACTTCATCAGATATATATCCTTTGCTGATATGTTTTTCAACTAAATGCTTTGTTTTGCTGATTAGTTGCATTTGCAGGTCCATGTGTTCCTTTTGGCTTCCTGAGCTCCTTGCATTTGAGTAAATCCCTTCCAAATTCATTAACAATGGAAAAATCTTGTCATACTATTATGTATGAGTTCGTCACAGTATTTAACAAACAGAGGATAACAATCTGTTACTAAAAAAGAGAATCGAAAGTATGGGAGTGGTGAAATGTGTAAGGAGATGGCGTAAAACAATCAGAACGATACAAATCTCATAGACACAGCCTCAGTTAAAGAATGTTGCCCTTAATTATTTTTTAGTTTAAGCTTGAACACAGCATGACAACTTAACAGTGTGAATACTTTTAGATATGGAGTGTTCATCTCCATACAGTGAAGTGCTTTTGTTTTCAAGTTTCTCTTGCCCCAAGTTTTACATATTTTCTGAAATAATCCAAATAAGGAGCAGAGAAGAGAAGACTAGTGAAATGGCCGAAAAAGATCAAGAGCATACACATGCAAATGAAGAAAAACTCTTGTTAAAAAGAGGACTAGCCTTGAACAAATTTTTATTAAAGAAACTCTTGTTAAAAAGAGGACTGGCTTGAACAAATTTTTATTAGCAATCACACTTTTAGCCTCAACAAACTCAATTCTTGTGGGTGGGTTATGGTGAGTTTAACTTCCAAACCTTCTGCATGTTTTCATTTTGTTGATAACTTTCCTTCTAAAAGTGAGGTGTTGGGCGTGTTTTTGTAATAGATACTGGGGTGATGAGTGGTGCCATTCTGTACATCAAAGAATATCTCAAAATCACATCAAAAGATGAAGAAATTTTAATTTGGTGGGAATACTCAATTTAATGTCTTTGCTTGTGTCTCTAGCTTCGGGTAGGACCTCAGATTTGATTTGATTGGTAGGAGATACACAATAGTTTTGGCTGCATCACTTTCCTTGTTGGGGCTCTCATCATGGGTTTTGCTCCTTCCCATTCCTTTTATGGGTCGGAAGAATGTTTGCTGGAGTTGGGGTTGGTTACACTCTAATGATCGCCCCTCTATATGCTGCAGAGATCGCACCAACTTTGGCCAGAGAGTTGCTTGCTGCCCTTCCTGAAGTCTTCATTACTTTTGGGATTCGACTTTGTTATATAATGAACTATGCATTGTCAGGCTTCCCAGAGAAGTATAATTGGAGGGTAATGCTCAGTATTGCTGCAATATCGGCTGCTGGCATTCTAATGGGGTGTGTTAGTGATGCCAGAATCTCCTCGGTGGTGGCTAGTCATGAAAGGGCGAACAGATGAAGTGAGAAAGGTACTTCTAAATGTTGGAAAAATCCAACATGTGTGACACACATATGTGTTTAATGTGTATTGTTATCTTAAAGTATAACCCAAATAAATTGTGATCTAATATGGTTAATTGGGCTAAGGTATTAAAATGTCATGGGTTTAATGTGTAGATACACTCAAACAATTTCTAATTTGATGAGGGACCAAATTAGAAATTGGTAAATTAGAATAACTGATAACCCATCAGTTATAAATACAGGGTCATGGTCCCCAGTTGTGCGTGTGTTTTGTTTCTTCTAAAATTTCCTTCTACAGAGAGATATATAGAAAACATACTTTATCAACTGAAAGATCAAAACTCATCCCTTCCTTGAAGTGCTATCATGGATCAAGGTGTGTTTCCGTTTTATATTTGATTGTTCTCTTCTCATTGATTCAATATGAAGCATACAACTGTGTCTGTAGATAGTTAATATTATAGGTGGTATCAGAGCCCCTCCATGATTGATTCTTTAAGAGATTATGAAGTTTAGGATGAAGTTTTAGCATAAAATCAAGGTTTTTTAAAAGGGGTTTAGGGGTTTTCGTTCAGATCTGCATGTAAAATCCAGATCTTGATCTACTTTGTTCATCATTCTTACCCCTTCAAAGAAGGTCATAGGTTCAAGTTCAATGAACACATTATTCATTGATGTATTTAATTTTTTAAGTGAAAAAGGCCTACAAAACGGAAGTGCCCAAAAACTAGTTTTTTTAATAAACACATACACTCATTAAATAGAATATGTATTTTCATTATGTAGAAAGGGCCAGGTTTCATCGCTTGTGGCCTCTAAACTCTTTGGACCGGCACTGACTAAATCAAACGCATAATCAAATCATAACATGTGGAACGATTCTCCCAATAATAATTAATATATAAGTTGGGATATAACCCTTATTCCATTTTTAAAGTTCAATTTTTCTAAGTACGTAAAATCTATGATGTTTATGATTTTATCAACATTTTCTGTAAACATACTCAGATATTGGTTATCTTGCTCAATCTAAATCACCATGAAATAAGGAACCATTAAATATGTGAATGTCCCTACATTTTGAAATATTGGTGATTTTTAACTCAAGAAAATATCAAATACCTCTTTTAATCTTTTTGTTATCTATCTCTTCAATGCAATTTCAAGATGAGCTGAACATTGCAGCTGAAAGAGGATGACTGGCCACTTTTGATGTACGTGTTCTTAGAAAGGAGATTAAATTAGGAATGTATGCAAAGTGCGTGCTCATTAACAGTGTTCTAAAAATTGGTTTAGGCGGTGCCTAGGCGTTGGAGAAACGCCCAGATTAATGGTTGGACGGGTTTTGGGCAGTATAGGTGGGTCTGGGCGAGTTTTTTTTTTTTTTTGGTAAATAAGGCTGATTGTGTTCTTATTTTATTTTATTTTTCCTCTTTTTTGGAAATAAACAATTTAATTATTTTTTATTCAGTATATGTCTGAATGTAGCAAATGATGATTACTTAATGGAATTCTCAAATGATCTGCTGATATCAATTTTAGTAATGTAGATTTTATCAAATAAGATTGAAGTCATTCATGCAATTTGAAGAAAAATAAAAGAGTGGGTTTGGATATTTTTTCACAAATTCAACTTTGTATAAAATATCCATCATGACCAACTTCAGTTATTTGAGTTTTAATAATTTTTGTTTATGATTGTTAATTTTTCATGTTTTTAAATTTTGCATATGTATCTTGGCATTAAATTAGATGTAATTGATAAGGTATTATGCTTAACTTTTGTAAATTATTAAAGTTATAATACAAAACCTAAGACCGCCTAGGCGCCACCTAGGCCCCTGGGCGTTAGGCACCTGCTCGCCGCATGTCCACCCCCTAGCGCTTTTTAGAACACTGCTCATTAAGTCAGCTATATCTGTCTAGTGATAAAGATGTGTGTGTTTTCATTAAGTAAGCTAGGTAGGATTTCCTAGTTGTTGGAATTGAACAATTCTTAAGAGCTAGGCCCCTAGCGTCAGATTCGTGTAAGGGGAGGTTCAATACCTTCCAATCCTTATCTGTTCTTCTTTTTCTGTTCTTCATTTGTTCTTCCATTCTTCATATGTTCTTCTTCTATGTTTTCATCTGTTCTTCTTCTGTTCTTCATCTCCATCTATTTTCTTTTTCTTCAATACGTTCTTGAGCCTCCCCTGGCGCCGATCTGGCGCTAGGGTTTTGACTCTTAAGAATTGTTCGTTGCAATTATATTAGGGGCAAAAATAGTAGATAGGTAGGATTAGGATTGTCACTATGGTACTAGCTAGCTGATAGACTTGTGGCTGATGATATTACAAGTTCAGATTTCGAACCTCGCCATCGATATTTAGGATGAGAAGGGTTTAATTATAAAAAAAATTATGATTAAGATTGTAAATTATTTTGGAATGAAATGATAAACATTTCTTCCTAAAATAGTTATACTTGTTGACATAATGATTGATGGATGATCTAATACAGATTTAATATGTGAGGCCCCAGAGTTCCATTAAGCTCAATTATTTTTCTTGTTTCATTATGCATTTATGTGCGATGATATCCTCATTAGGTATACCTCTTCCCTTGACACAATGTGCTTAATCTATACGATTCTGAGATTATCCTTTCCTTATTTTATTTAGGTTTTTAATTTAATTAGATAAACTTGTTTATTAATATGTAACATACATTTTCATCCACTACATTAAATCAAAATAAACTATGGACCCTTTGCACTTTGCTAGAAGCCATAAGAAAGAGAAAGCATCACACAGAGAGTTTTTGTGGATTAGCTGGTAAGAAAAGTAATGCTTGTTTTAGTCCGAACTAAATTCCTTATGGGTTAATGAGTGTGCAGTGTTTATTACAAGGGTGGGTACGGGATGCGATGCGATGGACCTTATCCCTGTTCTATCCCCATTCGTTCGAGATCAAGGTGAGATAGACCTCATCGCGACCTCTTCTTATCTCAAACGAGTTCAGGACGAGACGGAATGAACATGTACTAAATAGTACTTCAATGAAGAATAACAAAAAATTTCATCTCATATTGTTCACAAACAAATAATGCCTAATTTATGTGCATATAAATAATATTAACTACCATATAAAATTTATGGTCTAATGAACCACTACACCATATAAAATTTATGGTCTAATGAACCACTACACCATATAAAATTTATGGTCTAATGAACCACTACACCATAAACGGCAATTTTAGTAACATAGTGTGTTACAAATTTTTTTAAACACCACAAAAATCTTACAAATCATAGCATTAAAAATATTAGTAACACATTGATATGTTACAACCTTCAACTTTCGTAACATCTCCACGTGTTTTGTAACACATTGTAGTATATTACAATGTTTAAATATTAGTTACATCTCCATGTGTTACAAATTTTATTTTATTTTATTTATTTTTTAATTTTGAATTTTTTTATTTTACAATATTCAAAGATATCGCTGTCAATTGCTTTGTCATCTTCTTCCGCCCGAAGCTCATTTGCCTAGAAGTCTCGTCCATCGAATCCAATTTTCAAAAACCCCCAAAACTATCCCAACTATCAAAACCTAATCTTTAGGCCAAAATCAATTCTCCCATGAACAAAGCAAGATCAGTAAACAACTAAACACCCCAATGAACCAAAATCTCTACCTCGACCTAAAAAAAAAAAAAAAAAACCCTTAACTCCCTAATAAATCGTTTTAAAATCAACCCCACATCCATAAAACCTCAAAAATTGCACCTTTTGATACTAAATCCCATGTTCATTTCTGTTATCACTTCCAGCACAAACCAATATCATCATGTTCACAACAATGCTAATGTTCTTTTCCAAATTCCAAGTAAACAAAACCTTCACCAAACAACAAAGACATAAACAACCATAAAAAACAAGAGAACAAACATACAAAACAAAACCATTAAACTAAATAAAACCCAAAATGGATTTCCTCTAATAGATCAAAAATTCTAATTGTCGAGGAAACCAGCAAGGGAGGGAGGGAGGACCCTCCATCCCCCTCGCGATGCGTGCAGGGAATGGGAGGCACGCATCGCGAGGGGAATGGAGTGTCCTCCCTCCCTCGCTGGTTTCCTCGCCAGTTAGCCTCTCTCCTAATAGATTGCAATTCATCCATAAACTGAACCAAAAAAAAAAAAATACATTAACCTCTTATTGATTGCTCACCTTAATTGTCAACGGTTTATATAACTTGTCTTGATCAACTTATACCACCATAGTAGTTCATAAAAGCACCCAAGAGATCATGAAGAAAATCTGAAAACTAGTAGAAACCCATGTTTCCATCTGTCGTTCCATTGGAAAGAAAAAGGAAGTTGAGCAAGAACATGAAGCACACATCCCAAAAGCCTATAAAAAAACTCGAACCCTTCTAGGGAGCGAGGGAGAGCGCATGGGAGAGGGCGCGAGGGAGGGGTGTAATCACCCATCCCCCTCGAGATGAGCGACACCGCGCATAGAGGGGGATGGGTGGTTACACCTCTCCCTCGCGCTCTCCTTCGCCCTCTAGAATTTCTGAAAAAACTCAACAAAGCAGATAGAGAATTACAAGTCTTTCCTCTCCTCTCACTCTCATTTATCAAGAAAGTTGCTATTAAAAACACAGACACACAAAAGAAGGCTTTTCATTGTTGCCTCATCATTATTAAAATCCCGTTGTCGTCGTGTACTCTCTTGACAGATCAACTTCAACATCCCTGAGAAAAGCCAATGTTTCTGGATTGCAACTTATTTCCTCCACTGGAAGGAATTAATCTCTGGGCAATCTTCTATATTTGTGTTGAAGAAGCTTATTTTTTAGCAGCACTGGCCCCTTATGAGCTTGAACTGCTCTGAACACTAAAATCATATGAAAATATGGATCAGTATATGAACCATATGAAAATCAAAAGGCTGTTCATCTCCAAAGTATATGAAAATATTGTTGAATATTACATTGCCAACCAAAATAGAAAAATATAGAATAGTCTAGAAAGTCCCGGAGTGTACTAGAAGATTCCGGAAGGGTCCGGAAGAATATGGAAAATTGTGGAACACACCGGAGTATTCCGGAAGAGTCCGGAACATTATGGAGAACTCATAAACGTCCTAGAAGAGTCTAGGACCTTATAGTATGTACTAGGTCATCCTAGAGCCTAGTGGAGACATGTACTTAGTACTAGAGCATGGTAGAATACTCTAGAAGTCTTTGTATCTAGAGAAGTTCTTGTGTAGGCTTGAGTTTGTAAGAATTCTCTAGATCACTCATGTACTTATCTAGTAACTAGTAGGATCTAGAACCTTCCCATAAGGAGGTGGAAGGTTAAGCTAAGTAGTATAAATAGGAGAGGGGATCATTTGTTTCATGTATCACACAAGAAAGCATCCTACTAAGGAGAGATCCCAAGATAGAATTAAAGAGAGTGTTCCTTTTGTAAAGCTATCTAGTTCAATAAAATAGTTTGTTCTTAAGTCCCTTGTGAGTTCTTATCAAAGTTCCTCTTCAAAGTTTCTTGTGTCGAGTGCTTCTTTGATTTATATAGTTAAGGTTATTATATTGTTGCGTATTCATTATAATACCAACCATATTGTAGCCCAATTTATCCCCAACATTTGGTATCAGAGCGAGTTCGATCCAATACAACTATCAAAGTCTCTTGGTGTTACTCTGTCCAAGGTATTTGTAAAATCATGGCAGATTTTACTATGTCCATTGAGAAGCTCAATGGTAACAACTATGGATCATGGAGTACTCGTATGAAATTCTATCTGCTTGGACAAGATTTATGGGATATTGTCAATGGAAGTGACACAACACCACCAAGGGAGCCAAGAAGCACAATCTCAACCTCGGAGACGACACCATCGACACCGGCACGACTAGAAGGTCCTGCTCAAAAATTCGACCCTGACGAGTTGAAGAAATGGAAGGTTAAGGCTGGTAAAGCCATGTATGCCTTAACAGTAGCTGTTGAAAATGAATTCTTGTAGCGGATTAAAGATGCTAGAACGCCGAAGGAAGCGTGAGACACTTTGGCATCAATCTTTGCAAAGAAAAATGATGCGAAGTTACAAAGGCTCGAAAATGAGCTTTTGGGAATCTCCCAGAGGAATATGTCAGTGAGTGAATATTTCTCAAAAGTGAAGTCTTTGTGTGACGAGATTTCAAAGCTAGATCCGGAGAATGGTATTACACAAACAAGGATGAAACGAATTATCATCCATGGGTTGAAGCCGGAGTACAAGAGTATTGTCACGGCAACTCGGGGCTGGGCCACCGAACCAACATTAGCAGATCTTGAGAATTTGCTAATTAATGAAGAGGATCTAGAGAAATCCATGTCTAGCAAAGCTACCTCCCAAGAAGAAACTGCCTTGTTCACTAATAACAGAGGCCGACGAGGACGAGGTCAAGGTAGAGGACGTGGTGTAGGGAGATTCAACAATGAAGATCAAAATGAACGACAGAGTCATGGTAGAGGTTAACAGTCAGGGGGAGCTCGAGGAACTCCAAATAGAGGAAGAGGAAGAAACCAGAACAAATGGCAACCAAAACATTGGCAAAGTGGTGAATGTTTTAATTGCGGAAAGAAGGGACACTACGCAAGGGATTGTTGGTCTAAGAAAGTTGAAGGAAATATTGCAACATCCTCCAAGAATCAGAGTCATGGAGAAAAAGATTGGGACTTAGATACATCCTTCCTTGTGGAGGAGGTTCATGTTGATACACAAGGGAATACCCCTCCAAAGGAAATCGCACTTACAACGGTAAGTCAGTACGTTGTTGATTACAAGAATGATTGGATTATTGATTCAGGTTGCTCCAATCATATGACCGGTGATGAGTCGAAGCTATTGAGTATGAGCAAATACGATGGAGACAAAGTTGTTGTAACAGCAAACAACACTCACATGCCCATAGCACATATTGGTAAGATAAAGCTGCCACGGAGAAATAGTCATGGTGAACTCCAACTCTCAAATGTGTATCATGTCCCCGGAATGAAGAAGAACCTGTTGTCAGTATCACAGCTGACTACATCAGGTAACTATGTTGTATTTGGTCCTAATGATGTAAAGGTGTATAAAGACTTGAAGATCACAAGTACGCCAATCATGGAAGGAAAAAGAATGGAGGTTGTCTATGTGATGTCCGCTGAAGATGCTTATGTAAACAAAGCCAGACAGAGTGATACTGGAGATTTGTGGCATGCAAGGCTGGGACATGTCAGCTACAACAAGTTGAAGATTATGATGCAAAAATCAATGCTTAATGGACTTCCGCAAATAGAAATTCGAGAGGATATTGTCTGCGCTGGTTGTCAATATGGTAAGGCACACCAATTGCCCTACAAGGAGTCAAAATATAGAGCAAAGGAGCCATTGGAGTTGGTCCATTCAGATTTGCTTGGAAAAATAAGACAACCATCAACTCGTGGTTATCAATACATGATAACCTTTATTGATGATTTTTCAAGGTATGTTTGGGTTTATTTCTTGAAGAATAAAGATAATGCCTTTGAGAAGTTCAAGGAATTTAAAAAAAGAGTTGAATGTGAGTTTGGGAGAAAGATCAAATGCCTTCGCACTGATAATGGAGGAGAGTACACTTCAAAGGAGTTCAATAGGTACTTACAGGAGTGCAACATACGAAGGCAACTCACATGCGCAAACACTCCACAACAAAATGGAGTAGCAGAGAGGAAGAATCGCCACCTGGCTAAGATATGTCGGAGTCTTCTTCACGCCAAGAATGTTGATACGAGATTTTGGGCGGAATGCATGAACACGGTAGTCTATATCACAAACAGGCTACCACAACCGAGGCTAGGATTTGTCTCACCATTTGAGAAGTTGAATAATGTAAGGCCCACTGTCAATTACTTCAAAGTTTTTGGTTGTGTATGTTACGTGTTCATAGCAGATGAACATCGTAGCAAGTTTGATAAGAAGGCTATCCGATGCATATTCGTAGGATACGATGAACAAAAGAAAGGTTGGAGATGTGTTGATCCAAATACAAATAAAGTATATGTCTCACGAAATGTTGTATTCGACGAGGCGTCGTCATGGTGGGCAAACAAGGTGGCGTTACCAGATACACAAGAGTTACAAGAAAAGCTTCAAATGAAGTTAAAAGACTCAAGTGAATTGGAGGAACGAAGGTCCACAACAGATGGGGAATCCCAAGAGCAAGAGCTGCAATCCAAAACAAGAAGTCCTTGGAAGACAGGCATACATGAGACACCAGAGGAGGTGCATATTAGTCAGCCAGAGATGCATCAGGAAGAGTAGGCACAAGGTGAGTTGCGAAGGTCTACAAGAGTGAGAAGACCAAATCCAAAGTACATAGATGCTGCCTATGCTGAGCTCAAAGAGCCAACTACCTTCCAAGAAGCCTCAAAGAGTCTAGAGTGGAGAAAGGCTATGGAAGAGGAGATTATGGCCCTGAAGCAGAATCAAACATGGGATTTAGTACCAAAGCCTGAAGGCGTGAAACCAATATCCTGCAAATGGGTTTACAAGTTGAAGATTCGCCCTGATGGAACGATAGAGCGATACAAGGCTCGGTTGGTTGCTTGTGGGTTTTCTCAAGAGTATGGCATTGATTACGATGAGACATTTAGTCCGGTGGCTAAGATTACTACCGTACGAGTCTTACTAGCCATTGCAGCTAGTAAATCATGGATATTGTGGCAGATGGATGTGAAGAATGCTTTTCTACATGGAGAGCTTGATCGGGACATCTATATTGATCAACCTCAAGGATTTATCAATCATGAGAAGCCAGAGTATGTGTGCAAGTTGAAGAAAGCACTATATGGCTTAAAACAGGCACCAAGAGCTTGGTACGGGAAGATTGCAGAATTCCTAGTTCAAAGTGGTTATCATGTTGCCCCAGCAGATTCGAGCTTATTCGTGAAAGCTCAAGGAGGAAAGCTAGCAATTGTAGTTGTATATGTGGATGACTTAATTATCACTGGAGATGATACCAGCGAAATCCAACAAACAAGGGAGAACCTGTCAGTACGATTCCAAATGAAGGAGCTTGGAGAGTTGAAACACTTTCTCTGTTTGGAAGTCGAAAGAACCGATAATGGCATATTCCTTTGTCAACGGAAGTATGCAAGGGACCTACTTTCAAAGTTTCGAATGCTCTAGTGCAAGCCAATATCAACACCAATGGAGTCGAACTTGAAGCTATGCACCGATGAGGGAAAGGAGTTGGAAGATACAACAATGTATCGCCAAATAGTAGGTAGTCTTATCTACCTAACTCTATCTAGACCAGATATTTCATTTGCCGTCGGAGTCGTCAGCAGGTTCATGCAAACTCCAAGAAAGCCACATCTAGAAGTCGTGAGAAGAATCATGAGGTATATCAAGGGCACACAGGAATTGGGACTCTTTTACGAAAAAGGAGTACAATGTAAGATCATTGGTTATTGTGATGCTGACTACGCTGGAGATCATGATACTCGCCGCTCAACTACAGGTTATTTTTTCAGTCTTGGTTCAGGAGTTATCTCATGGTGCAGCAAGAGACAACCAACCGTGTCCCTATCAACGACAGAGGCAGAGTATAGAGCAGGTGCCATGGCCGCACAAGAATGTGCTTGGTTGACACAACTTATGAAGGATTTGAAACAGCCAATCGAAGATGGAATCACTATGTATTGTGATAATTTGTCAGCAATCAAGTTGGCTGAGAATCCAGTCTTCCATGCTCGTACCAAACATGTTGAGGTGCAATATCATTTCTTACGGGAAAAGGTTCTTCAGGGAGATATTGAAATGAAGCATGTCAAAACAGAAGATCAAGTTGCAGACATCTTTACTAAGAGCTTACCAGCAACAAAGTTTTTGAAATTTTGTAAAATGCTTGGGATGACGATACGTATGAGGAAGGTTGGCAATGAGGGGGAGTGTTGAATATTACATTTCCAACCAAAATAGAAAAATATAGAATAGTCTAGAAAGTCCCGGAGTGTACTAGAAGATTCCGGAAGGGTCCGAAAGAATATGGAAAATTGTGGAACACACCGGAGTATTCCGGAAGAGTCCGGAACATTATGGAGAACTCATAAACGTCCTAGAAGAGTCTAGGACCTTATAGTATGTACTAGGTCATCCTAGAGCCTAGTGGAGACATGTACTTAGTACTAGAGCATGGTAGAATACTCTAGAAGTCTTTGTATCTAGAGAAGTTCTTGTGTAGGCTTGAGTTTGTAAGAATTCTCTAGATCACTCATGTACTTATCTAGTAACTAGTAGGATCTAGAACCTTCCCATAAGGAGGTGGAAGGTTAAGCTAAGTAGTATAAATAGGAGAGGGGATCATTTGTTTCATGTATCACACAAGAAAGCATCCTACTAAGGAGAGATCCCAAGATAGAATTAAAGAGAATGTTCCTTTTGTAAAGCTATCTAGTTCAATAAAATAGTTTGTTCTTAAGTCCCTTGTGAGTTTTTATCAAAGTTCCTCTTCAAAGTTTCTTGTGTCGAGTGCTTCTTTGATTTATATAGTTAAGGCTATTATATTGTTGCGTATTCATTATAATACCAACCATATTGTAGCCCAATTTATCCCCAACAAATATGTGGTGAACTCACCTGTAACTTTTCAAGGCGTTGTAAGGTATTCATGATTAGAAGTTCCTGACCGTTAGCTTGATGCAATGATGTGATAAACTGTGTTTGAGGTATGTAAAACCTACATCATTTCAGCCAAAGAAAATTGATTATTCAAATTATCAAGCTAATCCTAAATTCAGGGTTACATACTTGACTACTGAGTATTGCACATTTATCATTATCTGTTTCTAAACTACGGACATTGGCTTTGTAAAAGCAGACTGTTTATTTCAAAACTTGACATGTCAGTAAAAAATCTGACATACCAAAATCTTGAATGCGGCAGATTCCATCAATTGGTGCCGTTATAGCTCTTGTACTTATCTGCAATTAATGCCTAGAAATATCTCCTTGGAACACCATTGTTTATTTTCAACAATGACCAATTAAGAAAGCCAAAGTAAGTTCCATAATCAATGGTTATCCCTTTCAAGTTTCCATAATGGCAAAAGCAAAATGAAAATCAAAGTAACTCACCTAATCGAACTTCAAAAGGTGCTTGTTCCAACACAAGGTTTGAGCCTATTTCAATTTCTTGTATTGTCATTTTTCCATTTTGGGGAGCTTTATACAAACGAACCTCGCCAATCATAACCTCGTTCAACAGTACCTTCGCCTCATGTGCTTGTACCACCCGAAAATGACACATTCTACTAGATGAATTAGTAACAATTCTCCCGGGCGCAATTTCATTGCCATCAAAGTCTAACAATTTGCATAGAACTAAGTTCTCTTGCTGAGGGGTGTTTGCAACCGAACTTGAGGAATTTGACCCACCTTTATTCACGACTTACTCATATTTTGGCTCTTCTCCAAGTGTGCTTGAACCAAAATCTAAAATACAAAACAAAACAAAAAAGGAGAGGAACCATTAGGACCTTATTTAACTCAATAATAAAAATGAGAGGCAACAACAATACTAATGGAAAACTCCCATTCAATGCCTGTTTGACACCGGTCAACTCATTCTGAAAACCATCCAATCGAGTCTCGACCTTTGATGTGTTCTCAAACTCCATACGGTATAGCTTTGCATGCGCAGGAGCAGAATACATGAGATGAGCTGCCTCTTCATGACAGTGGAACCGACAGATCGAACACCTCCCTGATCCTCCCCAAATACTGCAGCTATGACATCAACATCCAAGGCTTCAAAAAAGTTTGTTCCTTTCCTTGTCATGTCACTACAAAAAAAACACGTTTCAGAATTGGCAAAAAACCGTCGCTACAATGATTTAGCCACGGCACAAAAACCGTCGCAATATCGTCGCTAGGTTAATCGTCGCTATTTGAATCAACAACGGCAAACTACCCCGTCGCTAATTAGCCACGGCAAAAAACTGTGGCTAACTCAAAAAATTCCGTCGCTAAAGCTGCTGAAAATTTCAACGAAAACTGTCACTAATTGTAAGATAGCGACGGTTTTGGCGACCGTTTTTGTACCGTTGCTATTTAGTGACGTTTTTTCTAAATAGCGACGATTTTTTGCCGTCGCTATTTAGCGACCGTTTATTTGTCGTCGCTACTTAGCGAGGGTTTTTTGCGATCGCTAAGGCAATATAGTGATCGTTTTTTGCCTTGGCTATTTAGCGACGGTTTTTTGCCGTCGCTAAATTGCAAATCTAATTGACAACACAGTCACGGTATTTGCCGTAGCTATTTAGGGACAACTTTGTTGCAAATCATATTGACAAATGAAATTTACAAATTACAAATTATAATTCATTTTTTATAATGAAATTAGCTATTAATGATTGTCCATTTTGAAAATTAATATCAACTACCAGAACTAAACTTAATTGATCAAAATTATAACAAAAGTTACACAGTCTCTAGAATATCATACAAAAATTTAAATTTTTTTTTACAAAGAATCCATACAAAAATGACAAAAAAACCAAAAAAAAAAAAAAAAAATTCGATCTATAGAATATCGGAGATCATAGATCTCCGAGAGAGAGGCAGCGTAGGAAAAGAGGGGAGAGAGAGGTGGCCGGGATCGATGTCGAGGGTGGCGGCTGGGATCGGTGTCAAGGAAGCGGCGGACTTCTCCTCTGTGGGTTTCTTCTCTGGAGGTTGAGAGAAATTTTTTGTTTAAGTTGGTTTGTAGAAAAAATTGAAATTTATATAGAGAAAGGTAATTGAAGGGGATTGGTTGTGTTAGTTTTACGCGGATCGATGACGTGGTTTGGTTTAGTGCGTTGGATTGAGCTAAATTTTTGGGTGTTATTGACGGTTGAGATGAGGTTTCACACGGATCGGTGATATTTTTTTTTAAACTATTAGCGACGGTAAAAACCGTCGCTAATGTAAAAAATAAAACCAACTAGCCACGGCAAATTGCCGTAGCTAATCTCTTTAGTGTTAAATTTTTGTTTTTTTAAAACCAATCAGCGACGGTTTTTCACCGTCGTTGATGTAAAAAATCAAAAACCAATTTTTTTTAAAAACCAATTAGCGACGGTTTTTTGCCGTCGCTAATGTAAAAAACCAAAAACCAATTAGCCACGGCAAATTGCCGTAGCTAATCTCTTTAGTGTTAATTTTTTATTTTTTAAAAAAATCAATTAGCGACGGTTTTTTGCCGTCGCTAATATAAAAAATCAAAAACCAATTAGACACGACAAATTGTCGTAGCTAATCTCTTTAGTGTTAAAAATTTTTATTTAAAAAAAAAAAACCAATTAGCGACGGTTTTTTGCCGTCGCTAATGTAAAAAATCAAAAACCAATTAGCCACGGCAAATTGCTGTAGCTAATCTCTTTGATCTTCTTTGATATTCTTTGATCTGATATTCGTTGATCTTCTTTGATTTGATCTGATCTGATCTTCTTTGATCTTCTTAGATCTTCTTTGATCTAATCTTCTTTGATCTGATATGATCTTCTTTGAATTTCATTGATCTGATCTTCTTTGATCTAATCTTCTTTGATCTGATCTGATCTGATCTTCTTTGATCTGATATTCTTTGATCTGATCTGATCTTCTTTGATCTCATCTTCTTTGATCTGATCTTCTTTGATCTTATCTTCTTTTATCTTCTTTGATCTTCTTTGATCTCATATTCTTTGATATGAACTTCTTTGATCTGATATTCTTTGATCCGATCTGATCTTCTTTGATCTTATTTGATCTGATCTGATCTGATCTTCTTTGATCTTTTTTTATCTGATCTGATCTTCTTTGATATTCTTTGATCGTCTTTTATCTGATCTTCTTTGATCTTCTTTGATCTCATCTTCTTTGATCTGATCTTCTTTGATATTCTTTGATCTTCTTTGATCTGATCTTATTTGATCTGATATTCTTTGATCTGATCTGATCTTTTTTTATCTAATCTGATTTTCTTTGATCTGATCTTCTTTTATCTTCTTTGATCTTATCTGATTTTCTTTGATCTGATCTGATCTTCTTTGATCTGATATGATATTCTTTGATCTGATCTTCTTCTTCGATCTTGATCAAATCTTATCTTCTTCTTCGATCTTGATCATATCTTATCATCTTATTCGATCTTGATCATATCTTATTCTTCGAAGGGGATTGGTTGTGTTAGTTTCACGCGGATCGGTGATGTGGTTTGGTTTAGTGCGTTGGATTGAGCAAAATTTTTGGGTGTTATTGACGGTTGATATGAAGTTTCACGCGGATCGGTTAATTTTTTTTCCAAGAGCAACCACTGATAATACCAATAAGTGAATGACTCTAGAAGTCGTAAAGAAAAAACAATTTAGGGGGATTGGAACATGTTCTAAAGTTGAAAGCAGTTAAAAAAAATAAAAGAAAAATAAAGTCGTAAAGAAAAAACAAGCGGCTTGGAGTATGTTTCAAAGTTGAAAAAAATAAATAAAAAACAATTTCCATTGCTGGGATTTGAACCCGAATCGCCTGGGTGAAAGCTAGGTATCCTAACTGGGCTGGACGACAATGGATTGGTGGCAATTTTATCCAGGTTTTATATTGAGGGTTAGAGCACTATTACAAATAGCGACGGCACACAACCGTCGCTAATATAAAAATGTTAATTTTTTAAAAAACAATTAGCGACGGGATTTTGACGTCGCTAATATAAAAATAATGTTATTTTTTTTAAAAACAATTAGCGACGGGTTTTTGCCGTCGCTAATATAAAAATATTAATAGAAAAAACAATTTCCATTGTCAGGATTCAAACCCGGGTCGCCTGGGTGAAAGCCAGGTATCCTAACCGGGCTGGACGACAATGGGTTGGTGGTGATTTTATATATATCTATTTTCTTTATATGTTTTTATATAAGTTTTTTTTAAAAAAATTAGCTACGGTAGAAAACCGTGGCTAACTGTTTTTATATAAATTTTTTTTAAAAAACAATTAGCTACGGTAAACAACCGTAAAACTCATTAGCCACGGCACTTTGCCGCCGCTAACCGTTTTTATATAATTTTTTTTTAAAAACAATTAGCTACGGTAAAACACTGTGGCTAATGAGTTTTATTTGTAAAACTCATTAACCACGGCACGTTTGCCGTCGCTAAATGTTTTTATATAATTTTTTTTTAAAATCAATTAGCTACGGTAGAAAACCGTGGCTAATCAGTTTTATTTGTAAAACTTAGCGACGACGAAAATACCGTCGCTATTACAAGCGTTAGCGACGGTTTTGTGCCGTCGCAAATTATTTAGCGACGATGTTTTATACATATGTGGTGAAACAGTATCGGAGACAGTAGCGACGGTTGAATGCCGTCGCTAATCTTTTAATTTGTCGTAGCTAATGTTTTAATTAGCGACGGTATTAAAAGTCGTCGCTAGTAAAGCATTTTTTTTGTAGTGTGTCATTTCTCTTTACTTGCTCTTTATTGATTTTGTCATGTAACATTCATAAGAAAATAATGAGAAACATGCAAATAAACTATAACACAATCGTCCCACACAATGACCCAGCCCAACCTGAACTAACTTAACTGAATGACATAGCACAACTTGTCCCAATATTTTAAAGATAATATATACAATAATGACCAACGCTCCTCAAAATATTGATGTTACTAATTACCCATTTTAATGTAGTGCACCACTCACATGATCTGCCGAGCCATCTTTAACATAGATTGCAGCCGTTTGCTTTGAGCACCACCATCTACATTATCATGAACTAAAGACACGAGTTTATGAAGGGCTTGGACGGCAAGGGGCTCCAGCTGGTGCATCGTTATCTTTTGCTTCTGATTAGTTCCTTCTAAATCCTTAGTCTCGCATTCCTCATCCAATCCACACTCATCTTGGCCTGCTGAAGAAAAACAGAATTATACATTTCAAATTTTGTGAGGCTTGAACTGCCAATATATGTTATTCCAAAGATGAAGCACTAATTTTTTTTTTCTTTTTTTCATATTGAACTGGAAGAAAAGTCATCAGCAAATTGTAACACAAATGCAAATTGCCAAAATTCAGAATGTGAATCTAGTGTCCTGCCATGGGAATTATGCACTCAAAAAAATAAAAAGTTTTCATAGAAGTTAATCATATAACAGAAGACAAACCTGCTTGTCCATAAGCAGCCTGATGATGGACACGCTCTCCAGATTTTCGATTATCAACTGAAGCTCTGCCTAACATATGATCCTGTCCTATTTTCAAAAGAATGAACTTGACTTATGGTTCTTGGTAAATTCTTTATGCATTTAGCAGAAAACAACAAAATCTGATTCTGTGTAAATCCATACTAAAGTCAATGCAAACAATGACTTGGTTTTTGGTAGCATCATCTAGATATTGAGTTTACTCTTTGGGAACTATATATACACACATATATAACAAACTGGAAAACTCAAAATTCAAATACATAATGTCTATAATCTAAAAAACAAGCAACAATAGATTTCTGCAAAGATTTTTCAAATAAAGCCAAACACTCGAGGATTACCTTTCTGCTTCCCCTTTATTTTCTTTGAGAACTCATCCAGTACACTAAATCTTCTATTCACCAACAGCCTATTAGCTGCTATTAAAGGCGACCTCTGCTTTGCAACCTAAAAGAAAGAACCCCATTTCCCAAGCTCAACTTATTACACAAGATATAATCAAAGATATAATACACATGAGTTTTGCTTGTCAATCTGATGTCACTATTCCAGGTGGAAAATAAATTCGTGAACAACACACACTACAAAAAAAAGCATTATTAGCTACGGAAATTAGCGACGGTTTTTTAAAACTGTTGCTATTTAAACGCTTTGCGACGGCATAAAACCGTCGCTATAGTTTCTGCTACGGTTTTCAGTACATAAATTAAAATAACCGTCGCTAACCGTTTTGCGACGGATTAAAACTGTCGCTAATACGAGAATTAGCGACGGCAGTGGAACCGTAGCTAATGTTTACAAATTTTTTTTGTTAGCCTCGGTCAAAATACCGTAGCTAATGTGATTTTTTTAAAAAAAATTATAAGAAAACAATATAGCGACGGCATTGGGACCGTAGCTAATGTTTAAAAAAAAAATTTGTTAGCCACGGTCCAAATACCGTAGCTAATGTGATTTTTTTTTTTACAAAATTATAAGAAAACAATATAGCGACGGCACTAGGGCCGTAGCTAATGTTTACAAATTTTTTTGTTAGCCACGGTCCAAATACCGTAGCTAATGTCATTTTTAAAAAAAAAAAATTTTAAGAAAACAATATAGCGACGGCACTAGGGCCGTAGCTAATGTTTACAAATTTTTTTTTTTGTTAGCTACGGTCAAAATACCGTAGCTAAATGTAAATTTTTTTTTTAAAATTATATAAAGCACAATTGCTATATATTTACAAACTGGATAAAATCACTAATAACATATTTCCGTCTAGCTCGGTAGGAGACCTAGTTTTCACCTAGGCGACCCGGGTTCGAATCCCGCCAATGAAAATTTTTTTTTATATTAAAATTTTTATATTAACGACGGCACTAGGGCCGTAGCTAATGTTTACAAATTTTTTTTTTTGTTAGCTAAATGTGAAATTTTTTTTTAAATTATATAAAGCAAAATCGTTATATAATTATAAACTGGATAAAATCTCCAATAACACATTTTCGTCCAGCCCGGTTAGGAGACCTAGTTTTCACCTAGGCGACCCGGGTTCGAATCCCGCCAATGAAACTTTTTTTTTATATTAAAATTTTTATATTAGGGACGGCACTAAGGCCGTAGCTAATGTTTACAAATTTTTTTTTTGTTAGCCACGGTCCAAATACCGTAGCTAATGTCATTTAAAAAAAATTTTTTTTTTAAGAAAACAATATAGCGACGGCACTAGGGCCGTAGCTAATGTTTACAAATTATTTTTTTGTTAGCTACGGTCAAAATACCGTAGCTAAATGTGAATTTGTTTTTTAAATTATATAAAGCAAAATCGCTATATATTTATAAACTAGATAGAATCACCAATAACACATTTCTGTCCAGCCCGGTTAGGAAACCTAGTTTTCTCCTAGGTGACCAGGGTTTGAATCCCGCCAATGAAACTTTTTTTTTATATTAAAATTTTTATATTAGCGACGGCACTAGGGCCGTAGCTAATGTTTACAATTTTTTTTTTGTTAGCTACGGTCCAAATACCGTAGCTAAATGTGAATTTTTTTTTAATTATATAAAGCAAAATCGCTATATATTTATAAACTGGATAAAATTTCCAATAACACATTTTCGTCCAGCCCGGTTAGGAGACCTGGCTTTCACCTAGGCGACCCGGGTTCGAATCCTGCCAATAAAACTTTTTTTTTATATTAGCGACGGCACTAGGGCCGTAGCTAATGCTTACAAAATTTTTTTGTTAGCCACGGTCCAAATACCGTAGCTAATGTGATTTTTTTTTAAAAAAATATTATAAGAAAACAATATAGCGACAGCACTAGGGCCGTAGCTACTGTTTACAATTTTTTTTTTTGTTAGCCACGGTCAAAATACCGTAGCTAAATGTGAATTTTTTTTAAAAATTATATAAAGCAAAATCACTATATATTTATAAACTGGATAAATTCACCAATAACACATTTCCGTCCAAATACCGTAGCCAATGAAACTTTTTTTTATATTAATATTTTTATCTTAGCGATGGCAGTGTGCCATTAGCCACGGTTCTCTACCTTAGCTAATTCTTTTTAAAAAAAAAATTATATAAAGCAAATAGATATATATATATATATATATAAATTGGAAACATACTCCAAGCCGCTTGTTTTTTCTTTACGATCAGATAAAAGAAGATCAAAGAAGATCAGATAAAAGACGATCAAAGAAGATCAGATAAAAAAAAATCAGATCAGATCAAAGAAGATGAGATCAAAGAAGATCAAAGAAGATCAAAGAAGATAAGATCAGATCAAAGAAATTCAGAGAAGATCAGATCAGATCAAAGAAGATCAGATCAAATAAGATCAGATAAAAGAATATCAAAGAAGATCAGATCAAAGAAATTCAAAGAAGATCAGAGAAGATCAAAGAAGATTAGATCAAAGAAGATCTAAGAAGATCAAAGAAGATCAGATCAGATCAAAGAAGATCATAGAAGATCAAAGAAGATCAGATCAAAGAAGTTAAAAGAAGATCAAAGAAGATTAGATCAAAGAAGATCAGATTAGATCAAAGAAAATCAGATCATATCAGATCAGATCAGATAAGATCAAAGAAGATCAAAGAATATCAAATCAAATAAGTTAAAAGAAGATCAAAGAAGATTAGATCAGATCAGATCAGATCAAAGAAGATCAAAGAAGTTAAAAGAAGATTAGATCAAAGAAGATAAAAAAAAGATCAGATCAAAGAAGATCAGATCAGATCAAAGAAGATCAAAGAAGTTAAAAGTAGATCAAAGAAGTTAAAAGTAGATCAAAGAGATTAGATTAAATCAGATCAGATCAGATCAAAGAAGATCAGAGAAGTTAAAAGTAGATCAAAGAAGATTAGATCAAAGAAGATCAGATCAAATAAGATCAGATCAGATCAAAGAAGATCAAAGAATATCAGATCAAATAAGATCAAAGAAGACCAAAGAAGATCAGATAAAAAAATATCAGATCAAAGAAGATCAGATCAGATCAGATCAAAGAAGATCAAAGAAAATCAAAGAAGATCAGAGAAGTTCAAAGAAGATCAAATCAGATCAAAGAAAATCAAAGAAAACCAGATAAGATCAAAGAAGATTTGATCAGGTCAAAGAAGATCAGATCAAAGAAGATCAAAGAAAATCAAAGAAGATCAAAGAAGATCAGATCAAAGAATATCAAATAAGATCGAAGAAGATCAGAGAAGATCAAAGAAGACCAAAGAAGATCAAAGAAGATCAGATCAAAAAAGATAAAAGAAAATCAAAGAAGATCAAAGAAGTTCAAAGAAGATCAGAGAAGATCAGATCAAAGAATATCAAATAAGATCGAAGAAGATTAAAGAAGATCAAAGAAGACCAAAGAAAATCAAAGAAGATCAGATAAAAAAAGATCAAAGAAGATCAAAGAAATCAAAGAAGATCAAAGAAGTTCAAAGAAGATCAAAGAAGATCAGAGAAGATCAGATCAAAGAATATCAAAGAAGATCAGATAAAAAAAGATCAAAGAAGATCAGAGAAGATCAGATCAAAAAAGATCAAAGAAGATCAAAGAAGATCAGAGAAGATCAGATCAAAGAATATCAAAGAAGATCAGATCAAAGAAGATCAAATCAAAGAAGATAAGATCAAAAAATATCAAAGAAGACCAAAGAAGATCAGATCAAAAAAGATCAAAGAAGTTCAAAGAAGATCAGATAAAAAAAGATCAAAGAAGATCAAAGAAGTTCAAAGAAGATCAAAGAAGATCAGAGAAGATCAGATAAAAAAATATCAAATAAGATCAAAGAAGATCAAAGAAGATCATATCAGATCAAATCAAAGAAGATCAGATCAATAAGATCAAAGAAGACCAAAGAAGATCAGATAAAAAAAAATCAAAAAAAAAAAACACTAAAGAGGTTAGCGACGGCCTACTTGTCGTCGCTAATTGGTTTAAAAAAACACTAAAGAGGTTAGCGACGGCCTACTTGCCGTCGCTAATTGGTTTAAAAAAAAAAAAACACTAAAGAGGTCAGCGACGGCAAGTAGGCCGTCGCTAATTGGTTTAAAAAAAAACACTAAAGAGGTTAGCGACGGCCTACTTGCCGTCGCTAATTGGTTTTAAAAAAAAAAACACTAAAGAGGTTAGCAACGGCCTACTTGCCGTCGCTAATTGGTTAAAAAAAAAAAAACACTAAAGAGGTTAGCGACGGCAAGTAGGCCGTCGCTAATTGGTTTAAAAAAAAAACACTAAAGAGGTTAGTGACGGCCTACTTGCCGTCGCTAATTGGTTTAAAAAAAAACACTAAAGAGGTTAGCAACGGCCTACTTGCCGTCGCTAATTGGTTAAAAAAAAAAAAAACACTAAAGAGGTTAGCAACGACCTACTTGCCGTCGCTAATTGGTTTTAAAAAAAAAAAAAACACTAAAGAGGTTAGCGACGACAAGTTTGCCGTCGCTAATTGGTTTAAAAAAAAAAACACTAAAGAGGTTAGCGACGACATACTTGCCGTCGCTAATTGGTTTAAAAAAAAAAAAAACACTAAAGAGGTTAGCGACGGCATGTTGGCTGTCGCTAATTGGTTTTTTAAAAAAATATCACCGATCCGCGTGAAATCTCATCTCAACCGTTAATAACACCCAAAAATTTAGCTCAATCCAACGCACTAAACCAAACCACGTCATCGATCCGCGTGAAACTAACACAACCAATCCCCTTCAATTACCTTTCTCTATATAAATTTCAATTTTTTCTACAAACCAACTTAAACAAAAATTCTCTCAAATTTTTTTTCTCTCATTTTCCAGAAAAGAAACCCACAGAGGAGAAGTCCGCCGCTTCCTCGACACCGATCCCGGCCGCCTCCCTCGACATCGCTCCCGGCCGCCTCTCTCTCCCCTCCCTTTCTCCGCCGCCTCTGATCTCGGAGATCTGAGACCCGAGAACTCGGAGATCTGAGATCTCGGAGATCTGAGATCTCGGAGATCTGAGATCTCGGAGATCTGAGACCTGATCTCGAAGATCTGAGACCTGAGATCTCTGATCTCGGAGAGATCTCTGATATGATCTCGAAGATCTCTGAGATCTGAGACCTGAGATCTCTGATCTCGAAGATCTCTGAGATCTGAGATCTGAGATCTCTGAGATCTGAGATCTGAGATCTCTGAGATCTGAGACCTGAGATCTCTGATCGAAAATATTTTTTTTTATTTTTTTAAAAACCATTTAGCCACGGCAAAAGGCTGTCGCTAATATAAAAATAATGTAATTTTTTTAAAAAAACCATTTAGCTACGGCACAACGCTGTCGCTAAAATAAAAAAATAATGTTAAATTTAAAAAAAAAATCAATTAGCCACGGCAAAATGCCGTCGCTAATAGTAAAATATTTTTTTAAATAGCATTTAGCCACGGCAAAATGCCGTCGCTAATATAAAAATAATGTTAAATATTTTTTTTTAAAATCAGTTAGCCACGGCAAAATGCCGTCGCTAACATTAAAATATTTTTTTTAAATACCATTTAGCCACGGCAAAATGCCATCGCTAATATAAAAATAATGTTAAATTTTTTTAAAAAAAATCAATTAGCCACGGCAAAATGCCGTTGCTAATATAAAAAATAGAATTTTTTTTTTAAAATCAGTTAGCCACGGCAAAATGCCGTCGCTAACATTAAAGTATTTTTTTAAAATACCATTTAGCCACGGCACAATGCCGTCGCTAATATAAAAATAATGTTAAAAGTTTTTAAAAAAAATCAATTAGCCACGGCAAAATGCCGTCGCTAATATAAAAAAAATATTAAATTTTTTTTAAAAAAAAACCAGTTAGCCACGGCTATTTTACACATTAGCGACGGTTTTATGCCGTGGCTAATTAGCCACGGCTATTTTGCCGTCGCTGAATCAAATAGCGATGATAAATGTAGCTACGGGATATCGACGGTTTCGGTGCCGTCGCTGATTCCTTTTAGCTACGGTTTTGGGTCAATTTGCAACGGATTTTAGCCGTTGCTGATGTCAATTTTTTTTGTAGTGACATTTGATCTTTTGATTGGAGGCCAACCACTTTTTAATCCTTTGATTGGGGATCCAATCAACCACCAATATTAACTTCGATAATCAATTCTATTGGAATTAATGCTTGAAATATATAGGGGGACCCTTGACTGAATTCCTACTCTTAGTAATAAACATATTAATAATCTGTCCTATTCCTATAGAATATCAATAAACTATTCATAGTTTGTTCGGAGATCCTTCACCATACGGTAAGGCCACATTTATTAGGAGCAAAATCATAATTAAATAAAAAAAAACGTAGAAAGCAAATGTGTGATGACTAAATAAACCAAAGAAGAAAGAATGAAACGACTATAGGAACAATCAGTATACTTCTGCATTTGAATTGACATGAACTAAGAAAAGGAGCGTACATGTAAGACATAAGTTCTTATCTGTTGCCCCAACCAATTTTAGTAAGGGATTGTGTATGTTGTGCATTCATCTGAGCTTGTCTAGCCATTTCAACCTGATCTAATCGGGATTGCAGCACAGCCATTGTGCTTGACTTGTTTAGATGTTGAGACCTATTGTGACAGCAAATAAAAAAATTTAGGCAGAGAATTTTTATCTAAAAACAGGGGCATGCTTCTTTTCCTCAAGTGTGACATCAGCATGTTACTAGGCATTAAAAATGATATATAGTCATAACAGTTTAACGAAACAAAAAAATTAGTCATAACAATGTTTACGTTTAAAACACCCTATGCACTAATAAGTCCGTACCAATCACCTACAGACACCAGAAGGAAAAAATAAAAATGTGAGCTCCGAGTGACCCGAGTCATACCTTGGCAAGTATTTTCGACATAAAAAGTAAGAAGAATCACAATGTAAATATGAAAAAGAGGAATAACAGTATTTGGGCGCCACCTTTCATTTGACATGTGGCAGTTACTCCGGTAGGGATGTGCACTATCCTCACTGCACTCTCAGTTGTGTTGACATGCTGTCCCCCAACACCTCCAGCACGAAAGAGCTCGATGCGGAGATCAGATTCATTAATTTGATATCTTGAAGATACGTCTTCCAAAATTGGAATGATAGCCACAGCAGCAAAAGAAGTATGTCTACGTTTTCTGCTGTCAAATGGAGAAATTTTTACCAACCTGTGCACCCCAACTTCTGCTTTGACATATCCAAATGCATATTCTCCATCAACTTTTATTGTTGCACGCTGCATAGCAAACTACAAAGCTCAGTGCCACGATGATTTGATAAGGGGTCAATTAGGCAGACACGATCAAGCAAATAGAAACTCCAGATATGTGAAGCATTATCTTTCACGTGACAAATGCGATATAGTTCTAGGCTAAATACAAAAAAATCCTCAAAAGAAAAATGTGATAGAAAACACAAAACTAATAATAAAAAAAAAAGTCAGATAGGAAGTAAAGACTAATAACATTGAAATTTTGAGAGCAATCGTGTAGGGCAGTTTCACACAAGCGTTTACGCCCTATGTGTCACCTATGCTTTGACTTGATTTTCATAACATTGCATATCTAATATTTCAATCTCTTAAAGGACAGTAAAGAAAATTTCCTCGATTTAGTTTGACAAGAGCTCAATGCACAAAAGTTCACCAATTATTCTAAAAATTTGAAAACTCTTATGACTATGATGAGTCCAAACTAGAGGTGAGGCAACTAATTGTGTCTATCACTACATGTATGGATGACCGTAGGAAGTGAATCTTGATTCCTGCAAGCTCGCCTGGCATTTCATCGACCGAGATGACACTGTATCCACGCACGGCATATCTCAATTTGTTGAACATTTACTCAGAACCTGTTCTGATCATGCCCCGCTTTTGATTTCTTTGCCAGTCACGCAAGAGAAGGCATGTCTCCTTTTAGATACTAAAGAATGTGGCCATCCCACCATAGTTTTCTGGAATTTTGTGGATAGTAATTGGAATATTAATTGTGATGGAAGTGGGGCGATGTTCAATTTGTCTTTGAAATTAAAAAACATGAGACGTGCTTTTAAAATTTGGAATAAGGAGACCTTTGGCAATATTTTTAGTCAACTTAGGAGGTTGGAGGATGAAATCCAACAATTAGAGTTCAGCTTATTACATGGATGGGATATGAATGATAGTGTGAACCTAAACAAATGTCAGGCGGAGTATAAGTTGGCAATGTTGCAAGAAGAAACCTATTGGAAAAAAAAATCACGAGAAATTTTTTTTTAAAAAGGGGATGCATGTACAAAATTTTTCTTTGCTTCAGTCAAAGCTAAACAAAAAAGAAGGGCTATTTCAAAAATATGTGATGGGTAGGCAATGAAATAACGATTAAAAACCAATTTTACAGGAAGCAAACCGATTTTTCCAACACCTGTTGTCTTCGGAGGGTTATCAGGAAGATGCAGATCTTTTGGGGTGTATCTCACTTTTGATTCATTCAGAGGATTGTGAACTGATTATGTAGGCGCCGAGCTTAGAGGAGGCCAGAAACACAATTTTTAGCATTCCGCAGGATAGAGCTCCTAGTTTAGATGGTTTCACCGCGAGTTTTTTTTCAGAAATGTTTGCAGATAATTGGGATTGATATGTGGAAAGCAGCACAGGAGTTTTTTGAATGCTATGCTATGCTAGGGTCTTTCACTCCAAATTTCTTATCTCTCATTCCGAAAGTGGAAGTCCCCTCCCGGTTCTTTGAGTTTAGACCGATTAGTCTTTGTAATATGGTATACAAGACTTTTTTTCAGAGAATATAGGTTTGGCACAGGAGATAATGAGATTCATCGGTAAAAATGTGACTGGAAACAACATTATATTTAAACTGGATATGGAAAAGACGTATGATAGAATTGAATGGGGATACCTTTTGGTTGTGCTTCGCAGATTTGGTTTTGATAATAGAGTATGTCACCTTATCTCTAATTGTATATCTCACTGTGGCTTTTCAGTTCTTCTTCAAGGGAGATATGAAGGATATTTCCAATCTTCTCGGGGACTCAGACAAGGGGACCCTCTTTCTCCGCTATTATTTGTTATTGTAGTAGAAGTGCTTAGCGGGAGACTCAAATGAGCTTATCATAAAGGGGAAATTGGTTTTTACCATACACCTAGGGCATGTTTGCCAATTACTCACTTATTGTATGCGGATGACTCCTTGATCTTTTTAAATGGCAGGAAAAAAAATCTGCATGAACTTCCTAAGGAGATATTGCTTGGTTTCTGGTGAGAATTTTTTTTTAAAAAAAGTTTGTATATAATTGATGAGAAGGTTCGGACGGAAAGATTGGTCCTTATTAAAAAATGGACTGGTTATTGTTACAAGCCTTCTCTCTTTACATATGTTGGAGTTCCCATATATCAAGGTAAATACAAAATTTTTTATTTTGATACTTTAGTTACTAAGATAAAACAAAGAGTTCAGGGTTGGAAGGCGAGATTACTTTCTCATGGGGGAAGATTAATCCTGATTAGACATGTGCTTCTTTCGATGCCACTGTATACTATTGCTGCGACTTGTGTGCCAGTGAAAGTTTTGAAAAATATGAAGAAAATTATTGTTGATTTTTTCTAGGGGACCATGAAGGTAGACATAAAAGAAAATGGGTTGCTTGGGATAGACTAAGCCTCCCTACAGATGAAGGGGGTTTAAGTGTGCGTAGTCTAGATCATGTGGTAAAAGCTTTTCGGATTAAGGCTCTATGGAACCTAATGAGCACAAATTCGCTATGGGCAATCTGGATGAGAAAGAGATATTTAAAGGCGCGAATTCCATTTAGGAGTCAGGAAATTAAAATATGTGCTTCTCCATACATAAAGTAACTGATTGAGTTCAAGGACTTTATGGTTGGTCATTCTACATGGAAGATTGGAACGAGCAATGTAGTTTTTTAAATGAACACTGGAGTGAAGGTGAGCTTTTTCACCGTATTGGTTGGGCAGAAACACAGACTAAATGGCCTTCCCTTAGGCAAATGCATAGAGAAAACTTTCGGTCACTTGGGTATGTTCTGCAAAGGAAGGTTCAAGATCTATACAGTCAAAGGTTGCGAAGAGAAGTGGGTGAGAAGATACTAGAATTTGGATACCGAATAATGACGGTAAATTCTCTATAAGCTCTGCCTGCGAGATTTTGGAGATGGATTTGGCATACATTGTTACCTACTAAAATCTCAACTTTTGTGTGGAAAATTGTAAAAAGAGCTCTGTCGGTGGATGGGGAGTTAAGGAGAATTGGTTTTCAGCTTTCTTCTAAATGTAACTGTTGTCATTATTTTGGGGATGAGACTGCCAAACATCTCTTTTCGGAAGGAGAACTTGCTAGAAGGGTTTGGGATCATTTTGAGAAGGTTTTCGACATTCATGTTCATAGGCCGGAAGAAGTTTATACCATACTTAATGTGTAGTTTAGACGGGCAAACTCATTGACTCATTCAGGTATTCTTTTTCAGCTTACGCCTTTATTTATTCTTTGGAAAATCTGGATTCAAAGAAATAAGAAATTATATGAAGGTAAGGAATGGTCGGCAAATTATGTAATTATTAAGGTTTATCACTGGATTAGATGTGTTTCCAAAAAATTTACCCATAGGAGAAGGGATGAAAATGGCCGGTTAATTAGTAGATTGGGATTACAGAATAAAATAGTGGTGGGTCCACCAACTCGAGTAGTCTATTGGGTTTTCCTGCCATCTGGTTGGATTGCTCTTAATGTGGATGTGTCTTCGGCAGAAAATTGGGCGACAAGAGGGTATGTGATCAGGAATGACGAAGGCGATTTTGTGGCTGGGAGTCAAAATTTATTTGGGGTTGGGTCAAACAATATAGCGGAAACCATGGCATTATTGGAGGGTTTAAAATGCTGTAAAATGAAGGGATTTACAAAGTGTTTGATTCAGACTGATTCCATGTTGGTTAAACAATAGTTTTATACGGAAGCAAAGGTTTCGTGGTTCATAAATGATTGGTGGAGGGAGATTAAAGAGATCAGTAACTCGTTGGTGTGTCATTGTATTCATGTCTTTAGGGAAACAAATTCAGTAGCTGATAATTTGGCAAGATTGGCCCAAGATGAACAAGGGATTCGAGTTTATATATGGGTGTCTCTTCCAAATAGGACAAGAGCCTTGGTTACCTTAGATAAAATGAGGACAACATATCTGAGGAAGTCGCATTAAGTCTTGCTATGAATTTGTTATTATAATGGAACACTTGGTTTTGGTTTGGTGCGTTGTAAGGAAAACAAATTTGGTGTTGTTATTTGCTTGGCTGCTAGTATATCTGTTGTAGCTGTAACAAACTTTGATGATATTTCAACAATGACAAAACATAGTGTTCACGTTGTTTTGAGTTTGATTAGTGGCACGTTTTGGCATTTTGTGGAGGCGCGTTTCGCAGGATTTTGGAGCAGCTATAGGGAAGGACGTTTCCTCGACTTGCTTTGGTAATTCACAAAGGCTTGGCTGCTACTTCTACAGTTCTATTTAGGATGGAATGTTAATGACACGTTGGGCAATTTAGTGGAGGCGCAATTCGCAGCTCTTGGACAGAACTGCTGGTATTTTTGGTTTGCTTTGGTTACTCATATAGATAGGTTATTATTGTTTGTTTTGTTTTCTTATGTTTTGGTAAACTAGGCTTAGACTTAAGGTCTAAACTTGGTGATTCAACCTTCTTGTTTTGTTTCCTTATGTTTTGGTAAACTAGGCCTAGGCCAAAGTTTCATTTTGATAAATTAGGGTTTTTTCCTAGTTTTATCAATATTTTGGTGAATTTGGCCTAGGCCCTAGGTGATGCAGGAGGATCCGAGTCAGATGATGTTGAGTTGTCAGATAGCATGTTGTTGGCACTGAGATACCTTGAGTTGACAGATCAGCGCAAAGATGGTAGGAAATCGTGATCTTTTCCTAATTTGAACATATTTGGGTGCGTTTCGGTATTTTGGCCATAACTTTGGCTACGGTTATCAGAATCGCGCATATGACCCCAATTTGGAAAGCTCTTGGCGGTGCGCACGTCGTGGCCACAATTTAAGTAGTTTTTCCTTTTATAGTAATATTTCAATTATCGTTTAGGAAGTGATTCTGAACCCGATTTGGGTCAGATTCTTGGCAAATTATTTCTTTTATTACGTATTTTGTTTTAGCATGATTATTGGGATTTTGCTATTTTTGGTAAAATTTTGATAATGACGAGTTTTAGCTATAAAGCCCGGCTTGTGGGCTGATTTAGAGATACTTTTGATTTGAATAATTTTAATTGAACATTAGAGTTGTTTCTCTGTAGTTTGGGCGAATCTCTTGTGTATTTTCCTTGTGAATTGTCTGTTGAAACTAGCCTGCAGGATAATCGTTATTCTGTCTGGCGCCACTAGGTTTTTAGTCTTCTTTTCAGGTAAAGTCGTAATGTACCCCCGATATGTGTAAAACCTTTTTGATTAAGTAATAAACGTCTAGCATCCCATAGTTTCCCCTCCTATTTGGAGGTTAAAAAAAATTTATCAGATGCCCATTCAATCTTTCATTTTTATCTTCTTTTCATTCATTCAATCTCTGCCTCTGCGTGTTTAAGTTTTAGATTGAAAAAAATTGTTAGATTAGTAAGGGCAAATGATGTAATAATCGTATCCTACACAATGAATTCCTGTGTAGATTACAATTCTCTTATTGTCTGATGCTTTTGTGTTCTAAATATTTAATGGTTTTGTTAATTTTATTGTTTCAAGTACATCTACAAAGTATTGTAGTTTAGAATCAAGTTGAAATTACGAATAGAGAAAGCAGTGAAAAGATTCGTCTACAGAAACATAATAGAATTTCAATAAAAAACATGTAATCAGAATCTCGATTCAAGTGAAATTAAACTTCTAGTTACGAAACTATCAGAATATGAAGTGAGATAGAACTCTAGTTCGTATCTTGAGAATCTACAATCGCCAAGTGAGAGTCCAATTTCAGTAGAAATGCATACAACTATCCGAAATAAAACTCGCGTGAACTGAAAATTTACATGATGATCGACTGAAATTTCAGAGCGAAACTTACGTTTATCGATCCGAGATATCTTCTTCCTCCATCTCTTCGCGCTCAATGAGGTCGATCATGGCGGAACAACAGTGATTCAACTAAACTACTTGCGAGTTGAAACAAAAACGGAGAAATTATAGAGGTGCATACATTCCTTGCCTTTGATTGACAGATCAATCTAGATTGAAGAAGAGATCATCGAATTAGGGCTTTTGCATCGAATTGCTGAAGGTTTAAATCGCTCGAATTGTCGACTGAACGACTTGAAAGTCAAATTTGAGCAGACGAAGAACACGAGAGAGAGTAGCTGGACAAGAATCGGGCAGAAACGCTAATGTTTTCGATGATTTTGGGCGAGATGAATGCAACAAGGACGAAAAGTTGAACTAATGAATCTCTATTGTTTTACATTGAATAAATAAGAAAGGTGTTGAAGCTCTAATGAAGGTGTGAAACAAGAAACTGTTTGGACTCCTGTTTGAAACAGGAAATTGTTTGGACTTCTATTTGAAACAGGAAACAACAAACTGCTGTTTGAAACAGGAAACAAATTCCGGAAACAACAATTGTTAAATAGAGCAACTAGCAATGAAAGTAATTAGAGAAAACCAAAAACATACCACAAGAGACACAAAGTTTACGTGGTTCGGCGAATTGCGCCTACGTCCACGGTGAGGTGATTCCAGTATATTCAAGAAGAAGGTACAAGAAGATGACAATTCTCACACAATCTCTCAACAATAGATGAAACAATTCCAGCAATTATCTTTTTCTATTCCCTGTGCTTCACAGTTTTTCTACATATAAAAAACAACTACAGTTCCTAGTATATATAGCGTCTTGTTTCCTGTTATACAACAATTCTTTCACAGCAGTTTCCTGTTTCACAATTGCTGTTTTCGGAATTTGTTTCCTGTTTCAAACAGCAGTTTCCTGTTTCCTGTTTCAAATAGAAGTCCAAACAGTTTCCTGTTTCAAACAGGAGTCCAAACAGTTTCCTGTTTCAAATAGAAGTCCAAACAGTTTCTTGTTTCACAATTATCCACCTTGGCGAATTTTTTTTAAAGAAAAAAAAATGAGTCGAAACAAGGCAAAAAAATAAATTGATCAACACTCCACCATAGCTTTGTCACCTCACGAAACCGCCCCGAAGGGCAACGCCCCAAAGGGCCCTCAATCAACATGAGTCAATGTGGAGTAAGTCCAAACAATGTTGGAACTTAACTCCAGGAACAACCTTTGTCAACATATCAGCAGGGTTGTCTTTTGTGTGTACTTTCACCAAAGACACAACCATCCTCAATTACATCTCAAACAAAGTGATATCGGACGTCAATATGCTTAGTCCTTGCGTGATGAACCTGATTTTTAGCCAAGTGGATGGCACTCTGACTGTCACAAAGAACCTCAACACTATCTTGTTCCACACCCAAGTCATTTACAAGACCCTGAAGCCACAATGCTTCTTTTACAGCCTCTGTCAATGCCATATACTCTGCCTATGTAGTAGAGAGAGCCACTGTATCCTGAAGCATAGATCTCCAACTAACCGGAGCATCGTATATCTGAAATACGTAACCAGTAGTAGATCTTCGTCTATCTAGATCACCAGCATAATCAGAATCAACAAACCCACGAACCTGACATGAATCTCCACCGAAGTCCAAACCCACATCCAAAATACCTTTTAAGTACCTAAGCATCCATTTCACTGCCTCCCAATGTTTCTTCCCAGGGTTTTCCATATACCTGCTCACAACACTAACAACCTGTGAAATGTCAGGGCGTGTACACACCATAGCATACATTAAACTGCCAACTGCACTAGCATAAGGAACATGCGACATGTATTCCTTTTCTTCCACTGTGACTAGAGATAACTTTCGAGAAAGTCTAAAATGTGAAGCCAAAGGAGTAATAACCGACTTTGTGTTTTCCATGCCAAACTGTGATATGACCTTCTCAAGGTACCCCTTCTATGAAAGAAATAATTTTTTATTCTCCCTTTCTCTTCTTATCTCCATACCAAGTATTTTCCTTGCAGCACCCATATCCTTCATCTCAAACTCAGATGCAAGTTGAGACTTCAATTTATTTATCTCCACCATACTTTTACAGGCAATGAGCATATCGTCAACATAGAGCAAAAGATAAATAAAATCGCCACTACGAAGTTTTTTCAAGTAAACACAACAATCATACTTACTTTGTGTGAATCCATGTTTCAACATAAAAGTGTCAAATCGTTTGTACCACTGCCTAGGTGACTGCTTTAACCCATAAAGTGATCTCCTCAAACGACAAACATGGTCTTTTTTTCCAACAACCTTAAAACCTTCCGGCTGATGCATATAAATTTCCTCCTCTAAGTCTCCATGCAAGAAAGTTGTTTTCACATCAAGTTGTTCAAGCTCAAGGTCACCATGAGCTACCAAGCTCAACAACACACGTATAGAAGTGTGTTTTACCACAGGAGAAAATATCTCATTGTAGTCAACGCCTTCCCTCTGAGCAAAACCCTTAGCTACTAATATTGCCTTGAACTGAGTACTAGACTCTAGAGTAGCATGTTTCTTCTTAAACACCCACTTGCAGCCAATTGCTTTCCTTCCATTAGGCAACGACACTAGATCCCAAGTATGGTTCTTCTGGAGAGACTCCATCTCACCCTGCATAGCTACTAACCAACTCTAACTATCTGAATGACGAACGGCCTGCTTGTAAGTAGTTGGCTCATCATCTTCCACAGAGAGTGCATATGCAACCAAATCAACTGTATTCAACTGACCATAGTGTTTCAACGGTTCTTCAAAGCCAAATTTTTGAACTTGCTTAACCGATCGTTTTGACCTAGTTAAGGCCAAAGGTTGCTGCTGGGATTGATTATCTTCAACTGGTTGTTGTTCCTCATGGTCTTCAGGCTCATAATTCAGATCATGTGTGCCTGCTTCAACCACTTGTTCATCTGCTACATCCACAGACGCTTCAACTTCCACTTTCTGAGTGTTACTAGATTCACCACCACTATCAACCAACTCCTTAGCTTTAGTACAAGCTAACAAGGAATTTTCATCAAATGTAACATCTCGACTGATCACAAATTTATTATCCTCTAAACACCATAGAGGATAACCCTTCACGCCTTTTGCATACCCCAAGAAAATGGCCTTCTTAGCCCTAGCATCAAGCTTATTTTCTTTCACATGGTAGTAGACAATACAACCGAAAACTTTCAGTATACTGTAATCAGCATGTTCACCTGACCACACCTCATAAGCTGTTTTGCAGTCTAATGTAGAATGTGGCGATCTATTAATCAAGAAACACGCGATGGCTATTGATTCATCCCACCATTCTCTGCCAAGACAAGCATTGGAGCGCATACACCTAGCTCTTTCAAACATAGTACGGTTCAATCTCTCAGCAACTCCATTTTGTTGTGGCGTGTCTCTAGCAGTCCAATGTCGAACAATTCCTTCCTGATTACAAAACTGTTTGAAAGTACCCTCAGTATACTCGGTACCATTATCAGACCTCAAAGTCTTCACCTTTCTTCCAGTTCTATTCTCAACCATTGCTTTCCACATTTTAAATGTCTCAAATACTTCATTCTTAGACTTAAAAAAATATACCCATGTGTAACGGGAATAATCATCAATGAAGGAGACAAAGTACCTGGAACCTCCCTTAGAGGAGACATTCGCTGCCCCCTACACATTTGTATGCACATAGTCTAGAATACCTATGCTCTTGTGCTTGCTTGTACTGAATTTTACCCTGCATTGTTTTCCATATACACAATGCTCGCAAAACTCCATAGTCGGTTTCTGCATACCCTTCAGTAACCCTTGCTTGCTCAGTAGAGACAATCTTTTTTTCTATCATATGCCCAAGTCGCATGTGCCATAACCTAGTGCTTTCCGATGAAGAAGTTCCCACTGCCACATTTTCTGTTACCGTGTTACCCATCAAGGTGTACAAGTTACCTTGTTTGATCCCTTTCATGACAACCAAAGACCCATGGACAACCTTTAAAACTCCACCTACCGCTGTAAACTTACAACCATTGGAGTCTAAAACACCAAGCGAGATAAGGTTCTTTTTCAAGGCTGGGACATGCCTCACATCAGTTAAGGTTCTCACAACACCATCATACATCTTAATCCTCATTGTTCCAATTCCAACTGTCTTGCAAGCGTAATCATTACCCATCAGAACAGTACCACCATCAATGTGCTCATAGGTAGTGAACCACTCCCTGTTTGGGCACATATGGTAATAACACCCAGAGTCAAGGATCCATCTCCCAGAGATTTCTGTGTTTTCACCCGCAACTGAATAACATTCTTCATCATTTTCCATACTAGATGCATAAATTACTTCATTAGTATCACCCTTATCTTGCTTTTTCTTGCCCTTCCAACTGTTATCATGATTGCCTTTACCTTGATTTGGACAATTTTTCCTAATATGCCCCCACTCTCTACATTTGTGACATTGTGGACCTCTAGACTTTGATCTAGATTTTCCACTCTTTAAAGATGATTTCACTTGAGACCTTCCTCTAGCAACCAACCCTTCAGCTTGATCTTTCCCATTACCACTTGATGAAGTTTTCTTCCGAATCTCATTGGACAAGAGTGCATTGGTAATTTCATCAAATGTAAGTTCATCTTTCCCAAACAAAATTGTTTGTACAAGATTTTCATATGACTGCGGCAAGGAGTAAAGCAATATAATTGTTTGGTCTTCATCCTCAATCTTCACATCCACATCTCTCAAATTTGAGATAATCCGTGTAAACTTGGCGATATGATCACCAATTGGAGTGCCCTCATCCATTGCTAGTCTGTACAATTGAGTTTTCAAGTATAACCTGTTTGATAATGTCTTAGTCATAAACTGTGACTCAAGCTTCAACCAAACATCAGATGCCGTAGTCTCTTCATTAATTAAAAAAACTATGTCTTTATCCATACACAAGCAAATAACAGCACGAGCCTCCAAATCCAATTCTTCCCATTCACCATCTGACATGGTTTTAGCCTTTTTATCCTTCCCTAGTAATGCCTTGTGTAATTTCTGAGAAATAAGCAAATTCCTCATTTGTATTCTCCAATATCCGAAATCGTTCTTACCATTAAATTTCTCGATTTCATACTTCTCCACATGTGCCTTGCTCACCTTGGATGCCATTGCAAACAAAACCTGTGACTTTCTAGACAAGAAGCTTTACTACGATTTTTCTTCAAACAACTTGTGCACAAACAAACCCTAGCACTTTTGAATCATCACAATCTTGAGTAGAACAATTCAAGATCAATTTCCCTTAGTGCTCTGATACCAATTGTTGCGCCTTATTGCGAAAGTGGGTAGACACCAATAATTGCATACAAGTACCACAAGGATCCAATCAATTAAATAGAGCAACTAGCAATGAAAGTAATTAGAGAAAACTAAGAACATACCACAAGAGACACAGTTTACGTGGTTCGGAAAATTGCGCCTACATCCACGGTGAGGTGATTCCACTATATTCAAGAACAAGGTACAAGAAGATGACAATTCTCACACAATCTCTCAACAAGAGATGAAACAATTCCAGCAATTATCTTTCTCTATTCCCTGCGCTTCACAGTTTTTCTACATATAAAAAACAACTACAGTTCCTAGTATATATAGCGTCTTGTTTCCTGTTATACAACAATTCTTTCACAGCAGTTTCCTGTTTCACAATTGTTGTTTCCGAAATTTGTTTCCTGTTTCAAATAGAAGTCCAAACAGTTTCCTGTTTCAAACAAGAGTCCAAACAGTTTCCGCTTCCGCAATAAGGCGCAATAGAAAGAAAACAGAAAAGTGAATAATTAGAGGCTCTTTTTTTTTTTTAGTAAGTGAGAGGCTTTGAAGCTCTTTTTTGTGTGTTGTGGATAAAAAGGTAAATAATAATAATAATAACAATAATACTCTAATAATTTTTGAAGCTCTTTTATTATTATTATTATTATTATTATAACAATAATACTCTAATTATTATTTTTCATTTTACTATTTAGTAATTTAACTAAATATTTTTTATTTCTTAGTTATTTTTATAAATAATACATTTATAAAATTACTAATAGTAACTTAGTAATAATTAGTAACATCTTTTTGAGTTACAAGACTTGTAACACAATGAAGGGTGAAGGGTTACAAATTAATAAATATTGATCTTACTAATTATCCATTTTGGTGTAGTGAACTTACAGTTTTGTATGTTAGGCATCATCTATGTGATACAAGAATAATTGTCGTATAACCAATCTAAAATGTAAAAAAAGTATAAATTTTCATGATTTCTATTTGACCTAAAATATTCAAAATAAAGTTTTTATCTAAACAAAGAGTACCAAATCAAGCAAGTAACTTTTGAAACAATATATATTTTTATTAAATTTTAACACATCCTAAACTTTCATTTAGATAAATAGTTTGATTAAAATTAGTAATGAATATTAAATAAATAAGTTTGGAACGGGACAGGAGGGGCTGGATTAAAAATCTTTATCCCGATCCCATCCCACTCTAAATCGGGACAGGACGGGATGAGAACAAGTTGAGTTTGATCAATCCCAAAATAACCCAAAAAAATTGAGACGAGATCGAGATCGCAAAATAGAATGACCACCCCTAGTTCATTACAGATGATTCATAAAAAAAAAAATCAAATATCCATGTGATATAAAAGTACAGTATTTTGACTTGGATGTATTCTATACTTGGATTTAGCACATGTAAAAGGAAAAATCTAGGGTGCTTGGACATGTGCCTGGGCCACCAGACACCGTCCATCTGCCTCGAGATGTAAATTATTTCATATCTCGTGACAGATAGACGGTGCTTGGTGGCACCAGACACAACACCAGGCACTGTAAAAATTAGTTCTCTCAACAAATATAATTCTATAATCAGAAACACCTTGTCATGATCATCCAATCATCCATATATACATTTGAAAGTACATTGCATCTCTTCCTTAATTTTTCTTTTATTTTGAATTTTGAACTAATCACATAAATTCTTGGTCCCCCCACCTACTGCATATAATAATTACTGAATTATAGAAAGGAATATTACTGGATCACTAAACAAAGCCAAAACATTTTACAGAATATATGTCCTTTTTGACACTCTCATTTGATTACCTTACTTTATATATAAAAACCTGCAAAATACACCCCATTTGTCAAACCCAAGACCCAAGGCATTTTAAATTCCCCAAGTAATCCCAAAACCAAAATTGCCTTTTTAATCACTTTTTCATGTTTGACAGATAACAGAGTAGACTAAAAACAGGGGAGCTCTATTTCTTGTATTCTACATATTTCATTTTTGTTCTACCATCTTCTTCTTTAATTTGTTCAAAAATTAAAATTTCCTCTCTAGCAATGGAGTCTCGCTTTAAGATGCGAATCTCTCGCATGCTTCGGTCTTCATTTGGGTCCTGTAGGCTTCGAAATGAGACCGATGTTATTGAAAGACCGGTTTTTGAAGTTGAAAACCGTAGAGATTTTAATCTTATTGAACCTTTGTCACCCAAAGTTCGAATATTTCCGTCTCTATGTAGGCCTTCCAGATTGCAAGAGCCTATTAAAACGTTAGAGAACGAAACTAAGGCGGTGTTTCGGAGGAGGAAAATTTCCGACCGAGGTGGTGTTTATGTGATAACTGGTGAAGCTGAGGGAAGAACATGTCCTCCTGCTTCACCCGTTTCGCCTTTGAATTCGGTCATTAAAGCTCAAAGTTTGGATTCTAAGGCGAGAAGGAGGAAACCAAGGAAGGCGAAGAAAACCCAGAAGAGGAACAAGAAAAAGGAGAAGTATGTGTTGAGTTCTTCGTCCGGAGAAACCAACAATGGTTGGTTTAGTAGTGAATACGAGACAGATGATGAAACTGAGACATTTTTCTCTTCTAAGAGCTTTTCTTCTGATTCTTCTGAGTTGAGAAATAAGCGAAGTTCGCGTAGGAGAAGAGCTGCAAGAAGGAATTCTGAAATGGGTATTAGCCCATTACTCTCAAAAGGGAAGGTTGAAGAAAGCTTTGCAGTGGTGAAGCGTTCCAAGGATCCTAAAAGTGATTTCAGGACTTCTATGGTGGAGATGATTGTCGAAAAGCAGATGTTTACGGCGAAAGATCTTGAGAAACTTCTTCAGTGTTTTCTCTCTTTGAACTCTTCTCATCATCATAGAGTCATTGTTGAAGTCTTCACAGAGATTTGGGAAGCTTTGTTCTCATGGTCATGAAATGAAAAAAAAAAAATGTATGTTTTTAATTAGTTGTTTCCTCTGTTTCTTATGATGTATTGTATTTCTGACTAAATTTAACTTAATTTTAGAGAAAATCTTGTCTGAAAAAATGAATTATTGTAAATTTACCTTTTTTCTTTTATGATAATTTGTTGATAAGAAGATATGAACAAGGTGAGAGAGTTATCTTCTTGTTTGGTTTTTATGCTGCAATGAGATTTTGTTGCATGTTTGAGAGAGATGGTTGATGACAGAAGACAAAAGTGTTTGGAGTTTTTGTTAGAAATGGATTTATGTGAATGGATTGAAAGAACATTCAGAGGAGACGAGTTGTCTAGAAGAACTTTTTAACTAGTTGTCTTTCATTGTTTCTTCAAGTTTGAATTTTAGTTCACACAAACCCATTCATGGAAAAAAAGTGATATTGTGCTCTAGGTTGTTGCTATAGACTATGAGCAGCCACTATCTATTTCAGTTTTATTTTTTATTTTTTATAATATACATTGTAATAGAATATGGCCCACTACTGCCCTTTCTCCTTTCACTTATAGGCGCGGTGTCATTTAGATATGTAAGTATTTAACATCATTGATATTGTGTAGGAGACTCTCAATAGTGAAGTTATTCTCTTTGACTTGTGTGGTATGTGTTACTTTATTTTTCATTTACTTTACATTGCCTTAATTATATTTTGAGTTTATTACTTTTTATTCCAACTATCAATTGTGTTATGCACCCATTATGCTTTCACAAGACACAACACATATTACATCTATAGGATTAGGGATGGTCTATTTGATAGTTTACTCCTAAATTTGGTGAGACATCAAAGTCTCAACTGCACATTCTTATGTCATCCACGGTTCTCTAAAACCCCTCAATCATGGATCATTAGTTTAACATTTGCCACTTTCTTTCCCCCATCTTATAAAACACCCATTTATTTATTTTTGTCACAAAACACATAACAAAAACATCTAATATGGATAACAATGTTGGAAATTATCATGTGATGCACCTCAGACAAAGAATCAACATTGTTTGACCATGTGAAGTCTTTCCCTACTAATAAAAAAACTTTTTTTTGTATATTAATGCGGACGTGCAAATGGGAGGAACACAAAAAAATTGGTTCTTGGTAGATCTATAAGAACCCTTCTACGTATCGAGGGAGGGAACGAGGTAGGGAGCGAGGATGCTCCCTCGCACGTCGTCCTGCATCGTCTCTGGCACGTGAATTCAAAAAAAAAAAAAAAAAAAAAAATTGAAAAAACAGAGGGAATCTCAAAATTTTGGGGAGAAAAGGAGGGAACTCTCCCTCTCCCCATTTCCATATCTCAAACACCACAGAGACAGAGACAGAGCCAGAGAAAGAGAAAGATCCCATCCATCGCTCCCCAACGAAGACCGAGGAAGCCTTCCCTCTCCCGCTCGACACTCCCTTTCCCCCAACGAAGACCGACGGTCACTCCCTCGCCCCGTACGAAGGTCGACAGTCCACGAAGACGAACCCTCTCCCAAAAGGTAAAGCTTCTACCTTTGTTTTAGTTTATTTTCCCTCACAATCTCTCCCTCTTTGTGTGTGATTTTCTGTTGGGGATGACTACATCTAGGGTTTCTACTAGATCTAGGGTTTATTTGCTTTGATTTGGGAATTTTGATTTGTTTTGCCATACTTGTGAAGTTTGTTCATCTAGTTCTCCTTCATCATCCCAAGTATTTCACCTGTTTTTTTTTTTTTGTCAATACCCTTACAAATTGAATGATTTTAAGATTTTAATTTTGAGTTTTTTTTTATAAACGTGTTCAATCAGCTTAGATTTCCTTACTCTATGATGTTATGCAATTTTGCAAATCAGTGAGTTTTGCAAATCAGTGAGTTTTGCATATCAGTGAGTTGTCCATACTCGTGAAGTTTGTAAGATGTTTGGGGAACTTCATTGGCCTCATCCTTGGTCTTGTGTTTGCAGTTGTTAAATACTAGTCTGTACCCATACTGGCAGTTACCTCACTGAGTGAGATGTCTTACTGTGCATTCTTATGTCATTTGCTGCCTATATTTCCTTGTTGGTTCCGTAAAGAGATATTCATAGAATACCATGTAAATCTTGTGATTAACCTTCTTGTTTTGTTTTTGTGAGCAGAGATGAAAAGCAACAACTTCTATTAGGCATTAGAAGAGCTAATAGGCAACCTACAAATATTTCATCATCGGTATTGTCAAGTGATAGCATGCACATAGGGATCCTAGCAGCAGCAGCCCATGCAGCGGCAAACAATAGTCCATTCACTATATTTTATAACCCAAGGTCCATACCTACTCTTTTTCCAGTTTAATTACCTATCTAGAAGTTGCTACGAAGATCAATAAATGTTTCTTAATGAAAGCTATCAATAATTTCAGATTGATGTCTTGCTTCAACTCTCTATATAGTATTTCTGAAGTAAAATTTGTTTATGGGTACCATTACAGGCATCAGTGATTTAGATCCTGTGAGGTGGAAAAATTCTCAATGGCGTAATTTGCAGGTAAATTTCATGGTCTCAGACAGCTATAATGCCTTGGCTTGGTGAAGATATTTGCATAAAGGATCCTCAGTCTCAGACAGCTATAATGCCTGGCCTGAGTTTAGCCCAATGGATGAGCATGCAGCAAAATCCTTCGCTTAGCAACTCAAACGTGCAACCCGACTATATGCGTTCTCTAACTAGTCATGCTATGCAGAATATCGCTGCAGGGGATCTTTCCAGTCAACTGGGCCTACTAGGGCCTCAGTTTTTGCAGCAAAACAACTTACAGTTCAATAATCAGAGGCTGCCCCAGCAAATGCAACAGATAAACCAGTCATCAAAGCTTCCAAACCCATTGAACCAACCAGGATCTGTTATGCAGCCACAACAACAGCTGGATGGCAATGGTCAGCAGCAAAGGCAGAATCTGCTTAATCAAACACTTCCCAGCAGCCAAGCTCAAGCTCAACTATTATCGCCGCAGGTTCTACTTCAAAAGTGCTCCATGCGATCAAAATTCTGGCAACCCTTCTGCATTGTCCTATGACTAATGATAGTTTTAGACAGACACCGGCAGAGTTCATGAAGGAACAACTCGAAACAAGATAGTAGTTTGTTTCCAGTAGTTATCAGCCTGAAATGGAGTAGGCTTTCTCATTGTACCATATGCTCACCCATCTTTACCTCCTAGAAGAAGAAAGCGAAATGTGGTACATAATAAGTCATTTTGATGATTGGATCAGCTCTTAGAGGTAGAATCTTTAGAACTGCCAAACTGAGAAAACACCACATAATCAGCTATTTCACTTGGTTAGGCTGGAGGTCAGCTACCTTGGCAAAGACCCTTCATAGGATTCCATATTCAGAGTTGAAATTTAAGGAATGCTTGTAAGATTGATGTTTCCCTCCCTGCATTGCTGAAAGGCAAAAGTCTAAATATTGTGCGGTTTGGTTTCTTCTATGTATAAATGTGTAGAGATTTCTCCTTCCAGTGTTAAGACTTTGAGAAGATTTTTTAGTCAGTATAGAACTGAGAGCTGAGATATGGTCTGAACCCTTGTTGCTAAGCTTGGGTTCCTAACAAAACCATCTTAGCAGCAGATGTCACCAGCATTCTTCGCCAACTTGGACATGTTTTTAATGTTAGAATATTAACTTTCTTGATCCTCAGTTTTGTTTCATGGTGTTTTGTTACTGCTGCAACCATTATTTTACAAGTATACATAAAGCAGGTCTGTCCTTGATCAATCAAACTTTCTCCTCTATCCTAGACAGACTTGATCACTCTGAATGTCTTAGCTTATTAAAACAAAACCCTGATCTAGTTCAAACCATGACTATCCTTTTGGGCTCTGGGTTTATGCCTTGCAATTCCCTTATCCATAAGGGATCTATGATTATTTGACCTTTTATCTTGCTTAGTGGTTTTGACACATTATCTGAGATGTCGAGATTTCTTCAATAGTTGAAAATTCAGATATTCGCTGAAAAGTTTTGATATTTGCGTTTTTGCATGAATGTCCTGTTAATCATGATAGTGTAAGCCCGTATTGTTGCTTGTATTCTAGAGGATGCAGGATGCTCAGCTTGAAACATTTCAGTACCATGACTGGAGAAAACAGTAGTTAAGTCCAGTATATTGGGTGACAACCAATACTAAAACTAGCTTATCACCAGAACCAGCAATCATCTGTACCATTACCAGCACCACCAGAACAAATTGCAAATGAATTATTTATTAATCCCTGAAAATGTGAAGTGGTCTGCACCATCAAGGCACAACTGAGGATCTATAATTGGCATCGCCTTGAGTAGAAAAATAACAAGGTATAAGTATCATCAGTGTCACTAGTATGGTATCTCACAACCTGAAATGATAATGGATTAAAAACCATTGGCAAAGTAGATTGCTGCCTCCAATAAATCCAATCATTATTGAATTGATGTAAAAAGTTGAGATTTATTAACAGAAGATATGCTTTGTATGTATCAAGGCATGGAAGAATTGTCAGACTGCTGGAATAAGGATTCATAAATCGCCACCCTCGGCTTTGATTCCGGTCCTTCAAGTTCTTCCATAAATCCAGAAGTAATCTTGAGGAAATCACTCATGTGCACTTGCTTCCATTCCTGGTTTAACATGAAGAAAACTAAATATGATCAGAGGAAATTTACATAAGAAAATACCTAACTACGCTATAAAACATCGTGAGAACGGAGAGAGAAGGATAATCTGCAGCCTTTTCTCACTATTATGGCATCAAAGACTCAACTTATTGTCAGATTCTAAAGGATGCTAGAGTTACTTGGCATCAAGAAGTAAAATTTACCAAACATGACGACAGTTTTAGCCAAAAATGAACCTAACTCACCTCCATAGGACTTTATGCAAATAGACGATTTCAGACAATGCCAACACAAGTTAAACAAGAGATTCTTTATCATGATTCTTCTTCTCAATTTTGTTTGATATCAATAAATATATTATTTTTTTTAGTAGTGTTTGGTCATTTATCTTGATTGGATTCCTTTTATTAATTTACATAACTACCAAACTAATATAAGAACAAGATTTGATGGAAACTTGTCTCAACTCTGGTTTGTCTTTTTGATCGAGTTGATATAATTTCTTTGATAATAAGTATAAACTACAAAAAAAAATTGCTAAAAAAAAAATAACATAAAAAAATTTCCATGGAGCAAACAATATGAAAAAGTGTAATATGGACAATATAAATAATTCCCTTTTTAGATAGTTAAGAGAGACTGTTCAACCACTGATTGTGTATGCATATATAGTTAAAATTTTATGTAAAAAAGAGACTAGTTACCTGTGGTAGATGCATAGGAAATGTTTGGGATTGAGTTGGTCGTCTCACTAGACTTTCACAGTTGCATTATTAAACTTCAATCCAAAATCTACTATGAACTTCCGCTTCCATACAACATGATGTGGCTCATCATATGGTAAATGCCGCATAATGATTAGATTGTGATCACTCAATTTGTTTGTCCTGAATAATATGCTGTTAGATTCAAATTTTGTTGAAGCTCATAAATGACAAAAGTAATCAAAAACTATATATATTATATGGTTGGTACATCTATTTTGGATCTTATTAGTATTCAAAATATTTTTCTCAAAACCTAATAGCGCAGCTTTTGGTTTTTTTCATAGGAAAGACAAAAGAACCAACAAGGATCAACAGCAAACCAACCACTTTTCTAAACCTAGAAAGCAGGAGAAACATTACTGTCATGGCATTGCATGCCAGAAAGTATCACTAGCACCTGACCTCACCACCAAAAACTGGAACGCTGTACATTCTTCTTCTCAGACCCGATGATCTGATCCTTGCCCTTGGCCATCTTTAATGGACAGATCTCATCGACACAGGAGGATGGTTAGTTACTAGATGACATGGAAGGTGTGAATTTTGTGCAAAAAAATCTAGTGGGATGTGATGCATGGAAAACAACATTGTCTAAGTTCCTTTTAAATTTGGTTAACCAAAAAAGCGTTTACCATGACTAACTGGGGTTAACAAGACCAGTGCTGGGATTTTAGAGGCCTGAAAAGCATGATACAATGTACAAGTGAACCGAAATTTAGGACTCTGAAAATTGGCATTTTTATGAGGTCTCGAAGCGACGCTTTGCTCACATGCCATCATAGCTGATCCTGGGTAAACAACAAGTTTGTAAAAAAGTATGTTTTGATCATTTCATCTTATGGTAAGCTAGTAAAACTTAAAATTAGTATTGCTAAATAATTCAATAAGAAACACAAGAGGTAACCAACATGAGAAAGGAAAGGCCCTAGGAACTAAGGAAAGAATGAGGGGGAATTACGGAAAGGTGGCATACAGTTCTGGTATTTTAACTCGTCATTTGATTGCAATCAGAAAATGTACACCTGCATTTCATATGTACCACATCCTATCCGACGGTTATACGCTCAGTGGGGGTGCCATCAGAGAATTAAAATAAAGTGACAAATACCCTCCAATCAAAATTGGATTTAAATTGAGATGGTGTACAAGGATGACAAGTCTGTTCTGATGATTAAATGTCAATAACATGCATGTGTTCTGTTGTATTTCAAATACGAGACTGTTAACTGTTTGATCAAATGTCCACAGCACTCTCTGTCTCTTGCTGGAGAGGAGCTCGTCAGTCTGCATTACATGCATTACAAATACAGAAGAGATCAGAGAATGAATTAAACTAAACATTTCTAAATGTAGGCGAGTTTTTAATCATCTGTCTTTTACCTTGAGAGGTACATCCATCCATGCATGCATTCAAGCCAAAAACATCTACTACCCAAATGGTATTTGTGTTCTACACATCTAAGTAGTAGCTTTCAGCTTTTAATGGTGGTGACTGGGGAGATATGTTTTTGGTTCTGGAGCCAGATATGCACTCCGTGATTTGAATCTCTCTTTTGTTGTAATATTATCTTGGGTCATTTTCAAGTAAGTACATGTTACTTTTGTATTATGACAAGCAACCTAGAGCCACTCACAGGCTTTTCCCAACGTTTTACTTGAAGGTTTTAAGCAAGGAATGTGATTTCTCAAAAAATATCAAAATTTTATGAAATATTATTTTTTTATTTATCAAAATTCTTTTAAAATTTGAAATAATTTATTTTTTTCATCAGCCAATCAAAATGACCCTTTATAACCTTAGTTTAGTATTATTTTGCTCTATAAATGATTCTTATGCAATATGTAGTTTGTATGACATTACGAGTTTGTGAAACTCTTTATGTGGTATGTAATAAAGAGCTTAAAATGCTTAAATTGTATTAATAACTTTACCAGAAATTTTATATTTTTCTATACACAATGAAATATTTCTTAAAATATCAACTTATTGAAATTACCTCGAAAATGAAATCACAATCCCTGGTTTTAAGCAAAGCTTTCTAGGTTCAATTTATAAAAAATTCATGAAAATTAAAATTTAAGGCATGTACACAAAGTTATAGGTAGGGTTGTTAATCTACCGAGTTTTATCCAAAATTCGACTCAATCCTATTTGAGAAAATCGGATTTGGATTTGAACTTTTCGAATTTGGATGTAAGAATTGACTCCGGATTGCTTATCGTATCGGATTTGAATTTTTGTTAAATCCAATAAGAATCCAAATTATATATTTTTACAATTTGGCTTGAAAATTTATAAGTCATGGTATTAATATTAAAATTGTAGTTGCTTTGGTCATTTTAAGACCTAAGTATAAACAAATCCCGAAACATGTCATATTGATTTTATTAAAAATTTATAATTAAAAATATAATTTTAATTGATTTCGGATTTGGAATGAGAATCACTCACCGATAAGGACTTGTACTATCAAATAAAATTTCAGATCGGATCGGATTCAAATTTCCTATGTCCTTATTAGATTCAGATTTCAAATAATTCGATCCGTTTTGTACCCTTATAGGTGCTCAATGGAAAATAAGGTGCACCTTGTGGAGTTTTTTTTTTTTTTTTTTTTTTTTTTTTTTTTTTATCATTATTGTCATTAATTTTTTTATGTTTAGTTTCGATTTTATTCCCACGACCCACATCCCTTAATTTTGCATAAAATTATACGATGAGGCTGTGAGCGAGTTTAGGTTTACAAGTCTTAAGCCCAAATTCATTCAATCTGCTCAATACATTCAGTCAAACTATTCTTGATATCACTCATCTAAACGTGACACTACTCTCATGGTGCACATAAAACAATTTCTAATGAAATAGGATAGTTTAAATGCAAACCTCCCATTCAGGATTATAACATGATTTTCAATTGTCTATTGTTTGATTAGTAATGATACACCAAAATGGTCTCCCTTCTACACCGTGCACGTGTCATGATGATCTCGAGAAATAACATGCCTAAACGTCAGCCCAACACTAATCCGGCCCAAGCGATTCCAAGCCTGCACAATGCAATCCGTCAGACAAACCCAAATCATTACAGCTTGCTAAGCCTACGCGTCTCACAACTATCCCGAATACCCATAAGCCACACTAAGGCAAGTATCTCGGGGATCAAATTCGGACAGGCAAGACAACATCACTTTGCTTCTAACTAGGAAGCAAATACCATAGTATACATCGCAAATGAAAACTTCTATCTATGGACAACACATTGATTGTGAATTATTTCTCACGTATCTAGGAGCGTAAGTCTAACATGGAAACTTCCTTTTACATCACAACTCTTAATTAGATAAGGATCTCCACGAAGATATTCTTCCCTAAACTACGCCACCGATGGCTTGGTTGAACTAGGACTCCAACACTATAAATAAGACATAAGGTTGGTAAGCTAAGGTACGCTACAAATTTTCTATTTACAACATTACGCCTTCTTCAGATCCCTGTCTGACTTTAGCTTTGGAGTGCCATCGGCCACCACAATGGTGGTTCGTGGCTCACATGTGTCCCTTGTGCAAATCAGCAGGTCAAGGTCAAAGCAGGGAGCGAAAATTGACTGCATTAGTTTGGCGCCATTTGTGGGGATGGCAAAGATCCTAACCATTCACTAGCATCATCTCTCTTCAGAATACAAGAAGATGGTGAACACCAGATCACGCAACAATGGAAAACAAGGGGACACGTCAAACGTTTAGACTGGCGCTATACCACTGCTCTCAGTGGTGTCGGTGACACACACGGGCAGTAGGCTCACACCCCCGTGCTAGCAACAACAATGACATGCCCCAGGATAGATTTTTTGTCGTCAGTTGTCACAAATACAACAAATCACCAAAGCAGAGGAGGCTATCATACAACAGAATCCTCAACGTACCAATGGAGATCAGAAACAACACATGCCCCAATCTCCGAAAGACAACAAAGAGCGGCCACATGCCCCCAGTCTCAGTTTTAATTTCGTAAATATAAGTTTGGCAGCGAAACACAACTTAGGTTTAAAATTAAACCCCTTTATTATTAAGAACCAAGTGGCTCTTCACAAGTGCTTGTACAATCATTGAAACCCCTTTTACTTGTGGTTTATTTGTTTTATATATGTGAGGGATCAGTGTTTGTTCTAGCAAGATTTATAACCTCTGAATATATCTTTATGTTTATTTGGCCGGATGAAGAAGATGAAGAAGGATGAAAAAAGATGAAGAAGAAGAAAATGATTGAAAAAATGAGTTTATGTACTTTGAAGAAATGACTTCATGCTATATTTAAATGTTTTGTAATAACTAATGAGATTTATTTAGTTTACCATGTATTAAACTAGTATGATTATGCTATAAATAAGAATTTTCTTACGTTGTATCGGATTTTATTTACTGTTGCACTTTCAATAGCAGGTACAACATTGCAAATGATACCAATATAGCTAAAAACAATTGGGTAAAAAAAGTCGTACACTTTTAATAGCACTTTTAAAGTGTCGTAGTTACTAATTTTACAACACTCTAAAAACATTGTATCAACTTAAATAACATCATTTAATAGACATTATGAAAAATGTTACAACAACGTTTAACATTATACAACAGCATGTTCTAAGTGCTATTGAAAGTGTTACAACAACGTTTAAAAACACTATTAAAAGCGCTCCAAAAATGCTATCATAGAGGCCCGACTTTTAATAACGGGGGTTGTCACAGCATGTCATTTAACGCTATCATATCCTATTATAGTGTTTTTGGCATGCTATAAATGAGGATTTTTGTTGTAGTGGCAGCTTCCTGCGCAAACTCCAGATCACAGCGAATCATATCCAACTCTTACTAGAATCTGTCCCTCACGGACACCGCCTCTGCTAAATCAGAGTAGAGGGCTTCCAGACGAACTCTCTGATTCTCGGCGACAACGGCTGACTATTCCAGCCGCTTCTTCTCAATCTGCTTTCTCAGCAGCTCAATTTCAAAAGGTGCTCAGAATACAATTTCTACATAGTCGAGAAGACACACTCCATGGTGTACACCCTCTCACGAGCCGCCTCAACTTTCATCCCATCGATGATCACCTGGCTCAAATGAGACATCGTCAGCATAAGGAGCTTTCAATCCTTATCAATACGTCCTTCCAGCGTATCCTCCTCAGGTTTCGAAGCGTGGTCCATCAGCCAGCTGTAGTGTCTGCTTATGTGCTTGCTCGAAGCATAGTCGACGTCAACCTCATGGTGCTAGGCGTGGTTGCTCATTTTCACTATGCTCGAAGCAGACAAACTTATCCGCGCATTTGGATGGAGCTCTCCCGAATGAGGAATTACGCCAGCATCGCCCTTTGTAGTTGCCACTGCACCCAGGCCCTCATCCACGACCTTCCCTCTGTCACTAGCAGTCGACCCTTTATTCCGAAACGGCTCAGCGGAATCCAAAAAAAGAAAATGAAGCAAATTTTCCAACATACCCACCATCACCCTGATGTACGGTCTGGAACGAGTTGAGGGACAATGCAGACTACAAGAAGGATGGCCCACACTACCGCGACCACTGTCAGACGATCCATCAGGTGGAACAACTGAACTCTAGAACCTCAAGCGAATCCTCATCAGAACCTTACAGTAAAGCGGTTCTAGATTGGTCAGCACCAGTAGAAGCCGCCATAGCAGCCAACATCATCTTCTTTCTCAAAGCTTCTGCCTGCTCGGTACTCAGCTTCGACGCATGCTCAACCCCTGCTAATCGTAGGTGGTCCTTCTCTCAGCCAGATACTTTGGCCTCCGCCCTGGCAGGCTGGTCAGGTTCACGCGCCTCCCTCACTAGAGTAGACCATTTGGGAGCCGGTTTAGTCCCAGCGCGAGACCTCTTCGAACTTACAAAGGAGGTGAGCATCTCAGAAAGCCCCTCCGTGTCAAATAAAACAGGATCCTTAACTTTGGAAGCTTTTTTCTTTCTGGAAGGGCTCCACCTTCAAGTTTTACCTTCGGCGTTCAGTAAAGAGTGGGGGCCATGTGGCAGTTGGCCCACAACCCATTGTGGATCAAGTCAGTAGGACATATAACGTCCTCCATCCTCATCCACGACATGTCACGGATCGCCTTCATATTATTTTGCTACTCCAGAGAAAAAGGGGTGGTGGGGAAACTCCCTACCAAAGAGCACATGCGATGATTAACATACAATTGACACAACAAAATCAAAGGGTGAAGCTATACTTACAAAAGTGGCTTGAACTCCCTCTCAAGCGGATGACCCTTGACTTGAAGTACTTCGAATCCAAAGGAGCCAAGAAGCAGTATTTCTTCCAGAATTTGAAGTCATCCGACAACTTCCCAAAGCAAGTCGACGACGTCATCTTACAGATGGCATGATCATTTAGCCGAGGAGAAGTCAGTAACTGGATTACTTGCGGAGTCATACGGGCGCCAACATCCTTCGCTCTGATCAAAATAAGAAGGATAATCTTGTACCAATTGAGTACCAATTGGGCATGAGGGATTCCGACAAAATCCAAGAAGCTTCAGATCTCGTCAAGAACTGGAAAGCAGACTCCAGTTTGAAGTATCCCATGGTGCAAACAGACGAACCCTTCCGGAGGAAATATCGGTGTCTGATCATCATTCAGAGCATAGAATAACAGGTCCTCAGGGACCCCGAACGTCCTTCGAATTTCAACAAGGCCCAATTCGGAAAATGACCTATCTTCAAAGAACTGAAGACCCTTGGCTAGAAGCTCATCATCAAAATGGTTTTGGTGAGCCATGAAAAAGGTGAGCAAGCTTTCAATTAAAAGACTAACAGAGCAGAATCTCTAAAAAACAAAGAAATGGAAGAGTCAATCTCTGCAGAAAGGAAGATCTAAATAGGAATTGGTTTCCCGCGTATTCTCTAATGAATTGACGCACATTTAATTAATGAAACGCGCAACTCAAGCAACGATTCAGACTCACTCATCATTAGCGGCGTATCTTTTGAATAAGTGACTTAGTGAACCGATGCAATGACCCACTAACTCAAGGGTGGTAGTAGCCGATGATACACCAAAATGGTATTTCTTCTACACCATACACGTGTCATGATGATCTCGAGAAATAATAGGCCCAAGCATCAACCCAACACTGATCCGGCCCAAGCGGTTCCAAGCCCGTACAATGCAGTCCACCAGACGGATCCAAATCATTACAGCCTGCTAAGCCCAAACGTCTCACAACTATCCCCAATACCCGTAAGCCCTACTAAGGCAAGTATCTCGGGGATCGACTTCAGACAGGCAAGACAACAACACTTTGCTTCCAACTAGGAAGCAAATACCAGAGTATACATCACACATGAAAACTTCTATATATGGACAACACTCTGATTGAAAATTATTTCCCGTGTATCTAGAAGCACAAGTCTAACAGGGAAACTTCCCTTCATAACAGAACTCCTAATTAGAGAAGGATCTCCACGAAAATCTTCTTCCCTAAACTACGCTACCGATGGCCTGGTCGAACTAGGACTCCAACACTATAAATAAGATATGAGGTTGGTAAGCTAAGGTACATTACAAATTTCCTTTTTACAACATTACGCCTTCCTCATATCCCTGTCTGACTTTAGCATTGGAGTGCCAGCAGCCACCACAATGGTGGTCCGTGGCTCATGTGCATTCTTTGTGCTGGTCAGCAGGTTAGCAAGTCAATGTCAAAACAGGGAGCAAAAATCAACTGCATCAAGTAGCATGATGATTTATTTTTTTCAAATCAGCATGTTATGAAGGCCTTACACGTCTATATAGGTTCTAAACATGCATAGGCGTGGAAGCAATTTTGTTATTTACCATTTCTTTTACAAATCTGTAATAGTTCTGTTACATTTTAATCAAACTATTTTATGTGATGTTGGAGGACACTGAAAAAAGTTGTCGACTATTTCAACAAATTGGCTAATAACCTACATATGTGCAAAATTTAGGTAAGAATTATATAAATTCTTTAGCCATACAGAATGGAAAATTCACTAATTCATCCACTGTAACGTCAAGTGTCTCTTTTTGAAAGTGTTTGGGAATTTTGTGTAAAGTTTTAGTTTGAATGACAGATAAACTTATGAATATTCTTCACCGCCCTACAGAAAAGTTAAAGAAGCAATTTTTTATTTATTTTTTGTTTGGTTTATAGCTTTTTGAGCCAAGCAGTAAAACAGTAGTGGACTCATTTTCACTGATGAATCCTAAAATGTTTTCATACATTATAGTGCACAATACTAAATGAAATAATCAATTCCAAAATAAATATATATATTGAATGATGTTTATACAATGTCGGTTGTGGCTGACAAATATAACAAAATGAGTTCAAAATAACAAAGGTTAAACTTCTTTTATTTCTTAAAAATTATGTTTTTTAATTTGTTCATTTAGCATTATGCGCAATTAGCAAGATTATGTGCAATATCATTATGAAGATGCATTTTGCAAATGTATTTGCATATTTTCCAAAACAATGAAAAAATATACGGTGAAATTATAAATTGTATATCGACTGATTGGGATTAGGTCTATGTTTGTACTTGCGATTTTTCCAAAACAATGTACAAGTATACAGTGAAATTATAAATTGTATATCGAGTGATTGGGATTAGGTTTATCCAATAAACGAGTGTCACTAGAAAAGAGAAACCTCTTGAGTGTTAGCTTTACCTAAACTCACCTTCAACCCATGTGGGTTCTTGAATATGTGGAGTGGACTCCTACGAGTAAGTGTCGCAGGTGATCCCAAGTAGGTGGTAAGATTTGGTTGTGTTGCATTCCATGATGGTGTGATCATTGGCCATTCGGTAAGTCTCGCAGAGCATGAATATAAGACCTAGCTATATCTCTGGAATCCCAAGCACACATCTTTAAGGCTTGGTTGTGATGAATCCCACGTGATCTCCAAGGTGTTGAGTAAGACTCATGGAGCAAAACACTTTGTTTGTGTCAATAAGTCTCATAGGAGCACGGTGATTGGACCTTGCAAGGTTGTGGAATGTTGATTGAGCTGAAGTTCTCTTTTGATTTAGTAATAAAGACTTGAGGCTTGTGAGTCATTTCTATCAAGGAAAAGACTAGTCGGAGCTAATCAAACTCTGGCTTAAGTGAACTTCGTTATATTGGTGATTTTTGTCTGGCTGTTTTCTTCTCCGTATAACTCTATTTATGCTTTTGTGCATGCTACAAAGTTATTTTTACATTGTTTTATTGCTTGTATGTTCAACTTGCTTGCTTAGGATTACTTTGGGGGAGTATATAACATATTTTCTCTTGGGTGTTCACTTTATAGTGAACCAATTAAACTTGTGAACCAATTAAACTTGTGAACCTTGTGGTTTTGACTTAGCTTAAGTCACACCATAAGCATTCAATAAGTTTATGCGAAGAACTTTGAAGTCGAATAATTTCACTTGTTTTTAAAAACAAATTCGCTTTCTAAAATGTAACTATTCACCCTTGTCTAGTCAATATTAGCCTAATATCAGTGCACTCTTTTTGTGTATTTTCGCATACCTCACACTTTCGCTATGTTGAGCATTTCTACCATCGAATCAACCACTTAAAATTCTTTTTCCAAACATCTTTGACAATTGTTTGAAGAAGGAAGGTTGGGTAAAAGATTTTTGGGAGCATGAGTCGAGTGCTCTTAATTGAAACTTTTTCATAAGGAGAGGCTGCACGTTTTCTTAATTTAATGGAGCACCAATCAATTTGTGAAGGTGCAAATAAACTAGTATGTGGTGGCTGTCATGATTATAGTTAATGTTAATCCTTCTCTTGTTAACAACTTCATCTCTTCTCATTGGAGGAGGCTAGTGTGGATAAAAAAATTTGCATCCTCAGATCAACTTCTTTTTGGTCTATTCTTCATGACAATACATTAGTAAGAACATCTTACTACAGAGAGGTATACATGTGGGTTTGATTTGCACTCTTTGCAATGAGGAATATGAAAGCATAGATCATTTACTCCTTAATTATAGGCTCAATAAGGCCCTTTGGAGCTACTTCCTTGGGAGTTGGGAGTCAAAATTTTTAACGGTGTTGCAGTCATTTTTCGATCCGTGCTTTGACCTAATCCTACTGACCTGCACAAGGAATGCACATGAGCCACAAACCACCATTGTGGTGGCCAATGACACTCCGATGCTAAAGTCAGACAGAGATCTAAGAAAGGTGAAATTCTGTAAACAGAAATTTGTAGCGTACCTTAGCTTACCAATGTCTTATTTATAGTGTAGGAGTTCTGGTTCGACCAGGCCATCGATGACGTAGTTTGAGAAGGAGCTCTTCATGGAGATCCTTCTCTAATTAGGATTCGTGTTGTAGAAAGGAATTCCCTTGTTAGTCGTGTACTCCTAGATATGCGGGAGATAGTTCCCAATCTCAGGGTAATCCGTAAGAGGATGTTTCCCTGTGTGATATGTACTCTGGTATTTACTTCCTAGTTAGAAGCGGAAAGCTACTATAGTTATCTGTCTGAAGCTGATCCTCGAGATACTAGCCTTAACAGAGCTAACAGGTATTGAGGATGGCTGTGAGATATATGGACTAAGCAAGCTGTGAAAGTTCGGGTCCATTTGGTAAACTGCATTAGGCGGGCTCGGAACCGCTTGGGCCGGATCAGTGTTGGGCTGGCGTTGAGGCCTGTAACTCCTCGAGATCATCCTGACACGTGTATGGCTCAGGGATGTGAACATTTTGGTGTATCATCAGCTACTCCCCCTAAGTTTGTGGGCCATCACATTGGTTCGCTAAGTCATCTATTGAAAAGATACGCCACTCATGATGATTAAGTCTGAATCGTTGCATGAGTCGCGCGCTGCATTTATTGAATGTGCGTCGGTTCAACGAAAAAGAGGCAAGAACTTAATCCCTATTTAGGTCATCCATTGTGTGGTGACTGTCTCTTCTATTTTCTTTGCTTTTGAAGATATTGCTTTGTTCATCTTCTGATTGAAAAAATTGTTCATCTTCTTCGTGGCTCAACATGACCTTCTTGATGATGCAACCTTGGCTAGGGGCCTTGAGTTTTTTGAAGACAGATAGCTTTCTGAATCTGGTTTTGCTAAAATTCGTACGAAGTTTAGGGTCCCCGAGGACTTGCCATTGTCTCTTCTGAAGGGCGACCAGACGTCAATGTCGCCACCGGCGAGGTTCATCTACTTGCATTAGGGGATGCTCCAAACCGGAGTACGTTTTCCCATTATGGACGTGATTTGGGACTTCCCGAACTTCCTTGGAATTCCTCCGGCCCAGTTGAGGCCAAATGGATACAAGAATCATTCTCATTATTCTGATTAGGGCAAAGGAAGTTGGTGTCCGCGTGACTCCACGAGTGATCCAGTTGTTGACTTCTCTTCAATTGAAGAGTAATGTTGTTTGCAAAATGATGTTGCCAGCTCAAGTTCTGGCAGAAGTAATGCTTCATGGCCCCTGCAGATTCAAAGTACTTCCAGTTCAAGGGTCGTCTGCTCGAGCGGGAGTTCAAGCCACTTCGTAAGTACAATTTTTTCTTATTTCGTTGCACTTGATTGCATGCTAATCGTTGCTCGTGTTTCTTCGCAGGACAGTTTCCCACTACTCCTCTTACCCTAAAGAAGCAAAACACTAAGGAGATTCTCCACGGCTTGTCAATGAGGAATGTGGTGGATGTCCTATGCATTCCCAACTTTATTCGCAATAAGCTATGGGACAACTAGCATGTGGGCCCTACTATTTATTGAACATTGTGAGTTAAGTCTGAAAATGGGGCCCCTTCTAGGAAGAGTAAGGCCACTTGGGCCAAAGCTTCTGTTTTGTCTGATACAGATGAGACATTCGAGACGCTTGCCTCCTTTGCGAGTTCGAAGAGGTCTCGCATTAGAACTGGATCGACTCCAAAATGACCTGCTCTTGTAAGTGAAGAGCGTGAATCTGATCGACCTGTTAGGGCGGAGGCCGATGTGTCTGACTGGGAGAAAGACCACCTGCGATTTGCAGGGGTTGAAAGCTTTGAGTGAGCAGTTGATGCGGGTTGCAATGACGACTTCTGCTAGTGTTGATTAGCACGGGACTGTTTCAATAGAAGGTTCCTGTGAGGATCCGCCTGAGGTTCTGGAATCCAACCCTCATGTTGGCGAGCTGCCTGGTAGTGGCCGTGGTGGCACATGCCGAGATTGTTCACTATCTTGTTCTAGGCCACATCTCGAGGTGTTGGAGGGCCCGTTGGATAACTAGATTCCTCCCCTTCATCCGAATCCTGTTAAGCCATCATGCACTAAAGGGTCGACTGTTCATGACAAAGGAAAAGCTACGGAGGAGAGTGTGGGAACAGTGGTGACTGCAAAGGGTGGTGCCGGTGTAATTCCTCGTCTAGGAGAGCTTCATCCGGATGCGTGGATAAACATGTTTGCCCCGGACTTAGTGAGGGTGAGCACTCAGGTCAGTCACCAGGAGGTCGACGTGGAGTATGCTTCGAGAAAGCATATAAGCAAACGTCATAGCTGGCTGATGGATTGCGCTCCAAAACCTGAGGATGATACGCTAGAAGGGCGCATGGATAAGGGTTTAAAGTACCTTATGTTGGGTATGTCTCACTTGAGCATGGTAGCCATTGCTAGACTAAAAGTCAAGGCGGCTTGTGAGAGGTTGTACACCATGGAACGTGTATTTCTCGCACATGCAAGTGCTGTATTTTGACGCACTATTTGAAATTAAGCTTCTGAATAAGAAGGCTGAGGATAAGAGGTTGGAGCAGTTGGCTGTGGTTGCAGAGACTCAGAGAGTTCATCTGGAAGCCCTTGAGTGTGATCTAGTGGAGGCGGTGTCTGCGAGGGACAGATTCAAGCAGGAGTTGGATCGGACCCGCCGAGACATGAAGGTTGCACAGGAAGCTGCGATTGAGGCACATTTTGCACTGTGGTCTCTCGCTGAAGAGAATGCCTTGAAGGAGGCTGATTGGGCTGCTCAGAAGGAGCAATTAGATGCCGACGTGGAGTTCAATGCTCGGGAGGCGAGGAAGGTCGATGACCAACTCGAATTAAAAAAACATGAGCTCAGTGCTATAAAGAACAATTTGTACAAAGCGGTCTCAGGTTGATGCGCTGACTGGCAAACTGGAGCTGTTAGAGCGTGAACTTGTTGATGCGAAGGCGCGCGAGGAAGAACTTCTGCAGGAACAAGGCAAGTGCGAGTTCCATTGGGTTGTACATGACAGATTAGAGTTGTTGGCGCTGATAAAGCGGGAGCATCCAGAATGGGATCCTGGCCACTATAAAAAATGTTGTATGTAGACTTGTCCATTGCCTTTGCGTCATTGGACGAAGACGGCGGTTCAGACTCTAATGCTCATGTCGCGACGCGTATGGACACGACTCCAGCTCCTTCATCTGTTAAGCTTAGCTCTTCTGTTTCTGTACCCTCTCTTGATAAGGAGTAAACTTTGTATACTTGTACTCATTTTGCTTCGATTGTTAGTGAAAACAATTTAATCTTAAGTACGTTCTGTATCCGTTTTGTGCTTGTTATCCCTATCGCGTGTCTTCCATTTCGCCTTGTCGCTTACTTTGGCATATAGGTTGGTTGGATTAGTAGGAAGCCAAACAGTCTGTCTGCAGTCGATAACTTGATCATTTATGTTGCGAGTGACTCAGAGCCACTGTTGCATAGTCATGTCCAATAGTGGGTATGTCGCGGACAGTTTAGCCGTAGGTTTCATTACTCGGGCTATATCTCGTCCTTAAAACAAGATGCTGGGGGCTTAACTCGCTTGTCTGACTTGTCAGCTGCAGCTGGCGTTATAAGCGAGTTGCGATAGCTGAGTGTACACATCAGAGCGCTTGTACTGAGCCAGGCGTCGTAAGCTCGGGTTGGCATTCTTTGTAGCACCTGTCTATGCGTTGGCTCGACGGTTTATGTGTCGGCATGAGTGACCTTTCCTAATAATAGAATGCCAGCTCGTTTGAGCGCGAGGACATTGACTGAGTTGTGATTTATCTTTGTGGTCGCTGCTTCGAAAGAGAGCGGTGATCGTGTGGCGAGCTGCTTCGGGATCACACCTTCCAAACCATCTATGTCCGAAAAATATGGACTACAGGTTTGGGGAATAAGGATTTGGCGGCCATGCTAAAGAGCAGTAGTCTTGTGGCGAGCCGTCGACATCAGTCAGGGACTGACTAGTCTCCCACATTTCGAACCATCCATACCCACGCAATGGGGGCTACAAGTTCGAGACGAAGGGGTTCGGCAACCAGGCTAAAAAGTAGTGGCCCCGTGGCAAGTTTTCAGAATCAGTTCAGGACTGACTAGGCTCCTACCTTCCGAATCATCACACTCATGCGCATCAAGCTACAAATTTGGTGATTTTCGGCTACCATGCTGAAGAGCAGTGGCCCCGTGGCAAGCAGTCAAAATCAGTTCGGGACAGACTAGGCTCACACCTTCTAAATAATATACACCCACTCAGTGGGGGCTACAAGTTTAGGGTTGGTAATTCGGTGGCCAGGCTGAAAAATAGTGGTTTCACGGCGAGCCGTCAGAATCAGTTTGGGACTGACTAGGCTCCCGCCTTTCAAACCATATACACTCGCACAGTGGGGGCTACAGGTCAGGGCTTTGATCATAAGCTTTTGTTGCCTATCATCACCAGCAAGGATTACCTGATTGGATAAAGCGATCATTGACCGCAAATGGGGCAATGATCTTTGGCGAGTCGTCGACACTAGGCATGATAGTGCTAATTAGACTCTTACTTCCTAAACCATCATGATCCGCGCTAGACGGACCTGATGTCGGGATGAACCAGAAGTCGTCGTCATCAACCTTGGCTGACTAAGTTTACCTTGTTGGGGAAAGGTTTCGCCTGCTTGAAGGTGTCCGAACCTATGTTCGCGGGCATAGTGCACTGTGCGGACAAAATTACCTTAAATCAGCTGGTGATTCGCAGGTATGATCCAAGTGTCAGTATTCACTAGGACTTCTAGTGCTCATGTCAGGCATGTGGTAGGATATTGTTTGAATAGTGGGTCGGGCCCGTAGGCCCGCAGAGGGAGAGCTAGGGCTTCTTGTACAAATTATGCCACGCATATGGAATAGATCGCATGGTAGCACGTGTACGACTTAGACAGCGAGACGGTTGAGTATTGATTACTCCCCCTCAATTGATGGGCTTGCGTGCAACAAAATTAATTGAACAAAAGTGGTATGTGCAGTTTCCTTGGGAACCATCGTCTCTTCGTTTCCCATACAGTATTCAATGCCGCAGTTAATGATGGAGCGCTCGTTTGGTGAACCATCATGTTTGTATAATGGTATTCCTTAATCGTTGTAGGCACTATCCTCTGCAGAGCATATCTCCTGTAATGTTCTTGCTTGAAGAGAATGCTTTGGGTTTTCCAAAGGCTGAAGGGAGATCTCCAGCATTGAAATCTTCAAATGTTTTGACATTTTCATTGATCGGGCACGATGATAATCGTTGTTATGTGTGGTCACCAGTTCTGGGTGGGCACGTAGTTGATTCATTGAGATTTCGTAATTTTTTCTCTTGTTGCAGAGAAGAAATACATATTTTCTCTCAAGGGATGAGCCTTGGTGTTACCTTGTGCCGCTATGCTCGTATGTATGTTGTTCCTGCTACTAGCTTAGGGTTGATCAAAGTGTGGTGCTTTTGGGGGTGGTATCCCTCAGTCACCCCGGGTACTGCGCATGGGAAACATGTCCTCACTTGGCAGCACTGTGAGACCTCGACCGCTTTGTCGATTGCGACCATCCTCATCTGCCTTCTTTTATCTCCTTCAGGAGGCCGAATGTTGTTCGAGGAAGTCTGCAGCCCATTGCAAGGTTTGTATCGCTGTTGGCGGGTCGCTTTTCTGGGGTGATTCAACAAAGCAACTGGTTGCTCTGTGCTTTTAGCCCCCTTTGCCTCATTGTCTTTGATCTTGGGAAGGGGTCGAGTGAAGTTTACTTTGGGTTCCTTCACCATCTTGATGTAGTCGGACTATTTAAGCGAGTCCTTACTCCATGTAACATCGGATTCGTATGTTTGTAGTATGTAGTCTTTTGTAAATGCCTCTGGGCGCTCGTTGTTATATATTTTCAGAAATTAATAGTGTGTTTGTGTAATTCTTTCTTTATTTCTTGAATGTTTGCAAATCACATAAGTTTTTAAGAACTAAAGCTCTACATCGATTATGGAAAGGGAAATAAACAACTCAAATAGACTAACTGTTGGTGGAAAGAAGTTGATCATGGTTCTTAAGTGAATTCGTATGGCTCTTGTGGATTGTTTTTGCTTTCAACGGATTGTTGAACTTTGCTGATGTCTCAGAGGCTACTGAAGAATAAGCCTTGTGGGGCAGTTAATATCCTCACCGACAGAATGTTGGGGGTTGTACTCCTACTTGCATTAATGTTTCCGTTCTGGTGGGTTGAAGAGCGGATTGCTCCTGTACAGCTTGACTATTCCATTTCTCTGAAGCGGGCTACTATTTTTGGGATCTCGAGTGAGTGGAGTGATGCAGCTGCAGTCACTAAGTTTGGCTCTGGTTTAGATTGCACTGTGGGATTCGGTTGGATCTGGAAACATTCTATTTGCTTTAGTGCTGCTTAATGGCAGCCTCGTGCTGTAGGTTGGTTTCCACGTATTGTTCTTTTAGAGTGGTTAGCAGTATACTTAAGAGACTACTGCCTCCATCTGGTGGAGCAATGGTCTTCCCAAGATAAGGTTGTAGGTAGGCGGTGCGTCTACTACCATGAAGTCCATAAACAAAACTTTTAGTAGCTGTGGTTCTCTTGCCACTACTGCTAACCTTATCTTCTTGATCGGGAAGCATTTATCTTTGCTAAATCCAATTAGCGGGTAGTCTGAAGGCGACAAGTTCTTTTCCTTTTGGTCCATAATGCAGAACGCATTGTAGAACAGGACGTTGAGCGAGCTCCTTGTGTTCACAAGGGCTCTTTTAACTTCCCACCTTGCAATGGAGACCGAGATGACTAGGGCGTCGTTTTGCGGTGCTCGGACTCCTTCGAGGTCCTTGTCCGTGAAGGTAAAGGTAGGAATAGAGCTCTAAACTCTCGAGTAGCAAATGCGTCTGTCCTTGTCCGCGAACTATGACTGCATCTTCAGTAGAGTCCGCTTGCGGGACCTGTGCGACTGGTCTTCATTCGGTCTGACTCCATGAAAAACATAGATTATGCTCGGGGTTTCCTTCTTTATTTCTTTGACTAATTCCCTTGATCCCTGGATCACTCTGATCGCTTTTTAGAATACATAAATTCTTTTAGCCTGCCCTTGTGGATCCAGTATTCAATCTCATACTTCAGACTCTTGCAGTCGTTGGTATCATGATCACCCTCATTGTGATATGAGCAGTACTTGTTGTTGTCATGCTTGGAGGGGTCTTGGCGCTGCTTTGGGGGCCACTTTAGATCTTCCCAGTTTTTCATGGAGTTCAATACGTCTGACAGGCTAGAATTGAGGGGTGTCATGGCTCTAGATCCAACTTAGTTGGATATTTTACTGGCATGGCCTGGCCAAGGCCTGACTTGTTGTCATTACGCTTCTTCTTGCTCATTTCTTCATCCTCGCGTCTCTTTCCCTTCTTTCTGTCCTTAGGAGCGGAGGGCTTTTTCTCACCTTCGGTTTCCCTTTTAATGGTTCTCAACTCCTCTAAAGTAATGAACTTTTGGGCGTTCTTGAAGAGTTTCGTCACGTCTAAAAGGGGTTCCAAGGTGAGGTCCTCGTACCGCTTTCATTCCTTTAGGCCCATAGCAAAATTTGTCACAATCGTGTCATCGCTACAACCGTTAATTAGTGTTAGTTCATCGTTGAAGTATGTAACATACTGAGCATCTCATGGGATCTCTGTTTTAGAGTGAGTATGTAGCATGAGCCTTTTCGAAAATGTTGACTTCCTAGAAAACGCGTCAGGAACTCCTTCGCCAACGTCTTGAAGGAGTCGATCGACCTCGGCGGGAGTCTGTGGAACCACGTTAGTGCTGTCTTCTTTAGGCTAGTGGAAAAAGTTCGGCACATCACCGATTCAGATCCTTCCTTGAGGGCCATTACATGCGGGTAATGTCGCAAGTGGTTGAATGTGTCGATGGTCCCGTTGTACAAGTCGAGTTTCGAAGGCGTGAACTTCTTCGAAAGGGCCTCGTTCATAATACGATCCATGAAAAGTAGGACTGAGAGATGGTATAACACATCTAGGTCGTGTGCCCTCTGCGGAGGGGGCTCTGAAGGTCGAGCCTCTCTGTCCTGGTAGTCGATTCCGCGTTAACCGCGCCACCTCCTCTGGTTCAGTGAGAACTAGCAGGGGCCTGACTCTCTTGTGCCTGTTCTCTGTCGTCTTCTGGAATTAAAGGCCTGTGCTGCTTTTAATCTCCATTAGCGGGTGGAGGGTTTTGTCGTCCATCGTTTTGGCGATTTGTTGTATTTGAGAAGCATATCTATTTTTGGGTCTGTCGTCGCTGCTGTTGTCACAGGGGGGTGAGTCTGTTGCCCATGCATAACCGGCACCGTGGAGAGAGGGGTATAGTACCAGTCGGAGCGTTTGACATGTACCATTTTTGCATGATCTAGTGGTCACCATCTCTCTGTATTTCGAAGGAATATGATACTAGTGAAAGGTTAGAAACTTCATCGTCCCCATGGATGGCGCCAAACTGATGCAGTCATTTTTCGCTCCCTGCTTTGACCTAGTCTTGCTAACCCGCTGACCTGCACAAGGAACGCACATGAGGCACAAACCATCGTTATGGTGGCCGATGACACTCCGATGTAAAGTCAGACAGATCTAAGGAAGGTGTAATGCTGTAAACAGGGAATTTGTAGCGTACCTTAGCTTACCAACCTCATGTCTTATATATAGTGCAAAAGTCCTGGTTTGACAAGGCCAACGTTGACATAGTTTGATAAGAAGATCTTCGTGGAGATCCTTATATAATTAGGAGTCGTGTTGTAGAAGGGAATTCCCTCGTTAGCCGTGTGCTACGCGGGAAATAGTTTCCAATCTCAGGGTAATCCATAAGAGGATGTTTTCCTGTGTGATATGTACTTTGGTATTTACTTTCTAGTTGGAATCGGAGAACTGCTGTAGTTGCCTGTCATAAGCTGATCCTCGAGATACTTACCTTAACAGGGCTTACGGTTATTGAGAATAGCTGTGAGATGTATGGGCTAAGCAATATGTGAGAGTTCGGGTCCATTTGGTGGACTGCATTAGGCGGGCTTAGAACCGCTTGGATTGGATCAGTGTTGGGCTGGCATTGGGGCTCGTAATTCTTCGAGATCATCGTGACACGTGCATGGCTCAGGGATGTGACCGTTTTGGTGTATCATCAAACGACTTTATTAAATAATGGTTGGCATCTTGGCCATGTGAAAATCTATCGCGAGTGGGTGGGTGGCTAGGGTAACCCATGTGTTGATGTGATGTCTATGGAAGGAAATAAATCATCGGGCCTTTGAAGGGCAAAGAAAATCAAATAACGTAATTGCGCAAGGGATCAAATAAACTATGCGGTGCTTAGGGTTTACATGTAAGCTGATGTAGTCGATTTCTGATGTAGTCAGATCCAATGTATTTTTGGCCTGGCTGTATTGGGTAGATCTCTCAGATACTTGCCTTAGAGGTCTTATGAGTATTAGGCCTGACCGCGTGACGTGTGGGCTACTGGCTTATTGTAATTCAGACCCGATTGTCTAGATTCTGCCAATGATGGGATTGTTACTGTTTGGGCCTTGCTAGATTGAGCATGCAATCGGGTATGCTTTGTTCTGTTGACGAGATTATCATGACCCGTGTACTGTGCTGATCGGAGGACAATTTGATGTATCATCAACTACCCCCGCGAGTTAGTGGGCCATCTAATCGCTCTACTAAGTCATTTCATTAAGCAGCTGTGCATTCATGATGATTGAGCCTGAGAGATTTCCTCGAGCGGCGAATCGTATTAATTTGGCGTGCGCCAGCTTGAAAACGGGAAAGGTAGGAGCTCAACATTATATATAGATTTGTTGCCGGTGGAGTATAACTTCTTTACACTTTTGATATCAGAGATTCTGCTTTGTTGCATTGTCTATTGTGCTTTTGTATTCGAAAGCTTTGTACTTTCTTTCATGGCGGGTCGGGATCAACTCTCTGATGAACTGTTCACTAGGGGTCATACGTTTTTTTAGGAGAGGTTGGTATCTGAATCTGATATGGAAGTCATCTGTAAGACATTCGGGATTCCAAATGATCTGGTACTCTGCACTCTAGGCGTTGATCTGATACCATTGTACCCTCCTTAGGGGTTTCTCTGTTTTCATTGAGGTCTAGTGCAATTAGGTGTCCACTTTCCTGTTATCAAGGGGATCAGGGAGTTACTGGCGTACCTCGGCATCTCACCCGCTCAACTTATGCCAAACGGGTATAGGACTTTGATCGCAATTTTGAATAGGGCTATGGACGCTGATGACCGAGTGTCTTCGAGGGCGATGCAATTTCTCACTTCTCCTCGGATAAATGAACATGTTGTATGTGTGTTGACGTCGCCGGACTGCTTCAGCAAATTTCCTGATGACTTTAAATCATGACAGAAATATTGTTTCATGGCTCCCGCGGACTCCCCTTACTTTGCGCTTGCTGGTTGTCCGGTCGAGCATGACTTTAGATAACCAAGTAAGTTGATTCCTTCTCCGGTCTTGCTTGTGTCAATTTCATATCTAGATTGACCTGTTGTGATTTTTGCAAGGAAATTCTCTACTTCGCCTCTTTTTGCTGAAGACAAAGCAACTTTTGATACATTCCGTGACATACCTCTTCTGGAAGTAGAGGATGTAGTCAAGCCTTTTAATGTTGAGCGCAACGGTCTGTGATCTTATTGGCAAGTGGGCTCCCACTATGTATTGGGTGAAAAAGCCAAAGCCTGAAGGCGCGTCTGTTTCGTTGAAGAGGAAGCTTCCCAAGTTCAAGGTTCCAAGCCCTTCAAGGAGGGCAAAAATAAATGAGGGTGCTTCCTTCTCTTGTGCATCAGAAGAGATCTCGTGTTTTGTCTAGGTCCTTCCACATGCGTCTGGCCTCGTCTGAACGTCTTGATGCTGTCAGGTAAGAGCCTACTGAGGCTGTTGTTTCTGATGGGTTGATGCTCAAGTCATGGCCCCTGCCTCTCTTCCTAACCCGGAGAGAATATCTGCAAATGGTGGGCGTGGAGGATGTTACTGAGTTGAGTACCAAACAGAGAGAATTTAAGAGTAAGATGCTGCTGTAGGTGAGCATGGAAGCTTCGAACGATCGTCCTTTTTCAATAAAGGATTTCTAGTTTCGTATCTCTCTGGATCATGAAACTGTTGAAGAGTAATCTAATCGTCAACATCACGATAAAGGTTCTCCTTCTGGCCGTCGTACCATGCCCCATTTCGTTCCCGTCCTCATATTCAACTGACGATGGGTTCGAGGAATAACTCGTGTCCCTCTTCTTCTGAAGCTGGAATGGCGCATGAGAGAGAGCTTGTCGTTGCGGGCAAAAGGAAAGTTATTGATAAGGGCCCTAATGCAAGGAAGACGGTTAAGGGTAGTGCTGGAGTGATTTCGGCTCGAATGATCTTCATCTTGATGCACTGCTTAGTTTGTCTGCTCCAGATGTACTAAGGATGAGCAACTGATAGGAGCGTATTTATGCGACTTTATTGAATTGTTTCTATATATATTCTTGGCTATTTCTTGTTAAATTATGGTAGTAATTACGGTTTTCGTGTTTGTGTAGGTTGCTAATAATAAGATTCCAAAATAGAAGGTAAGTGGTGCAAATTGGTTTGAATTAGGAATGCTTATTTTTTTTTTTTTTTTTTTATTTTATTTTATTTTTTTTGAAAGGCAAGCCGGTTTTTTCAGCATAGGATCCGTAACCTACTCCCGAGATGCGACCTACGGGTCGAACACCACCCCGAAATAAAGATGCCTCCAGTGGGTCTCGAAGCAAGGATCTGTGGATCAAGTCCACAACGCCTTAACCAATCGACCACAGCCCCTTTGGCAATTAGGAATGCTTATTGCAAAAGGAAACCACACAAAGAAGTCAACCTAGAAAACACGATTATAAAATGGAAAATACCTGGTTTTGGAGAGATCACGCCTCGCAATCACAGTCGCAACAAGCCTCCATCTCTACAACAGAACCCATCATCGCAGCAGCAAGCCGCCATCCACCTATCTTCACAATCACGCTTTTCTTCCATCCAGTCCATCTTCTTTTTCCTCGCAAGACACAGACCCATCCTCGCAACAACAACCACCATCCCATCCTCCTCATCAGCCATCTCATCTCTATCCTCCCTGCCTACCATCATCAACCATCCTCACAATCATGCACCGATCGCCGTCATCCCATCACAACCGCATACAACCCCACCTCGCCATCACGACCACAAACCCTCTCGCAATTCAGGCTTTCAAGCCACGCCAAACAGCCACCAGTAGCAATCATCACCCTCCCTCTTTTATCACATACCCTTTTTCACAGTGACTATCGTCCTTTCCATCACACCACCATCGAACATCATCACTACACTCTCGCCGTCTCTCTCTAATCGTCACCATGAGATCCTCTTTCTCCATAGCATGCAACAGTCCCTTCATCGTTATCATCACTCCACCCTTAGCTAACCCATCGTCTCTCTCTCACTATATCTTTCTCTCGCACTCTTTATCTCCCTTCTCGCCTGATTGCAACTATCTCACAGACTTATAAACAACCACACACACATAAGCAGAGGAGCAGATTAAAAGGAGCAGGAGCAGCTCGTGAAGAGGAAGAAAAAGGGAAAGTTATTTCTCTTTCACTTCGCTATCTGCACCCCCAGATCCTCTCACACCGACACGGATTAGGCGACGACAGTGTTTTATTTTCGTCACCTTCTCTTTTTCTTATTTAGTTGATTATGAATTACTGTTTGAACATGATTAATATGTCTAGCTAAACTCCCTTTTACCTAACGGTGGATTCGAAGCCCCGAACTTGTCATTTATGAATTAATTGAATTCAATATTTTCTTGCTAATTAGTGATTGTGTTTTGCTTAACTGCTTTATAGAGAACTTATCTGTGTATGTTTGTTAAGGCGGCCAACTTAGTAAGTAGGCTAGGATCTGGGGCTAGAGTATATGAGAGGTTAACCTAATCGTTATAATCATATACTCACAAGTAGTAAATACCATGGAACGTTGGTAAGGTTAAGTAAAACCTATGTTAAGAACAATATGTTGATCATACTTGTAATTGCGTAGTTAGTGTTCATATTTTTCATAGAAATTAAAGATCTTGGATTGTGTATCTAACTTGGAATCCCTTATTAGATAACATGATAAAAATAGTTTGAAAGCGACGCTTAGTTTAATTCAACGAATTTGGGAAAATAATAAGACTAATGCAGTACGGTCACGGTTAATCTTGAGCATTGTCTTTCACGAGTTAGTATAGGAATTATTGAAGATTTATTTGTGAGCATATGTTTAGTGTACGAAGATAAAACCCTTAGTTAATTCCTTATAATCTACTTCTCAAGTTTTTATTAGTAATCGTATTAGTTATTTTCTTATATCAAAATTAGAAAAACCAATCCCCTGGTATTTTCTTATTTAGCTTGTTATCTTTTAGTTACTCTTAGTGTTAGTTAGCGAGCCATATAATCCCTCGTCTAGAATGATCCCTACTTTTTATTTACTATGACTATAAAGCAGGGTATTAAGTTGCGTGCTAGTAAAATAGTGCATCAATTTTAGGCGCCATTGTCGGGGATTAGTAAAATTGCTGATTATTACATTAGGTATTTTGTTTTATTTTATTAATTTGTTTTATTTTTTTTAAATATTTTTTCATTTTTGTCTTTATCTCAGGTACTAGTTCATGCGCAATAGGAGGTCTGGCGAGAACTTATTAGAGTACGATCCAGAGCCTGAGAGAACATTTAGTAGACGAATGAGCGAAACAGAAGAATCACAAACATCTAGCTTTGAATTTGAATAAAAAGAGCTCAACATGGCAGACAATAGGTCTATTAAGGAACTTTCAGCATCCACCTTTGACAATGCAACACCCCTTTGCATTCAATATCCAACAGCAGTGTAGGGCAATACCGAGTCATTCGAGCTTAAATTAAGCCTACTTCACCATATTCCGAAGTACCATGGTATTTCTATGGAGGATCCGAATAAACATTTAAAGGAATTTGAAGTTGTATGCTCCAATATGACACCAATCACTGTGGATGAGAACATCCTGAAGCTGAGAGCATTTCCCTTTTCTCTGGCTGACAGGGCTAAGGTTTGGCTCTATGAACTACCTTCCGGAATGGTATACTCCTGGGATAACATGAAGAAGGTGTCTTTTTAGAGAAAATTTTCCCAACTTCCAGAATCAACTTGTTGAGGAAAAAAATCAGTGGTATTCAGCAAGGCCCAGGTAAATCATAACCAACATACTATGAGCGCTTCAAAGTTCTCATAACATCATATCTGCAGCACCAGATGAAGGAGAAGCTCCTAATTCAGTACTTTTATGAAGGACTGCTTCCTCTCGAGCAAAAGATGTTAGATGCAACGGTAGGAGGAGCTTTAGTTGATAAAACTCTAGCAGCAACAAAGACTTTGATTGCAAATCAAGCCTTGAACGCTCAACAGTATGAAGGAATTGGAGAACCTTCACGCCAAGTCCACGAGGTAAGTATTAATTCTAGTTTGGAAGCTCAAATGGCTAACCTTACTTCACTTGTGACTCGGGCTCCGGGGAAGTCGAATGTGCTAGAAGTTGCAGAAGTTTGTGGCGTGTGCACTAAGCCAGAACATCCATCTGATCGATGTGCTCAGCTGATTGAGAATGGCAGTTGGGAGAATGTTATTGCAGTAAGGTTTCAGGGGCAGAATCACTATAGGAATAACCCTTAATCTAACACTTACAATGAAGGTTGGAGAAAACATCCCGGCTTTGGATGGAGAAATTCAGAATAACTTCAACAACAAACTTCGAATCGACCATCCCCTGGTTTCTTTAAAGGGCCGCCATAACCATCTCAGCACAATTAAGGTACATCCCTTAATTATGATGAGATTATGAAATCGTTAACTATTTCTTAGCAGAACCAAGCAACGGATATAGCAGATTTTATGCTACAAATGAGACATATAGCTGAGTTTAAGGGACAAATTCGTGAGCAAGGAAAACTTCCTAGTTCTACCATTCCAAATCCAAAAGGAGGGTTTGAAACCCAAAAACAATTACATTGAGGAGTGGTAAGCAAATTGAAAGTGAGCCAATAGTCCATAAACAAAGCCGAAATAGGGAGGCTGAGTTACATGAGGATGATCCAACCACTGTTGAGATACCAAAGCCCCAAGGTAAGAAAGTGAATATCCCAAATTCAGTTTCTATTAATCTTTCTCCACCTTTTGTGCCTTTCCCAGGCAAGTTTTCCAAGTCTAAAAAAGATGAACATGAGAAGGAAATCTTGGAAACCTTCGAAAAAGTCTAGGTTAACATTCCATTTCTTGATGCTATTAAGCAAGTGCCTAAGTATGTAAAATTTTTTAAGGAGCTTTGCACCACAAAGAGAAGACTTCAAGATGGGGAAGTGGTAAAGGTGAGTGAAAATGTTTATGCAATTCTTCAGAGAAAATTGCCACCGAAATGTAAGGATCTAGGCAATTCACTATCCCTTGTGTTATCGGTAGTACTAAAATTGAACAAGCAATGTTAGACTTAGGTGCATCCATTAATGTTATGCCGTATTCTATTTATTGCTCTATCAATCTCGGGGGGCTTAAAAATGATGGCGATATCATTCAATTGGATGACCGTTCTAATATATATCTTCGAGATTTGTTGGAAGATGTGTTGGTGCAGGTTAACCATTTGATCTTCCCAATAGATTTCTATGTGCTTGAGATGGAAGATTCGACATTTTAAGCACATTTGCCTCTTCTTTTAGGGAGCCCCTTCATGAAAACTGCAAGGACAAATATTGATGTGTGTGTAGGGAAACTGACCATGGAATTTGATGGTGATGTGAATGGCTTCAACATTTTTGAAGCCATGAGGTATCCTACTGATAATTACTCTTGTTTTTCTATTAATGTGATTGACAATTTGGCCCAAAAATGGTTAGACGTCAGAAATGAGAATGAACTTGAAACCACCATTACTACTGTCATTTAGTATGAGAGCAATATAGTTCCCCATGACACAAAGAAACGAAACAAGTTGCAGTTGAATGAACTCGAAAAGATTCAGGATGAGGGCTATGAAAGTAAAAACAATTACAAGGAGAACACCAAAGTTTTTCATGATCATATGATCCATGAAAATACTTTTGTCGTTGGAAAAAAAGTCTTGCTTTCCAATCATATCTTAGACCTGGTAGGTTACGTTCTGAATGAGTTTGTCCTTTATTGTTATTAATGTTCTTCTCCATGGTGCTATACAGATTAAGAGTGTCACAACCGGTAAGTAGTTTAAGTTGAAGGAGCATCAACTTAAGACCTATTATGAGTCCTTTGTGGAACATGACGTGGAGGACATATCACTTCATGTTCCCACTTATTCTACGGATTAATTGGAGATACTGTCAAGCTACGCGACGTTAAAACAAACGCTTCTTGGGAGGCAACCCAATCATATTTGCTTTTTCTATCCCCTTACTTCATTTTCGTTATTTTTGCTTTTGTTTGTTAGTTGTTTGTTTTTCCTTTTTAAGTCTTTCATTGCATGATTTAAGGTCTAATATTATTCTTTGGTTAATGCTTATTCATGGTTATCACATACGAATTCACATGTAATCAACTGAGTAACTGGTACTCATAGCATGATTAATTGAATATAACTCAATATAACCTATATATTTGTGAGTTTAGAGCCTATTGTTCCTTTCATTCTGAGGGTTTTTAGTTAGGTCATATTTCATTTCTTTTGTCAATAATAATTCATTGCGTGATCTCACTTTTGTTTGTTTTGGTTGCTACTTGGATTGCAGGCAAAACTCGTTTTCCTCTGGGTTGGCTTGGATGCCAATAGTAGGGAGTGGTCAGAAAAGGTTCTACTTAGATGTTCCACTTTCGGATTAGACAGTACTGACAACCATGCCGAATTGACGAGGATTCTATCAAGTCTGGCCCAAATACGGTCTCTACCTCTCCTATTATTACACCAGGTGAGCCTCGGTCCCGTGAACCCACAGTCTTGTAGCCCACAATTTTCAATACAATCTGAGAAGTTAGCCATGCTAGCCAAAGACGACTCTACACCTCCAATCTTTTCTTGAGAGTATAAATACGTGTTAAAATCCCTTCTACCCTGACCTCCCTTCCCCGCTGTAGTAGAATTCTTCACCGCTTAAGCTGTCTATGGCCTCATGATGATGCCTGAGACCTAGCCAATTCCTTGTAATAAATCCTGCCCACAGACTGGGTCGACTTGCGCGCTAATTCCTCGTGCGATAATTTAGTGTGCTTGGCTGAAACAGAGTGCGAGCTCCCTGTTTTGGAACCAGAGTGCAAACACTCTGCTTTATTCAATTTCTGTTCAGCTGTAAACACTATTTTGCTGCCATCATGATGCACTAAAATCGGGGGAGAAAACTCTGTATTGTTGCCATTGTACTTTACTGGAACAACACGAGTATGTATTGTTTCATCACTCTCATTACCCCCTGCAACATAGCGTAAGTCATCTCCTTGTGATCCCTTAAGCTGCTATTTATTTTGGCCTTCATGCTGAGGAATCGTCCTCTCTGGTTCGCATACTCCATTATCCTTGCTTGGGTCTTCTTGCTTCTCAAGCACCCTTTCAATCTCGGTGATTGTATACCCCGCCTCACGTATTCCTTCCTCCGTTGTTTCTTGAATGACCGCTTCTATTACGTTAACATCTTCCTTACTAGCAGATTGACTATTCTTTTTATTAACCACTATATTCTCCATTAGTACCTCATATTTATTTTCCAGAACTATTTTCGCAGAATCATTGCCTTCCGGCTCATCACCATCTCTTTCCTTGATTTCAACTCCTTGACTATTCTTTGCACCACTCTTGCCAATTCCTGCTTTTGTATCTTTTTGTTTGTTGGCCACTAGGACATATTGTTGTTTGACATGTTTGACTTTTGCCTTATGTTTCTCAACCTTCTCTTCTTTCGCCAATGGATTTGGTTTCACATTTCGCTTATGACCTAACTTTTTCCTACACAGTGCCTCCTGATGCCCTAACAATGAACAATAATCACAATATTTGAAGCCTGGGAATACTATTTGTTGCCAGAAGCCCCTATTGTTGGCCCTGTAGATCAAAATTCTATTGGGAAGCTTCTCCGCCAGGCTCATCTCCACGTAGCACGAGCTGCACCCGAACGTGACAGACATCTAGTATGGTCATCCATACGCAAAAAACCACCGAAAGATTTCACAATAGCTTTCAAAAGAGGGGCATGGAATAAATGCAAAGGCAAGTTCGGCAATTCTACGCACAATGGAACCGAAATCGAATCCGCTCTCAAACTGAAACCGTCATGCCAGCGAAAAGCTTTGAATCTAACTCCATGAATCAAGAAAGAATCCCTCGAAAGTACTTACTTTGCTTCCGCCTCAGATTGAAGATGGACTTAAACATGACGTTGATCGAGCAATCCTAGCGAGAAATCTGCTAGAATACCCCATGTTTTATGAATAGAATCTCGAATATCTTCCAAAGTTGGCCTATAGCTTGAAAATTTTAACACTATCACGTGTTTTTCCATGAAAGCTTCCCCACATACTTCATCAGAGGCCATAAGCCCAATGGCTGGCTTTCCTTCTTTCCGGAATCTAGTTCCTTCCACATGCGTTTCCTTAAATTTTTCTACCAAACATTTTCCAAGAATCTGAGCGAAAGATGGCTTACGAGCCTCTTCCATGGATCCCCCACTCCCCATTGGGACAAGGAAACGTTGGCAGCAAGGGGCGCCACCATAGACTAACCAAACCTCGGCCCAACCAGGCAGCCAGCCAAGGGTAGCGGCGGCCAAGCGAGGATGGCGGCCAAGCAAGGGGGCGGCGTCTTTTTTCCTTATTTCCCAAAACCCTAGCAGAGCACTTTGGAATGACTGGCTAGCGAACTGTGATCCGGAGCCAGTGGGAGAGACACTAGGAGAGCGTTTAGATAAAGGGCAGAAACATCTTGTGCTGGGGATGATATATCTGAATCAAGTGGTCGCATCTGGATTTGAAGTCAAGGTCGCTGTGAGAGGGTGTATACCATGGAGCGAGTCTTCGCAAATCTGTAGAAGTCATACTCCGATGCTCTTTACGAGAATGAATCGTTGAGGAAGTAACTTGAACCTTTCTCGTATACTGGAGCGGAGTCCAGGTCCATTGGGTCAGAGGCTAAGAAGACTCGCTTGGAAGCGAATTAGTCTGACTAGGCAGAAGTAGTGTCCATGAGGGATCGGTTCGAGAATGAATTGAACCTTATGCGTCGTGACTTGCAACTTGTTCTCGATTCCATGAATGGAGTGCAGGCTGAACTATGGGCTCTGCATGATGAGAGGATTAAGAAGGAGTCCGAGTGGACTGTTCGATGTCAACAGTTGGAGGCTAGTGCTGAGTTTCATGTCGAAAGTGCACAAACTGCTAGAGAACAATTCCAATTGGGGTAGAGTGAGTTGAATATCGCCAATGATAAGTTGGATGCTGAGCAGTCCAAGACTGAAATCTTGTCGGGTGAGTTGGAGAACCTAAATCAGGAGCTCGCCGAGTCTAAAGGGTGTGAAGAAAAATTTCTCAAGGCCAAGACACATTTGAGTTCAACAGAGTCATGCATGGAAGTTGGAGTTGTTGCGTCTGATGGAGGAGGAGCACCCTGACTGGGATCTCTCCTATTATAAAGATTATGCATATGCAAAGTTTGGAGTGACCTCTGATTCGTTTGGTGACCCTGATGAGGGGGTTGAGAGGTAGCAGTAAAAGATGTGTCTCCTGCTTCTTCCCCGCTAAGTCTAGTTCTGTTGTCTTTGATTCTCCTCTTGATGAGGGGTGAATCATGTACTTAAGTTTGCAAATGAATAATACTTTGCACTTTTTTTGTCTTTATTTGCTTTCCTGCTAGCTTGTAGTTGTTTTGTCTTATTTCGACATTAGTTGTCAGACAAGGAACTTTTGCTGGGCTAGGTAACTCATGTTTGATTCGCTGGGAGCTCTGAATTCTTATGCTGCAGTATTTGGTGAAGTTCTAGTCAGACTCCTTTGTAGAGATCAGGGAGTGTAATACAACCCTTGTCTGGCGGCTTGGTTGTCTGTTGGACCAGCAGTTGTTGTCACTTTATAAGCGTATTAGTCAGACTGTGGTCCTAGCACTTGCACCCTTGTAGATTATTGGATAGCAGTCCTTGCGAGTCACCTGGGTTGAGCTTTTAGAACTCTGACCGGATGTTTGACTCGACTTTATTTGCTATTTGTATAATAGGCTTAATTAGACCGGAGGTTGTTATTACCAGTTATGACTGACTAAACCGGGGTCAGGTTTCGGCGGCCATGGTGGTCCTTGGCAAGTCGTCTTCACAAGGCTACATGAGCACTGACTAAGCTCCCATTTTCCAACCCATCTTGATCCGTTCGTGGCAGACTAGGAATTGGAGCGAGCTAGTAGTTATCATCGTCAATCGTTTTGACTAAACCTTTGTTTGGGGTTCAGTGATCATTGTCTGTAGTTAGACAATGATCCCTGGCAAGCCGTCTTCACCAGGCTACTTGAGTATTGACTAAGCTCCCACTTTCTAGGTCGTCGAAATCCGCATGCAGCAAACTAGGCTTCGAGTAGACCAAAACCATCGTCATCAGCGGCCACTGACTAAGCTTTGGTCGTGGTTTGGCGATCACTGTCTGCATATGAGTAGTGACCCTGGCAAGCCATCTTAATCAGGCGTTGAGAGCACTGACTAGACTCCTACTTTCCAGGTCATCGGAATCTGTTACTTGCGGACTAGGCTTCGAGCATACCATAAGCTATCGTCGTTGGTCGTCATCGACTAAGCTTTGGTTGTGTTTGGTAACTATTGTCCATGTTTGGACAATGATCCTTGGCAAGCCGTTTCGATCAGACATCAGAGTGCTGACTAAGCTGCCACTCTCTAAATCGCTAACACCTGTTTAATTTAACAAATTGGACATTAGAACATACCAGAAGTTGTTGTCATAGGTCGTTGCCAACTAAGCTTTGGTTAAAATAATATTCTGGGCGTATAAGTTTAACTTTGTGGTCCTGACTTATTTGGCTTGTATATAAAATCTCGGGCGCATAAGTCTGACTTGGTGGTCTTGACTTACTTGGCTCGCTTGTAAGATTTCGGGCGTGTAAGTCTGACTTAGGGGTCCTGACTTATTTAATTCGTCTATAAAATTTCAAGCATGTAAGTTTGACTTGGGAGTCTTGACTTACTTAATTCGCCTACGAGATTCTAAGCTTGTAAGTCTGACTTTGGGGTCCTAACTTATTTAACTCGCCTGTGAGATTCTGGGCGTGTAAGTCTAACTTGGGGGTCCTGACTTACTTAACTCGCCTGTGAGATTCTGAGAATGTCAGTCTGACTTGAGGGTCTTGACTTACTTTACTTGCCTAGCGGTCTGATTCCAGTGTCGGATAGATTGATCGGACTAATAATAGATTAATCGGCTTTAATGAACAACAACAGAATAATAGTGGAGTTGATGCCTTTGGTTTAATAACAATACTTTGTTGGTGGGCTCCTTATTTTGTGGGCGCTCAGGGCCTTTGTTGTTTGTTATTTTGAGTGTGCCGAGCCGAATCTGGTAGGGCATAAGCTTGGGCCAATTAGTTGATGGGCCCATTTAGAAAAAATCTTTGTGGATAAGTGTGTCAGGAATACGATGCATTATGCGAGACGGTTCAGTATCGATTAGTCCCCCCAGTTAATGGGGCTGCCTACAGGGTCATTAATTCAAAAATGTGGACTTGTGCATTTGCTATTGGAACCGTCGTTTTCTTGATTTCCTGTACGACGTTTAATGCTAAAATAAATGCTTGTTGATGCCTCTTTTTAAACCATTTCGCCTATATGTGTTGGCTATTCAACGCTCAAGCACTGCAATGCAAATAGTAGAACATGTTAATCAAATGCATCTTATTAGAGAATTTGCTTTGGGTTTTCCAAAGGTTGAAGGAAGATCTCTTCCACTGGAGTCTTCGAATATTCTAACGTTTGCACCGATGAGTCTTGATAAGATTTGTTGTTATACGATGCCTTCTGATCTGGGTGACTGGATTGATCTAATGAGATCTTCTAATATCTTCTTACATTGTGAAGAAGAATTATAGACTTCCTCACGGGGGTCAGGTCTATCTTCCATCTTTCGTTGCTTGAGCACTCTCTCATCCATTTACCGTTGTCGAGGGATGGTCCTCGTACCTAGTTTATAGTTGATGGGAGCGTTGGAGATCATGACTTTCATTCCTGGGGTGGCACCTCTGATCCACCGTAGGCATTACAGTCTGAAAGTCGCCCTCTCTTGGAAGCACTGTGAAACGTCGATCGTTCGGTTGTCCGAGGATGTTTTCGCCAGCTTTCTGTTATTTTCTTCTATTCCTCCTCATGAGGCAGATTGATTTGAGGTTTCATTTTCGAATCGTCTTTGTGTGGTGATTTGACGGAGCGATGAATTGAGTGTGTTCCTTCGTCTTCTGCTCCAAACGCTTTACTTTCACCACCTTCTTTTTTGGAGAACGAATAGTAGATCAGAGTCTCTACCCTTGTTTCAGCGGATAGATGCTTGCATTAGACTTAGATACTTGTAGTGTATAAACTGATGTACTAGTTAGTTGGTTGGCAAACTTTCTAATAACTCTCATTGCAATTAATAAAATGTGTTTTATTTCAGAAATGTGTCCTATGCGAACAACTCTTCTACACTCTTTGTTAGTCTGGATTGCCTTACTAGCTTTGACTTCTGGATCTCTGCATAGCTTCTCCTCGGTTATTTGGGCTCGTCCGCCTTCATAGAGTATCCACCTCCTTTATCTTTGCCCGATGCCTGACATGTTGGTTCGGTGGGCTCGAGCTATAACTGGCAACAATTTAGATGCTTTAGGGCTGCATAATGGCAGTCTCTTGTTGCTGGCTGATCTCCTCGAATAGTCTCTTGAGCATGGTTGCTTGTATATTTTATGCATTGGTGCAGGCTGGATACCACTGCCGCCATATGATGTAGCCAGAGCCTTCCCAAAATGATGTTGTAGGTGGACGAGGCGTCAACTACCATGAACTCTTGGAAAAGGTACTTTCGTAGTTGTGTTTCTCCTGGCAGCACCATTAGATTGATCTTCCTGATGATGAAGCATTTCTCTCTGTTGAATCTGACCATAGGGTGGCTGACGGGCGTTAGGTCCTTCTCTTCTGCATGTTGCAAAATGCACTAAGGAACATGACATTTAATGAGCTTCTAATGTCCATCAAAGCTCTATTTACCTCCTACTTAGCAATAAGGACGGAGATGACCAGGGCGTTATTGTGAGGAGAATGTAACCCCTAGAGATTCCTCTCCGTAAACGTTAGTGAAGGGGTCGGGCTGTGAACTCATGCGTGGTGCACTTATCGTTCGTGATAATGAGATGGTGTCTGCGTCTCGGTTAGTGTCATCTTGCGAGGCCTATTTGACAACTCTCTCTTGAGACCGACCCCATGGAGGACGTAGATGAAGTTATAAGCTTCTTTTTTTATCTCCTTGACAACATCCACTCTTTCCTTTCCTCGGCCATGCCTCCTGTTCGAGCTTAAGAACTCTTTGAGTTTGCCTCTTCTTATCCAGTATTCGACTTCCCATCGGAGGTTTCTGCAATCTTTAGTGTTAATGATACATACAAACGGCCGCGCCTCTAAGCCACACACGTGTAATGATGATCTCGAGGAAATACGACCCCCAGCATCAGTCCAATGTTGATCACGCCCAAGCGGTTCTAAGCCCGCTAAATTCAGTCTGCCAGGCGGACCCGAACTCTCACAACATGCTAGGTTTTCACGTCTCACAGCTATCCTCAATACCCATAAGTCCTACTAAGGCAAGTATCTCGAGGATTAGCTTCGAACGGGCAACTACAGCTGCTCTCTGCTTCCAACTAGGATGCAAATACCAGAGTACATTCCACACAGGGAAACTCTGTTCTACGATTTGCTCTCGCTTTGGGAATTATCTCCCGCGTATCTAGGAGCATGGGGCTAACAGTGAACTTCCCTCCTACATCATGACTCCTAATTAGAGGAGGATCTCCACAAAGATCTCCTTCCTAAACTATGCCTACGATGGCCTGAACCAGGACTCCTTGCACTATAAATAAGACATGAGGTTGGTAAGCTGAGGTACGCTACAAATTCCCTGTTACAACATTACACCTTCCTCATATCCTTGTCTAACTTTAGCATCGGGGTGCCATTGGCCAATACAACAGTGGTCTGTGGTTCACGTGCATTACTTCTGTAGGTTAGCAGGAACTGGGTCAAAGCAGGGAGCGGAAAACGACTGCATCAGTTTGGCGCCGTCCGTGGGGACGACAAAGTCCTTAACTTTACACTAAGCGTCTTCTCCCTTCAAAATTAAGAGAGGATTGTGGCCATTGGGTCATGCAACAATGGAGAACTAGGGGACACGTCAAACGCTTAGATCAGCCATACTCCACCCCTTTTAGCAGTTCCTGTCATACACGGACAACCGACTCGCACTCCTGGAGGAACGACTGCACCAACAAACCCCGAGGAGCCATCGGCCAACAGAATAAACGTGCTTTATGGAGCACATTCCGAGTCTAAATTATCCAACAAATCTAGGAAAAGGGTTCTACGAGATATGAAGATCCAGGTGATACATGGCGAACAACCGATACATCATAGTCGGGAACTAGGCCCATCCGCACCACTGGCATTTATGAAGAAAAATCTCCAGGGCGTACAGTTCCCACACAACGAAGCCCTGGTGGTACCGATTTCTCTGGCAGGCTGGGAGGTAAGGAGATCTTTAGTAGACACTGGGAGCTCGATGAACGTCCTATTTCTCCACACGTTCTGCAACATGCAACTGGAAGAGACAACCTTGACTCCCGATAGTCGTTCGATGATCGACTTCAGTGGCAAAAGGCGATTCCCAGTGGGAAAAATACATCTGACTACAATAGCAGGAGAGCAGCCAGCTCAAAAAACCTTGTTTCAAGAATTTATAGTGACCAACACGCCTTTGACGTACAACGCGATCCTAGGAAGACTCTGGATACACCATATGGAAGCAGCGGTTTCCACCCTGCACCAATACGTCAAGTACCAAACAAGCCGAACGATTGGTACATTGAGAGGCGACTAGGTAGTTGCCAAGGAGTGTCAGTACATGACGACTCTGCCACCCGATGATTCCCAATCTGCGATTAGACCAACGGCTAAGATGACTCTCTGTTCTACCCAAAAGTGCAGGAGGAAACAGCTGACCCCAGACAATGAGGCACCTGTAAGCCCTCGGGGCAGGCCCAATGCCAGACAACCAGAGGAAGAAACCATTAGGGTCTACCTTGACAGCCCTCACAACATCATGGCCATAAAGATCGAATCCCGCCTGAGTGAAGGAGTGACGAAACAACTCACAGAGTTGTTGTAGCGTAGCCAAGACATCTTTGCTTGGACCATGTGGGACTTGGTAGGGATCGATCCATCAGAAATAACCCATCACCTCGAGGAAGACCCCTCGAAGAAAATTGTTAGGCAAAAGAAAATACCTGTGGCACCTGAAAGGAACATGATCGTAAACGAGGAGGTACAACGTTTACTCAATGCAAGCATGATCAAGGAAACACGATACCCCGACATGCTGGAAAATACCGTTCTCGTAAGAAAGAAAAATGGAAAATGAAGAATGTGCATAAACTACATTGACCTAAACAAAGCCTGCCCAAAAGACAGCTTCCCGCTCCCCCGCATCGATCAGATCGTGGATGTCACTACAGGGCATAGTCTACTCAGCTTCATGGACGCCTATTCAGGCTATAATCAAATAATGATGCACACCCTAGATTAAGAGAAAACCACTTTCGTGACAGAAAGGGGTATATATTGCTATAAGGTGATGCCATTCAGCTTAAATAATGCAGGCGTTACATACCAGTGACTGGTTAACCAGATGTTCAAAAAGCAAATCGGTAGGAACATGGAGGTCCACATAGATGAAGCTCAACCCACAAAAATGCACGTTTGGAGTTGAGTTTGGAAAATTCCTGGACTATATAGTAAACAAAACGGGAATCAAGGCCGACCCAAAACAGATTCAGGCCCTTCTCGACATGAAAGCCCTGACCAACATTAGAAAGTTCAGAGCCTGATTAGAAGGGTAGCAACACTCAATAGATTCATATCAAAATCTTCCGACAAATGCCTACCTTTTTTTAAGATACTAAGGGGGAGCAAAGGGATCTCGTGGAACAAAGAATGCGAACAAACCTTTCAAAGCCTGAAAGCGTACATGGGGAGTCCAGAGCTACTCTCGAAACCAGCAATAGGAGAAACACTTTACCTATACTTGTCTGTTTTGGAACACGCTGTCAGTTCAGCCTTCGTACGAAACGACCGAGGAACCCAGAGACCAATATATTACACCAGCAAAACCTTCATAGAAGCGGAAACACACTATCAGAATCTGGAAAAGTTGGTTCTGGCACTGGTCGTATCCTCCAGAAAACTGAGGCCCTATTTTCAGGCTTACTCCATAATGGTCCTGACATAGCATCCCCTCAACTCGGTAGTACATAAACTCAAGTTATCTGGTAGGATGGTGAAATGGTCGATGGAGCTTGGAAAGTTTGACATAAACTATGCTCCAAGAACCGCCATCAAAGCCCAAGCGCTTGCAGACTTCATTGTTGAGTTCACTGGCAGACAAGAACCAAAGTTAGACCACCAATCCTCGGACTCAAATGCCCAAGCATGGATCTTGCACTTGCGACGGATCATCGACTGGAAAAGCGAGTGGAGCGGGGTTCACACTCCGCTCCTCCAGTGACTTTACCGATGAAAAGGCAGTCTGGTTCAGCTTCCCCGCTTCAAACAATGACTTTACCCAGTGAAAAGGCAGTGACTTTGCACTACGAGGCCGAGTATGAAGCCTTCTTGTCCGTCCTAAAACTATTATTAGGGATCGGTATAAATCGGTTGACAGCTTATAGCGACTCAAGACTGGTAGTCAACCAGGTCAAAAGGGATTTCAACAGTAAGGACACCTGCATGGTAGCCTACCGCGACAAGGTACTTGGCGTAATGGACAGTTTCAAGAGTTGTGAACTCATGCAATGCCCCAGAAATGACAACAAAATAGTCGAAGCGCTAGCTAGAGAAGCCTCTGCCTCCGACGAAGTCTCAAGCGGCCTCATCGAACATCAAGAACAATCAAGCATCGATGAAGAAGAACATAAAGACATTTGCGCTACGGAAAACACAACCAAATCAGATGACTTCGATACTGGAATATATAACAACCGGGGCCCTACCAACCGAGAAGGTGGAAGTAAGAAAACTTAAAAACATAGCAGCAATGAACACTCTCCTAAACGACAAGTTATATAGGAAATCGGTGACATGGCCCTTGCTCTGATGTCTGTAGCCTTCAGAGGTGGGTCAAGTCTTGGGAGCAATCCTCAGCGGTATATGCGGGAATCACCCAGGCGGGAGAACCCTTGCCCATAAAGCCCTGACTCTAGGGTACTATTGGCTGACCAAGCAGCAAGACGCCAAAGATATCGTCTGCAAGTGCAACAAGTGTTAGAGGTTCACGCCACATACCCATATGCCGGCCCAGCCACTAACTCCAATGACTAGTCCATGGCCATTTGCGCAATGGGGAATAGACATCGTCGAACTGCTCCCGATATCGGCTGGTAAAAAATTTCTTATTTGTGGTTGTCGACTACTTCGCCAAGTGGATCGAGGCTGAGCCCCTATCTAAAATCGGGTAGGTACAAATCAAAAACTTCATATGGGCCACAATCGTCAGCAAATTTGGCATCCCCAGAGTATTGGTTAGTGACAACAGAACTCAGTTCGAAGGTAGCAAGGTCAAGGAACTGTGCAAAAGGCTGGGTATCAATCACCACTTCTCCTCATCAGGATACCCAAGACCAACGGCCAAGCGAAAGTTACCAACCAGACGATTCTAGAAGCCATCAAAAGAAAGCTCGACGCAGCCAAAGGAATATGGGTTCCAGAGCTACCAGGAATACTCTGGGAATATCGAACAGCTAAAAAAAGCCCCTACTAGATAGACACCCTTCACCTTAGCATACGGGTCAAAAGCTATGGTTCCGGTAGAACTCGAGGTGCCAACCTTTCGGATGAAAGAGTTCAGATCAGACGTTAATGACGAGGCCTTGCATGTGGGACTAGACCCCCTCGACGAAAAAGGGGATCTAGCCTCTACCAATATAGCCATCTACCAACAACGGATGGCGCAATACTACAACAAGAAGGTCAAGCCACGCGAATTCAAGGTGGGAGATTTGGTACTTAGGAAGACCCAGCAGAACACCAAAGAAATCGGGGCAGGAAAGCTAAATCCGAATTGGGAAGGACCTTACAGAGTTGCCAAGGTTAACAGGCCAGGAACTTACTGACTAGAAGACACAGACACCAAAGGGCTTAAACGACTATGGAATGTAGAACACCTAAAAAAATATTATCAATAAAATATTTTGCTTTTACCAAAACTTCCACTGTTGTCCGTTTCAACCCTCGACTAGCTCGGCTATGGCTAGATTCAAATATCATCCCAAAGCCCAATCCGCTCCGCGCGGATCATGACGGCTAAGGAAATGGGAGTCTAGTCTGCACTTGTCTGCTAATGATAATGACTCGCCAAGGGATTATTTCTCTCAACACAGACAATGATCGCCGAACTTACCAGGTAAGTTTAGTCAGATCGCGACTGATGACGACGGCTTTTGGTGCCCAAAGCCTAATCCACTCCGAGCGGATCACGGCGATTGAGGAAATGGGAGTCTAGTCAGCGCTTCTCTGCTGATGACGACAACTCGCCAAGGGATCATTGCTCTCAACACAGACAATGATCGCCGAACTTACCAGGTAAGCATAGTCAGTTTGCGACTGATGACGATGACGTTTGGTACCCAAAGCCTAATCCGCTCTCCACGCGGATCATGATGGCTGAGGAAGTGGGAGTCTAGTCAGTGCTTGTCCGCTGATGACGATGACTCACCAAGGGATCATTGCTCTCAACACAGACAATGGTCGCCGAACTTACCAGGTAAGCTTAGTCAATTCGTGACTGATGACGACGACTTCTGACAACAACGATTTCTGCTAGTTAAACCCTAATCTATCGCAAGAGCAACCCAAAGCAACAATAAATTTTGACTTACAAAAATAGGCATCCCGCCTAGTCGTGCGAACTCTACTGTCTAGGAAGCAACTAAAGTAACACGACAAGATGGGACAAAACAACACTTTCATTCAAATAACATGTCTATATGTTATTCATCCAGGAAAGGACGTTACAATTACTCTAAGGAGAAACATCCTCCTCATCAGTAAGCCTCACGGTGCCAGAGCCTCTTGCAGCGAGCGAAATCAAGGTCAATACCGGGATGCTCTCCCTTAATCAGCTCCTAGAGCTTCAATCAATCCTGAATGACCTCGGACGAGATTACCGACCTCCTGCCTGGCACGTCGAAGTCCATCGCGCCCAACAGGGCCTCATATTGAGAGCGCTTCTCTACCAAGAACCGTTCCGCCTCCAGAACACGGTGAAACCCCTCATCAATAGAAACTTCCAGTTTTAGCCTTTCAACGACCTAGTCTGCCTCCACCCACTTCCCTTCGGCTTCCTAAGCCTCCCATTCAGAAGACCACCTGTCTACAGCCACCTCCAGGCAATCTAGTTCGACCCTGGTCTACCTCAGTTCGGCACAAGTTGACGCCAAATCGGACTCGGCAGCCCTTAGCTAAGTTCTCGTACAAGCAACTTCTGCTTCGATGACAAAGGTCCCGGTCTTCACGCCCTCGCGGTTCGCGACAATGGCAATCCTGCAATCGACCATCCAAAGATTCCGCCTAATAGAGAGTATCCGAATATGACATCCGCAAATCCGCAAAGGCCTTCTCCAAATCAAGAACCCTCCCACCGGCTTCGAGGTGCATTAAAACATGACTATATGACTCTAGGGCGCGGGTAGCTGTCCAGAGACCGCAACAATGCGAAACCTCGACACGCGGTCTACTTCCTCCCTCTCTAAGTCGACAAGGGAAGCCGGAGCATCCAGAAAAAGGCCATGACCCCCAACGGTGTCGCCTGTTCTGACCGCGACATACTAAGGGTAGAAGCTGCCCTGACAAAATTCTGCCTTTTCTTTCGGACAACAACAGGAGGTACATTCGCCTCCAATTCAACAAACTCAGAAGGGCTAGGCAATGCCATACTTTTTTTCGTCGTGCAACGGGCAACCACCCCCTCAGCTGGCGAACCTGACACGGGGTGAGCACCATAAAAATACCGTAGCGTGCGACGTTGCTTGGCATTATGACCTCTTCAACGGAAGTCAAAGGGAGCTTGAGAAACTCCCTCACTATCGGCTTATCTTCCTCATTGAGAGACGAAATAATAAACCTCCCTGAAACAAAGGAACAACGTCAGAACTAGTATCACAGAAAGAAACATACAAAATATGCATGTGCAGATGACCAAAAGACTCACATAGATCAAACTGAAAGTATCAAGACACTCTACGATTCCTGAGCTTGAGGTAACCAGAATTCGCCGAAGTAAAGAACCATTGCTTCTCCCAAGATTCAGCGCTATCTGCCGCCAGCCGCAGACATGGAGGACATTTCAATACACAGATACATTTAGAATCCAATCGAGCCTCGGTCAGATGGTAGAGCACCGACGAGGTCAAACGGAAGCCAGCGTCATGAGCTCTAAGGAGAATTGCGAGCAGTAACTTAAAACCGCTTGGCTCCATTTGAGCGGGAGGCATTCAAAAATGGATAAAGAAGCGCCAAACATCATCTGGCACTAGAAGTCGGAGCCCAAACTCGAATATGCCTCGGTGCAAGCCTTTGAACCCATGAGGAGGTACAGTCGGACCTAAAACTCCACACGTGAGAACAATTTGCAAATTTCTCGGAATGCGGTACAAACTACGGAGCCTGATCAACTCAGTTTCGTTGACCAAACTACCTTAGAAGAAATTGATACAAGTGTGGGATAACGGATCTTTGGAAGAAAGTTTAATGTTGTCAGCCATTAGAAGATAGCGCAGATAACAATGGGGAAACCCTCCTCAAGACAGTGAATATTTATAGGGAAGGCAAACCTCACTTTCCGTTTTTGAGCAATTGCGTACTCATTAATGTCATGCACCGCTCGAGACGAACGTTTCGAGTCCAATCATCACGATGGTACAATTGTATTTTCAAAAAGTCAATGGACCAACTTAACGCCCCAAAAACTCAGGAGGAATAGCTGATGATACATAAAAACGGTCGCACCTCTAAGACACACACGTGTCATGATGATCTCAAGGAAATACGGGTCCCAGCATCAGCCCAACATTGATCCGACCCAAGCGGTTCTAAGCCCATTCAATTCAGTTCGCCTGGCAAAATCGAACTCTCACAGGATGCTAGGCCCACAAGTCTCACAACTATCCTCAATACCTATAAGTCCTACTAAGGTAAGTACCTCGAGGATTAGCTTCGGACGAGCAACTACAGCTGCTCTCTACTTCCAACTACGAAGCAAATACTATAGTACATTTCACACAGGGAAACTCCCTTCTACGGATTGCTTTCGCTTTGGAAATTATCTCCCATGTATCTAGGAGAACGGGGCTAACATGGAACTTCCTTCCTACAACACGACTCCTAATTAGAGGAGGATCTCCACGAAGATCTCCTTCCTAAACTACGCCTACGATGGCCTGAACCAAGACTCCTTGCACTATAAATTAGACATGAGGTTCGTACTCCTATCCGCTTGTAGAGAGTCTTTCTCCGACCTTCTACAAATTCCCTGTTACAGCATTACACCTTCCTCAGATCCCTGTATGACTTTAGCATCAGAGTGCCATCGAAAACCATAACGGTGGTCTGTGGCTCGCGTGCGTTACTTGTGTAGGTTAGCAGAAACTGGGTCAAAACAAGTAGCAAAAAATGACTACATTAAGTGTCATGTCCACCTTCCTTGTGGTAGGCATAATATTTGTTGTTGTCGCGCCTAGCAGGGTCTCCTCACGGCTTAGGCGGCCACTTCAACTCTTCCCAATCCTTGATGGAATTAAGGATGTCGGACAGACTGGTGTTGAGAATGGTGATAGATTAGAACCCAACGTAATCGAGGCCTTGTCCTACCTAGGGCAGCCCGAGTCGGTCTTGCTATCTATGTGCTTCCTCTTGTTACTTTCATCGTCATTTTTCTTCTTCCCCTTTTTCCTATCTTTCGAGACAAAGGGTTTTTTCTCTAACTCCGGCTCTCTCTTAGCGGCCACCATTTTTTCCAGAGTGATGTATCTCTGGGAAAGTTTGTCATATTGGCTGGGGAGTTCAGGTGAGGAAGTCATAGAGCTTGCCTCTTATCATTCTCGAAGTGAGAGTCGTGACGGTAATGTCATCACTACAACCGTCGATGAGGATCAGCTCACCATTACAACCGTCGATGAGGAGCAGCGGTTCGTCCATGACATGGTCCATGAACGGAGGGACAATGAGACTGAACAACACATATGGATTTGTCGCCCCGTTGCAGAAGGGGTTGAGTGAGACATGCTTGTCAGCTCTGGGTGCTAGGTCTCTATTAGTCGTGCCTCTGTCTCTAGACCAGTGAGAGGTTGTTGGGGTCATGTGGCTCTCATGAACATGCTTTCTGGAACTTTCTGGGGAACGAGCCCTTTGCTACTCACGGTCTCCCTCTCTTGGTGGAGGATTTCGTTATTTGAGAGCCTCCAGTGTCTCTGTGATCTGCTGCATCTATGTTGAGAGTAGGTCCACCCTCGGGTCTGCTGTGGCCACCATCGACGCGGGGTTCTGAGGAGGTTCCTCTTCTGGCAGTGGTGGAACTGGCGGCACTATGCCGATTTGAGCGCTCGAAGGCTCGAAAACATCTCCATTGTTGTGAGACCTTGTCATCACCATCTCGTGGATTCTCTGGAAAAGGTGGAACTACAGTTCTTTCTGAGGAACTTTGTCATTCCCCATGGATGGCACCAAACTGATGTAGTCGATTTCTGTTCTCCTTCCTTGCTGGTTACCTAGACTTGCATAGGCAGCAAATGTGAGCCAAGGACCACCGTGTGGTGGTCGATGACACTCCGATGCTTAAGTTAGATAAGGCTTAAGAAAGGCTTAAAACTATAAACTGGGTTATACTGCGTACATCTAGTTCATCGACCTTGTCTCCCTTTTATATTGAAGGAGTCCTTGTTTGGCTAGGCCTTTGGTGGCATAGTTTAGAAAAAATTATCTTGTTGTGGATATCCTTTCCTGATTGGGAGTTGTCCACGTGAGATAGTTTCCCTACACGACTCGTGCTCCTAGATTTGCAGGAGAGGTTTCCCTTTCTAAGAGTTGTCCATGCATGGAGGTTTCCTTTTCCAACTTATATTCTAATATATTTTTCCTAGTCAGATCTAGTGTGTTGCTGGTTTGCCTGTCTTAGGTAGATATCTCAAATACTTGCCTTAAAGGTCTTACGAGTATTGGGCCTGATCGTGTGACATGTGGGCTTACTAGCTCATTGCCACTTGGACCTGACTGTCTGGATTCTACCAATGATGGGCTTGCTGTTGTTTGGGCCTCGCTGGATTGAACATGTAGTCATGCCTATTTCGTTATGTTGACTAGATTATCTTGACATTTGTATGTTTCTGATCAGATGACGGTTTGATGTATCATTAGCAATTGGAGGAAACTTCATTCAATGTTTTCGGTCATCGTTTATTCGCCATTGAGGTTCCTTTATATGTGGGCAAGGGTGTCTATCTCACTGTCCCTTTTCTTCATTAATAAAATCTTTGTTTGTCCTTAAAAAACAAAGCAATACTTTTGTATCCACATCTACTACTATAACAAGAATTCAGTGGTCGGTGTACACAAATGTGTCACACTAGCACTATAACACCCCTTCCCCAGGGGCAATTATGTAATTTTCCAAACCCGACGTAAATATTTTTTTTTAAAAACAAATGTTGAAATTCAATGCCGAAGGCACGTGCACACTCTAGTGTGAGAGTAATGTAAAATGGAAAAGAATACATCATAATGAAAAATGAATTATAAGCAAAAAAAAACCGATTCTAAGAATCAGGGGTTCGAAAACGACAATAGTTCACAATTTTTAAATGGGATGAAATAGCCATCAGTTATGCAATCCTCGTTGCAACCTTAATTTTGTGTGAATGGAATTAAAATGAAGCAATATCTAATCCAAGTAGCCAAATTGGTTAGGGATTTAAGTAGAATTTCATATATGGATAAAAAAAAAAGGAAAAATATAATATGGATGATATTAAGACTTTTAATGAGAACTTCTAACTACACCCACAAATTCTTCTTCTCACCACCACCTTGCCAAAATTTCACTTGCCACCAATGACATAAAAGCCACTCCGACAGTTTTCTTGCTCAGAGAACTTCAAGAGTTTCTATACATCTCCCATCTCTCTCCTTGCATCATCATCTTCGGTTTCCCTTACTGCAACTGCGTTTCAACAAACCTCTTGCATGTTTGGGGTGAAAAATAGTCAAAATGGTGAGTCTAACAACGTGAACTCGCACCCTACTTGGTGAGTATACTTTGCGATACCCACCACTTTTGAAAATTTTTGAAAGTCCAGTGGGATTTGTGCCAAATTTGGGGTAAAAGAAAAAATGGGGAGTCCAACAAGGTGAATTCACATCCCATCGGGTGGGTATCCCTTGGTGTACTCGCCGTTTTTACAAAATGTTGAATCCAACATATACATGTTACTAAATGACCATATCTTTCTCTAGAAGAGTCAGATTAATGAACCGTTTGTTGTGTTGAAAACTAGACTTCTATAGATTTCATTGATATATGGCTCACCTCATAACTGTTAGTAAAATAATACCAAAAACTCTTAGAAATCTAAGAAACCGAATGTGACCTTAAAAAATGTGTCTAAGATTCTAAGAGTTTATTGTATCATTTTACTAAAATTACTTTAGAAGTATATTTTCCAACAAACAAACGGCTCATAAATCCGAATCTTCTAGAGGGAGATGTGGTCATTTTTCGTAACGTGTATGTTAGATTCAACATTTCATTAGTACACCAAGGGATACTCGCCAATGGGCAACGAGTTCACCTCGTTGGAATCACCATTTTAATTTTTTAACCCCAAACTTGACATAAATACCCCTGGGCTTTCAAATTTTTTTAAGTGGCGAGTACCACAAGGTACACTTGCCAAGTAGGGTGCGAGTTCATGTTGGTGAACTCGCCATTTTGGTTGGTTTTTTACCCCAAACATGCGAGGGGATTGTTGAATGCAGATGAAGTGAGAGAGATGGGAGATGAAGACGTAGAAAGACATGGGAAATGCAGAAAAATTCGTGAAGTTTACTAGCGAGATAACCGCTGGAGTGGCTTTTATGTCATGTGGTGGCAAGGTGAAATTTTGGCAGGGTGGCATTGAGAAGAAAAATCCGAGGATTTCTATAGTGGGTTCGCCCTCAAACCCACAGCAGGTAAATGCTTTGTTCATGAAATTGCGGGGGATTAGACTCCTCTACAATTCATTCACTAAAGAACCTCACCAAGGAATATAATCCTGATATAATATTTTTTATGGAAACCAAAGCATCAAAACAATATATACATAGTGTCAGACATCATATTAATTTTGCTCATAGTCGTGTTGTGTAGTCTGTTGAGAAATTTGGTGTCTACCTCTTCTTTGGAAGAAAGATGTTAATATTAGTGTCATTGCATCATCTCAAGATTTTATTCATGCAACATTCACTAATTATTATGCTTCCATTCAATGGTCAACTACGGTTGTGTACTCCGAGGTTGAGAGAAGAGTTTTGGAACTCTTTGGCTATCATTAGATCTTGAATTCTTGGTCCTTGGCTTGTCATTGGAGGCTTTAATGTTGTGTTGTATTCTAGCGGAAAGCTTAGAGGAAAACTCATTAACAGAAAGCAATCCAATAAAATTCCAAGAGTTCATTGACTAGTTTATCCTTACTGACTTACCTTCTGAGGGTACCAATTTCACTTAGACCAACAAAAGCGTGAGGAGAGACCACATTAGGGAGAAAATTGATATGGCGTTATCTTGTATACAGTGGAACCAATTATTCCCTTCAGCTAACCAAACGTCAGTCCATGCCCAATTCTCTGATCATAGAGCTATCATCCTAACCTCTTTTCTAATATGAGGAAAGGTAGTTCACCATTCAGGTTCCTTGTTATGTGGTTTAGGATGCTTTTTGCAAACAAGTGATACATGGGGAGGGTACAATGAACCCATGCTGCAACCCGCTCCACCTATTGGGTTACTCAACAAACTCCATAGCCTTGGAAGCAATCTCTCCAAATGAAATAGGGAGCGATTTGTCTCTGCCTATCTCTGATCAGAACATGGTGAACTAGCTGGACTTAATGCCTTCCTGGATGAGTTACTTGAGAGAGAAAAATCTTTTTGGAATAAACATTCTAAGAAATAACTATGTTTCTCTTAGGGACAAAAACAATAAATTTTTTTTCACAACTTTACCCTACTCAAGGGGAAAAAGTATTTGATTTCCAAGGTTAGAAATGATAAGCGCCAATGGGTTTCCAATCCTGATTAGGTGACTACGCTCATCAAAGTCTATTTTCAAAATATATTTACTTCGTCTGAACCTGAGACCAATCATGAGTTGTTAAATCTTTTTGAGCCCTGTATTAGCCGAGAGAAGAATGAGATTCTTGTGGATGCCCCTCAATGAAGAAGATATTTGGAGAGTCCTAAAGAGATTGGTAACTTAAAAGCTACAGGACCAGATAACTTCCAAGCCATGTTTTTTAAGAAGTAAGGGGACATTATTAAGGAAGATGTTATTTATACTGTCCAATACATCTTCACGTATAAGCATTTTTTCTGGCCTTCAGTTTCACCATCATTGCCTCAATTTCTAAATGCCCGAATCAAAACTTGGTATCTCAATAAAGACCTATCAGTTTGTGCAATATGTTTTGATGACTCACCGAAACGTCCTCTCTTTTACACCGTACAAATGTCATGATGATCTCTAGGAATAAACAAGCCCAAGCATCAGACTAGCACTGATCCAGCCCAAACGGCATCAAGCTCGCGAAGTACAGTTTGCCAGCCGGACCCAAATTACTACAGTCTGCTAAGCCGACACGTCTCACAGCTATCCCCAATACCCGTAAGACCTATTGAGGCAAGTATCTCGGAGATCAACTTCAGTCGGGCAATCCAGCAATACTTTGTCTTCGACTAGGAAGCAAATACTAGAGTATATGTAGTACGTGGAAACTATCACCTATGGACATCACTCCGATAGGGAACTATCTCCCGTGTATCTAAGAGCACAGGTCTAACAAGAAACTTTCCTCCTCAAGACCACTCCTAATTAGATAACGATCTCCAAGAAGATTTTTTTCCCTAACTTACGCCACCGATGGCATGGTTGAACTAGGACTCTAGGACTATAAATAGGCGAGAGGTTGGTGAATAAAGGTACGCTACAAATTTCCTTTTTACATCTTTAAGCCTTCTTCAAATCCCTGACTGACTTTAGCATCAGAGTGTCATCAGCCACCACAACGGTGGTCCGTGGCTCATGTGTGTTTCTTCTGCAGGACAGTAGCGAGCAAAAATCGACTGCATCAGTTTGGTATCGTCCGTGGGGACGACAAAGTTCCTAGCAAAGCATTGACATCATCTCTCTTCATAGTTCAGGAAGATGGTGACCACCAGATCCCGTAACAATGGAGACCAGGGTAACACGTCAAACGCTCAAACTGGGGCTATACCACCGCTTCCAATGGTACCGAGGACACAGAGGGACCAGGCTCGCACCTCCGTGCCAGCAGCAGTGGCGACGAACCCCAGGATGGATCTGCTATCATCCTAGATACAATAGATCGCTAAAGCAGTGGAGATCCTCACTCAACAGAACCCTCAACCCGCTAACGGATATCAGAAGCAACACAGACCTCAATCTCCAAACGACAACAGAGAGCAGACACAGGAGAATCAAGCCTCCGCCAGTTCTCCTGGACTAGAGCAGTGTTCTAAAAGCGTTAGGTGGTGGGCGAGCGGCGAGCAAGTGCCTAGCGCCCAGGGGCCTAGGCGCCACCTAGGCGGTCTTAGGTTTTGTATTATAACTTTAATAATTTACAAAAGATAAGCATAATACCTTATCAATTACATTCAATTTAATGTCAAGATACATATGCAAAATTTAAAAACATGAAAAATTAACAATCATGAACAAAATTTATTAAAACTCAAATGACTGAAGTTGGTCTTGATGGGTACTTTATACAAAGTTGAATTTGTGGACAAATATCCAAATCTACTCTTATTTTTCTTCAAATTGGATGAATGACCTCAGTCATGTTTGATAAAATCTACATTACTAAAATTGGTACAAGCACATCCTTAGAGAATTTTATTAAGTATTCATCATTTGCTACATTCAGACATATATTGAATAAAAACAATTAAATTGTTTATTTCCAAAAAAGAGGAAAGAAAAATAAAATAAGAACACAATCAACCTTATAAAAAATAAATAAAAAACTCACCCTGACCGCCTAGACCGCCCACAACCCGCCCAACCATTAATATGGGCGATTCTCTAACGCCTAGGCCGATTTTTAGAACACTGGACTAGAGGTGGCAACGCGGCCAATGGGGACCCCTCCCAACGTGACAACAACAAGTATTGCTCATACCACAATGAGGGTGGCCATGACACCAACGACTATAAGAGTATAAGGTACGAGATAGAGTATTGGATTCGCATAGGCAAGCTGAAGAAGTTCCTGGGTTCGAAAAAAGGCAAGACCGAATCGGAGAAATAGGAGAAGCGATCAAAGAAATAAAAAAGGAGGCTCCAGGCATTGTTTATGTCCTTCACAGAGTCAGATCAGAAGATGAACAGTCAAACGAGTCCCGAAAGCGGACACTCCTTGAGATGCGGACACAACCCACCAGCGAAAATCGATGCGTGTATTGCTCGCAAGTACAGTGCCCAATCCCGACCTTGACTTTAACAAATAAGGACATCCTGGTGGACACGGGAAACTCCCTCAATGTCCTAATCTATGGCGCATTTCGCAGCATGAGCCTCAAGCTAGAGAATTTAACACCTTCCGACTACCCACTGACAAGGTTTAGTAGAGAAAAATGCTTTCTAATCAGGAAGATAAAGCTAACAGTGGTGGCAGGAGAGCCAAAACTGAGGAAGGTCCAGTTCCAAGACTTCATCGTAGTAGACGCACCATCTACTTATAACCTCATTTTGGGGAAGCCCTGGCCTCACCAGATGGAAGTAGTGGTCTCCACTCTTCATCAGTATGTGAAATATATCGCCAGCCACTTAGAGGGAGCGATTCGCGGGGACCAACCATCGACACAGGGTTGCCACTATGCTGTGCTAAAGCATATAGATTGTTCTCAGATATAGCTGGAGCCCGCCAAACAAGTTGAGCAGAAGCCAGACATAGAAACTGGGAAGGAGTCACTCCTCTCAAATAAGGACAAAGACCTAGCAACAATGGCCCAACTAAGCGACGGAGGACAGTCCAACATTACAGAAACGATCCGCCCTCTAGCCCTACAAGACGTCTAGCCAAGCGGAGAAGTCATTGCAAATGGAAGCACAATCCCACCACTGTCAGCGGGTGATGAAGGACCTTTTCGCACAAGGTTCGCTCTTTAGTAACCTCAATGGTGTCAGGGAAATTTGACAATTCGTGGAAGGCACTTACGATCCAAGCAAGAACCATGCGAAATTACATCGGGGCCGGATCAGCCTCTCTCCGCCAACAATCAATCTGTCTAGTTGTTTAATTTTCTTTCAGTAGTCAGTCTAGAGGTTTAATTCTTGGGAACTTTTGTGATTTGCACTCATTTGAGAAATAATAGAGAATTGTGCAAACACACTCTATTGATTACTGGAAAGATGTTACAAGCTTGCCCAAATGGCGTGTACAAAAGACTACAAACTACAAGCATCCAAATTCAATGCGATATACAGTAAAGACTCGCTTAAACAATCCGACTTCAGAAGAGGACTCAAAAGTGACAGCAAAGGTACCTAGGGTAGACTACGATGCCCATTGAGATTTCCACTCTATGATTTCTATGGAGAAAATGATTTACGAGCAAAAGCAAATGTACAAAAAGAAGTATGAAAGAACACATTCAATTCAATACTTCGTCGTACCCATCTCGCAAGGATGACCTGAGGTGGTATAATATCAACAACCCAAGGACCTACGACACGCCGGCCGAAGCTACAATCAACTCACATACTCAATCCGCCTAATCAGCCAAACTTGGGACAAGTATTAGGTTTGAACGGATCAAGTGCACCCTCCCGTTGAAGGATGAAAGGGGCGTCTAGGAATTAATGACCCACTTCGACAGGCCATGTCCAAATTCATTCCGCCCAGCAACTCTGAGTTCTAGCGCAGAGCAACGTGTCAAGGTTAGCTGAGGAGGGATGATAGCAACCGCTCCAAAGTTGGTCGTTGATATTATCTCGGAAGTTATGTGGTTCAAAGCACCAAAGGGGCGCCAACACATAAACGACATACTCGTCCCTTGAGGGGAAATCCGTACTTCTTCTTTGCAATACGAGAAGAAATTACAAGGTCTCAATGAACCAATATGGTGCTCACCAAGAGGGGGTGACCACACATAATAAAAAGTCTTCTCAAGACTCATTGCTGTAGACTTCAAAACATTCAGAGACTCGAAGAACATAAACACTCTATAAGCCTTTGGAAAACCCAAAGCGTATTTTTTGAGTAAAAGTATCTGAAGAGTGCACTCTGTAGAATATAATGCCTACAACGGTAAAGAAACGCCATTATATAAACAAAGTGGCTCACCAAATAGGCGCATCAACATTAAATACTAGCAATAAATACCATATAGGAAACGATGAGGCGACGATTCCCATGAAAACCGCACAGGTCCACGTTCAATCAATTAATGACATTGCATACATTGCCATTAATATGGGGAGAGTAACTGATACTTTACCGTCTCGCAATCTACGCCATACATGTGGCACCACGATCCTGCGACATAAAATAGCTTTTTCTTATATGGGCCCACCAATTTGGCCCAATATCCGAGCAACACTCTAGCACGTGCACTGATGCAAGCAGTATAAACCCTAGTCACTCTTGACACTCGGAGCACACCTACATATCACTAGCCGATTTAAGGTACCTCTTTTAAAAACTTTCATTGAAATTTGTGGAAACTAATCCACACAATGCAATCCGATTTTGGAAGTAGGCTCTCACGCCTGTAATAAGCGGAGCCCTAACCTAGCTAGGTAAGCTTAGTCAGTTTTGACTGATGACAAGCTTTTGGTTCACCTGACGCCTAGTTCGTTGTGCACGAATGTCGATGTCGTAGGAGTGGCAGTCTAGTCAGCGTTCTCACGCCTGATGATGATGACTCGCCAGGGATCATCCCCCCCCAGCGGATGATGATTGTTGAACCCGATCAGGTAAGCCTAGTCAGTGACGACTGACAACGACAGCTTCTGGTCAGCTCTTAAACTTGTAGCTCACTCCGTGCAGGAGTAGATGGTTTTGAAGATGGGAGCCTAGTCAGTTCCGACCGATGTCGACGGCTTGCCACGACACCACTGTTCTTCTACAAACCATGGTTGCCCAATTTTCAACTCCCAAACCTGTAGCCCGCTACTCACAGGTGTAGATGGTTTTGAAGGTGGGAGCCTAATTAGTTCCTACTAATGTTGACGGTTTGCCACGGGACCACTGCTCTTCTACAGACCATGGTCACCGAATTTGTTCATCTCAAATCTGTAACTCGCTCTGTGTGAGTACAAATGGTTTGGAAGATGGGAGCATAGTCAGTTCCAACTGATGTTGACGAATTGCCATGGGACCACTGCTCTTTTACAGACCATGGTCGCCGAATTTGTTCACCCCAAATTAGTAGCTCACTCCACACAGGTGTAGATGGTTTGGAAGGTGGGAGCCTAATCAAATTTGACTGATGTTGACGGCTTGCCACGAGACCACTGCTCTTCTACAGACCATGGTCGCTGAATTTGTTCATCCCAAATCTATAGCTCGCTCCACGCGGGTGTAGATGGTTTGGAAGGTGGAAGCCTAGTCAGTTCCAACTGACATCAATGTTTTGCCACGGGACCATTGTTCTTCTATAGACCATGGTCGCCGAATTTGTTCACCCCAAGTGCGTAACTCGCTCCATGCGAGTGTAAATGGTTTGGAAGGTGGGAGCCTAGTCAGTTCCGAGTGATGTCGACGACTCACCACGGGACCACTGCTCTTCCACAGGATAGTGGTCACCAAATCCGGTTACAGCTCAATTAGCGTATTCATGCTCGCATGGGCTGACATCCCGTTATCAGCAATAGCCACTTGAGCCGACCCGAAAACAAATCCGCTAAGCACGAACAAATGCTACACGGGAGACAACTCGAGCTTACGAAACTTAACTCGGGCCAAACGCTCTTGCTTAACTATAGACGACAACGCATGTGCTCAACTATAACAGTTCACTCATGCCAACAACCGCAACCGATGATCCAATATATAACTTGAGCCTCTAACGACTTACCTCAAGGATGAGCTGTAGTTTGAGTAAAGTAACTCACTGCCAAACCATCTGCATCGTAAAGAATGCTAACTATTGGGTATAACTACGCGATAAACGATTTTGAGACCTCATGGAAGTACAGGTCAGAATTACTCGAGACATAAACGGTCGAGCCATCAACAATCGATAGACCACGCGGCTCCCCAATAACCCAACAAAACCTATGACAATGAAAATTAGAAAACATGCAACAGGGGACCAGATAGAACATATACGAAGCATACTTGAAAGAAGCTTGTTTTCATTAATAGTCTAAACAAAAGGTACTGACGTATGAAATTAACTCCTCATTAGAAGAAGGTACAAGTACAGGGGAACTAAGCTTAATGGGATAAGAAGCAGGAGTTGCATCCGTGCGTGCCTCAACTTGAGTGTCATGATCTGAATCATGCTCTTCATTTGGCAGCTCAGAGATCTCTCTGAAATTTGCAAAGGACACCTTGATGTATTAAGAAAGGTCCCAGTCCGAATGCTTTTTTTTTCATCAACGCCAATTGATGTAGTCGATTTTCGCTCCCTGTTTTGACCATGACCGGCAAACCTGCTGACTTGCACAAGGGACACATGTGAGCCACAGACCACCGTTGTGGTGGTCGATGACAATCCGATGCTAAAGTTAGACAGGGATCCGAGGAAGGCGTAATGTTGTAAACATGAAATTTTTAGCGTACCTTAGCTTACCAACCTCATGTCTTATTTATAGTTGTCACCCCCCGATTTTCGAGAAAACGAAAAAAATTCTTATATCCACGTAGGATTAGGATTGTCCGCTTTCCTAAAACTTGGGACGTGAAAATTTAACAACAAAAACATTAAATAAATAAAAATTAATATAAATAAAAATTTTAACAAGGTTAACTCTTTGAAAATTCTGTCCCACAAGTAAACCTTTCATATCGCAACCTCAATGACTTTCTAACCTGTGAAAGGCTAAATGGCTACATTCCAAAAAGAACGTACCCAAGAAGCGTAAACTTACTTGGGTCAGCGAGGTAGCTGGTATGAATAATCTCCATCCTTATAAAATAAAATAATTTACATGATTTAACATGAAAATTTCATAAATAAGAAAATAACACTCAAAGTCTTGTAGTTCCTCAACGAGGCAAACTTTACATACTAATCAGTTTTATCATGTTAAAATATAAACTTATTTTACCAACACTTAAAAAGTGAAGGTTGAATATGGTAAGTCGGACCTGCAGAAATTGTTAGTAGACTTACCATCCTGTACGAAACGGTTAGAAACAAACGGATAAAATTTCTGAGTTATCAATCCTCATAAATGCAATTTATTTTCAAACAACGACACAAATCATAGTCATATTAGACTATTATTAAAATATCAACAAAACGCATTTTCTACCTTTAGGAAGACATATAATTCTCATTCAATGGTCGAATGAGCATTTAGTTTCTTCTTTTAAGGCAATCATGCACATACACCAAAATATCGCTTCTTTTCCACAATCGCACTATCCTCCTTGTGCCGAACACACTTCACCCAAGTGTGTCTCCCTTGCCTTCAAAACCACTTGGAGCGTACATGTTTCAAGTGGGGTGCCACATCGAGGAACATATCATCTCACCCGAAGTTTGATCCATGGCAAGCATTTCCTAAATACTACACATACTACCGAACTCATATGGAACGACGTACCCGATATGCAAACAAGTCTGCATACAAAAATTATATCACACGTATACAAGCAAGTCTGTACACTAAAATAATTTCTTCTGTTTTTTTTTACATTTTTTTTGGAGTTGTGGAAAAGAGCAAAAAAAAAATCAACTAAAACTCAAAACTCAATCAATACGAGGATACTCCTTAGCAAGTCAATTAGCATAACAATTCAAACTACACAATCAATACTATTGTCATAATCTTTAGTAGTCATTGCCTCCATTTGTGTATATGTAAAGAAAAATAATTCGGACAATATACAAATAGTGTTGACAATCTGGATATGAGTAATATCACATTCAACCAAACTACACAATTCATTCTACATGATACCACAGGCTAACAAGACAATAATATCAATTTTGAACCAACACACAATCATTATATATTTCCTATACCAAAAGTATTGTATCCCTACATATTTAGTGTACTTGAAGAAAACAAACATCAAGTCTTCAACATTCTTCTACACACATCACCACTCCATGGAAATAAATCAAACAAAACAATTCATTCATAGAACAATCGAATTCCTTAACTCCACTACCCATTCCACATCCAAGGAAGCGTTGAGGAAAATGATTGTTACAACAATTCAAATCACACACTCCGAAACATTCAACTACAGTTTCACTATCCAACCAGAACCTAGTCAAACCCTCTCCAAGCCTTCCGACTTCCTAATCAATTTAAACGACCCCCAACTCAATTGTAATTAGCCTAGTTTTATTCGCCAAACAGTCTGGTAAATAACCCTCCAAACAATACTGAAATGAACAAGTTGTCCTAACTAGACAGCTTGACAAGTCATCACTCAAATGTACATAATTCTCACATAAGAACTCCAAATTGACTACCGTTAGGGGCTATAGAAAGTAGACACAAAGAGGTTTCCAACCATATATATAATACCCCCTGATTATGTCTATAACATTACAGATGTTACAAACAAAATAGGTCATCTATCAGCATTCGTCTAGATTTACCTCTTGTCACTAAAACAAGTATATCTTTCCGCACAAAATTCAAATTGTGATACCGTAGAATCCTTTAGAAACTAGACTCCAACAGGAAAATTTTGATATATAGCACTATACAGTACTCCCTAAAAACACAATCAAAACCAGCATAGAAAAACTGCACATAATCAAGTCTGATAGAATACAGAAACAAGTTTTAACTCATAATTGAAAAATGTTTCCGACCTTGATTTCTCAAACTCCACTTCATCCCAAATATAATTTTCGAGCTTATTAGGTATAAAAAAAATCCATATCACTTACAAAAAAATTTCCAAACAAAAATATATGGAAAGAGAATGCAGGAAAACTCACTAATTTCTACCAAAACTTTTATATAAATGAATTTCTAAAATTCAATCAGTGAGATTTGTTTCTGCCTCGAGGGCGATCTAACCGTTGGATGAACTCCAAACCAACTGTATGTTCTTCATACGTGTGTTATGCATCTACGGATCTAATATGAAGGTATTCTGAGTTCTCGAGGTTTTCGATCCACTAAATATACTAAGACTGCGCAAAGCTGTATTTATTACGGAATTTAAATAAAAACCTAGTTGTAGGTTTTTTTTTCCTTTTAACTCAACCAATTCCTACGAAAATACTATAAAATTTTCATATTTCATATTTATATTTGTATTAAACCCTAACCTAAATCAATTGATTAATCTAAAAAAGTAAAAGAGAACGAAGAAGACTCACCGATGTTAAGTCACAAGGGTTAAGTCTCCACTATTATTTTAAGGTTTTCTAATTAATATCTTACTGATTAACTTCAAATTATGTTAACTCAGCTTATAGTGCAAGAGTGGTCAAGTCGAGAAATATCATGAAATATATTTAACTTAAAGATAATATAAAACCTTATGTTTTCCTATTGATATATAAAAGTGACAAGTGAAAGCATGCATTTCTCAAATTTAAAAACATACTTGAAAGCACATTCTCTTCATTGGAAAGGAGCTTAGATTTTGAATGCATTTTCAAATCTAAAATTTTTCCACACAATCATATTTAACTATGTATTCAATGGAGATTGAGTAGAATACAATAGTCAATTGTGAAATACATTTCAGTTCAAAATTTTCGAAGAATGTGGAAAAACTCATAAACCTCACCCCCGAACTTAAACCAAACATTGTCCTCAATGTATAAAATGATGATCATGACAAAATGTAGGGAAAATATAAGATGATAGTTAGAGTGATATTACCATGGGAAAGTTTTTACCAATTTCGACGAAATCGTCCACCAATGAACGCTAAACAACATAAGAGCTGTGGATTCATCATGATAAATTGATAAAAACAATACATGACACAAACAAATATACAAATGAAAAAATGTTACATGCATCAGTTGAAAGTAAATATTGTTACGAAGCTAACGAGTATGAGTGAAATGCAGCTAGAAAGAACTCGAAATTCAATCCAGACTGACCATAATGACACAACTTAAGTTAGGTTGCCTCACAAGAGCGCTTGGTTTAACGTCGTCAGCCCGACAAAACACATAGAGTACCCATAAGGCCATGGATAGCAGAGAAATAGTTCCTCAATCTGAGTACATAGGATCATCTAATAACAAAACATCAACCTCGACTTTTTATGTAGGCATCTCTAAGAAATGTTTTAAGGCGCTGACCATTGACTTTAAAAGCACGACCATCCTTGGGATCAACAATCTCAACAGCCCCATGTGCAAACACTGTTTTCATAGTGTAAGGTTCAAATCATCGTGATCGTAATTTGCCAGGAAACATAAGCAACTGAGAGTTAAATAACAAAACCTTTTGGAAATGTTCAAAGGACTTGCGAAAAATGGATTTATCATGAAACACCTTCGTTCGTTCTTTGTAGATTTTAACACTTTGGTAAGCATCATTCCTAATCTATTCTAACTCATTAAGTTGGAGCTTATGATGTGATCCAGCCTCACCTATATCAAAATTAAAGGTTTTGATAGCCCAATAAGAAAGATGTTCCAATTCCACAGGCAAATGACATGCTTTACCAAAAACAAGTCTATATGGAGACATTCCAAGCAGGGTCTAATACGTTGTCCTATAAACGAGTTTTCCTTCTTCGTTAAGCACAACCGAACTTGTTTGTTGAGTCAAACATGTCCCATTTGACGTTATTATGGTGCCACATGAGGATTGAAATCAAACGGAGTCCATTTGGTCACTCAAATCCTTGTATTCTCGGATTGTACCCAAATTGGCCTCCAATTGAGCCTACAACGTACAAACGAGTTTTCCTTCTTCGTTAAGCACAACCGAACTTGTTTGTTGAGTCAAACCTATCCCATTTGACGTTATTATGGTGCCGTGCGAGGATTGAAATCAAACGGAGTCCATTTGGTCATTCAAATCCTTGTATTCTCGGATTGCACCCAAATTGCCCACTTGTTTGTGGATGATATTTCAACTTGCCCACTTGTTTGTGGATGATATGGAGTACCTACTTTATGAGTGATGGAGTACTTCTTAACTAGCAGTTCAAATAGTCTATTACAAAAATTAGAACCACTATCACTTATAACAGCACGTGGAGTACCAAAACGAGAGAAGATGTTATCTTTCAGAAATTTGACCACAACCTTGTGGTTATTTGTTTTACAAGGTACCGCCTCTACCCATTTGGAAACATAATCAACAGTTAGAAGAATGTAAAGATAGCCAAATGATGGAGGGAAATTTCCTATGAAATCAATACTCCAAACATCAAAAATCTCCACAATGAGAATGTTAGTAAGAGGCATCATATTCTTACGAGAAATGGAACCCATTCGTTGGCATCTATCACATGTAGCACAAAATGCATGGATTTCACGAAAAATAGTCGCCCAATAAAAGCCACACTGCAAAACCTTTACAACTGTCTTTTTAGAACTAAAGTGACCTCCACACGCCTGATCATGACAAAAGGAAATGATACTATGAAATTCACCATCTAGAACACATCTCCTTATGACCTGATTGGGACAATACTTAAATAAATAAGGATCGTCCCAGAAGAAATGTCTGAGCTCAACAAGAAATTTAGTCTTATCTTATTTAGACCAATTAGAAGGGAGTTGACTAGTAACAAGGTAATTCACAATATTTGCATACCAAGGTAACTGGGAGATAGCAAGTAATTGCTCATCAGGAAAGGATTCATTCAAGGGAACATCTGCAGTAGATGATTCTACAAGAAGTCTAGACAAATGGTCAGCTACAACATTTTTCGAACCCTTCTTGTTCTGAATCTCAATATCAAACTCCTGTAGCAATAGGACCTAACTAATCAAGCGCGGCTTAGCATCCTTTTTAGAAAAAAGGTACTTCAGCGTTGCATGATCAGTAAAAATGATAACTTTGGATCCTATAAGGTATGACCTAAATTTGTCCAATGCAAAGACAATAGCGAGTAACTCCTTCTCTGTGGTGGAGTAATTAAGTTGCGCATCTTGTAGAGTTCTACTGACATAATAAATAACATGGGGCTTTTTGTCCACCAGTTGTCCTAAGACAGCTCCAACCGCAAAATCAAAAGCATCACACATAAGCTCAAAAGGTAAATTCCAATTAGGAGGTTGGATGATTGGAGCTAAAGTCAACAATTGTTTAAGCTTTTCAAAGGCTTTCAAACAGTCTTCATTAAAGATGAAGGCAGAGTCCTTAGCAAGTAAATTGCATAGAGGACGAGTAGCCTTGCTAAAATCCTTAATGAACCTACGGTAAAAACCAGCATGGCCTTGAAAAGATCTAATGTCTTTCACTGTCTTCGGTGGTGGAAGACTCAAGATTAAATCAATTTTTGCTTTGTCAACTTCAATGCCCTTGTTAGAAATTATGTGCCCAAGAACTATACCTTGCCTAACCATAAAATGACATTTCTCCCAATTCAAGATAAGACTTTTCTCTTCACACCTCTTTAACACTAGTGTTAAATGATGCAAACACTCATCAAACGAATCCCCAAACACTGAGAAGTCATCCATGAACACCTCAAGAAACCTTTCTACCATATCCGAGAAAATATTAAGCATACACCTCTGAAAGGTTGCGGGTGCATTACACAACCCAAAAGGCATTTTCCGATAAGCAAAAGTCCCAAAAGGGCAAGTGAATGTGGTCTTCTCTTGGTCCTCGGGTGCGATGGGGATTTGGTTATAACCAGAATACCCATCAAGAAAACAATAGTAATCATGTCCAGTTAACCTCTCCAGCATCTGATCGATAAAGGGGGGAGGAAAATGATATTTCCTCGTGCCAAATTTCAACTTGTGGTAGTCAATACAAACTCGCCATCCAATGGTCATGTGGGTAGGCACAAAATCATTCTTATAATTTGTGACTACAGTTACCCCCAATTTCTTGGGAACAACCTGAACTGGACTGACCCAAGAGCTATCTGAAATGGGATAAATAATACCAACATCCAACAATTTCAGCATTTCGGCTCGGACAACCTCCTTAAGATTAGGATTAAGTCTACATTGCATTTCACGTGAAGCTTTGGCATTATCTTCCATATGAATACGATGCATGCAAACAGTTGGACTTATTCCTTTAATATTCGCTATAGTCCACCCAAGTGATGCCTTATGTTCTTTCAGAATGTTTAACAACTTACTTTCCTGTTCAACAGTCAATGTCGATAAAATAATAACAGGTAAAGTGTAATCAGAACCTAAAAACTTATACTTGAAGGTGTCAGGTAATGGTTTAAGGTCAAGTTTGGGTGGCTTCTAAACCGAAGGGACGGGTTTTGACTCACTAAGTCGAAGGGGTTCCACTTTAGACTTCCACGAAGAACCAGGAACCATACTAGGGAATGCATCAAGCAAAACATTCATTTCCCTAATGGAATTATTAATATCGAAGTCTAAAACAGAATGAGTCAAACAAGCCGTTAAGGGATCATCTAAGGCGAACTGCGGAAAGGAATTTTCCACCAAACTTTCAATCATGTCAACCTCATTGATATCCTCAGACTCGGGAGGTTGTTGACTACCATTAAAAACGTTGAGTTCGGCGGTCATGTTGCCAAATGACAATTTCATAATTTCATTCCTGCAGTTAATAATGGCATTGGATGTGGCCAAAAATGGTCGACCCAAAATGACTGGAATTTACTAGAGGGATTGTGAACAGGTTGTGTATCAAGAACTATAAAGTCCACAAAGTAATAGAATTTTTCAACCTTGATAATCACATCCTTTATAACACCACAGAGGACTCTGACAGACATATCTGCCAATTGCAGTGTTACTCTAGTCGGTTTTAACCCGCCGAGACCTAATTGCTCATAAACAGAATATGGCAATAAATTAACACTCGCCCCTAAATCCAATAATGCCTTATCTATCCTATGATCACCGATAATACAAGAAATAGTCGGGCAACCAGGATCCCTATACTTAGGCGGGGTTCTGTGTTGAATAATTGAGCTCACTTGCTCGGTGAGAACGACTCTCTTTTGCACATGTAGCTTCCGCTTTTGTGTGCAAAGATCCTTCAAAAACTTGCCATAGCTAGGAATTTGCTTGATAGCATCGAGTAATGGGATATTTATGTGGACTTGTTTAAAAATTTCCATTACGTCGTTTACATTTGTTCCTTTCTTTGTCGGAGCTAATCGTGATGGAAATGGGTCTCTAGGCAAATAAGATGCCTGAGTGGAGTCAGAGTCAACATGAGCATCTGTAGAAGGTGAGGCTTTATCAGCCTCCTTGTCATATGGAGATGCAACCTGCTTTGACTTAGACGGGGATGCATCGATACTCAAATCGGGCACTTGTACTCGATTATCAACCTGTTTTCTACTCCTAAGGGTAGTAATAGATTTGACATCTTCATTGCAGGACTCAGATGTACTACCAACTGCGAATTGACCCTTTGGGTTTGGAACAGGTTGACTAGGAAATCTCCCTGACTCTCTTTCAGAAGAAGACTGAGTAATCTTACTCATAACTATCTCAAGTCTATTGAGGGCTTGAGATTGGTGTTGAGTCGTGGCTTTCAACTCAGATATGTCCTTAGAATTCTGCTCAGTTATATTTTCTGAGCACTGCAAAAATCGATTAACTGTTTCCTCTAAACTTGATGTGTTGGATGGAGAAACTTGGTTAAGGTGGGGCCTAACAAGGCTAAGGGCTTGAGGAGCCTAAGAGACAACAACAAGTCCCCCTTGGTGTGGGCCATGGGCCCAGGAGAGACTTGGATGTTTGGCGAACCCTGAATTGTAATAGTAAGGTTGCGGATTATTGCCAGGTCGCCGCATCGCATTAAAAGAGTTGACTTTCTTAGCATAGTATGAAGGATAATCGTTTTGCAAGTCATAATTAGCTATTGAATGACAAGGACTTGAACATGCAGCAAAGACTTCAGATGAAGCGTTTGCGGGAAGTGCAGGTTGAGTCAAATTCAAAAGTGCATCTATCTTTTGAGCCATGGTCATCTCTAACTTTGAAGCAGAAGGTGGTGAACAGATGTATCTCTAACTTCATATATACCGCCTTTACGCCTATCAGACTCCTTTCTCGAATAATCCCATTGCTGAGAATTTTCAGAAAAAGTTTAAAAGAATTCCCATATCTCATTGACACTCATCTTCATTAATGACCCACCACTAGTAGCATCAATCATACGATGGTTTTGAGGGGTTAAACCGTCTTGGAAGTATTGAACTAGCCGCCACTTCTTGAAACCGTGATGGGGACACTTGACAATGAGCTCATTGAACTTTTCCCAACATCATAGAAATGTTCGCCCTCTTTTTGTTGAAAATTAGATAAATCTCGTCGGACAGCATTCGTTTTATGAATGGGAAAGTACTTTATCAAGAACTTTCTTGACAACACATCCCATGATGTGATGGATCCTGTCTCTAATGCATTTAACTAAGATTTTGACTTATCTTTCAAAGAAAAGGGAAACAACCTAAGACGGACCGAATCGCCAGAAAATTTTTGGTACTTTAGGGTGGCGCAGATGTCAAGAAACTCTTTGACATGAAGATAAGGGTCTTCTTTCTCAAATACATAAAAAGAAGGCAGCAGATGAATAATAGATGGTTTGAGTTCGAAACTATTTGCACTTGTCTCAGGTAAGACAATGCAAGACGGAGCACTACTACGAAGAGGGGCGAAGTAATCCTTAAAGGCCTTCCCCTCAGCCATCTTAGTGGATAAGGATGATGAACCTAAATAGGTAATGGGGACTTCAAAGAACTCCTTGAATTCTTGTCGGACAAGTCTACTCTTAGAATCACGCACCCAGGTATGCATAAACTACCGGAAAATGAAGGTTCAAAGTCAACACTCCTAAACAGACTTCAATTTTGTTTTCTTAAATGCAAGCCTAACCGCTATATGAACAATGATCCCCCATATTCTCCAGTTGAAGAACATCCAGGATAGGCATCAGTGGCAAAACGAGGAAGTCAGCTTTCTTCCTTTCCTTTTCAGGAGAAAGAACAACGGATCATGCAGCCCTAGTTGAAAACAATGGATAAGTTAGACAAAAACAGATACTAAATAAAAAGGCAAAAAACAATGGAACTTACGGAAGTCCCCAAAGCGGCAGAGGGCCCACAGACCATCGTATGTAAAGTACCCAGACTTCATAGAAACATAAAAACAATATAGCTGCCAATCCTCCCGGTCATCAGCTGACTGCTTAGACAAGGTGGATTCACCAACTAGTAGATACCACACTTATTCATCTTGATGGAATTCATAGAATGAAGCAGTTTCGTCCACAGATGGAGCACGACATCATTTTTCCTAATCAGAGTGGCAATTAGTATACTCCATCAACTCGATACCATTTGAGCCAGGGCAATGCTCCGATAACATAAGAAGACGCAGATGGTGCTAGGAACAAAGAAGCACAGACTAGCCTCAAACATAGCCTTATACAGGCAGATGCTCCCCTCCCTCGGAGCAGATTGAAAGTCACTTTCTGAAAGAAGCGCCAATCCCAAATCACCGGGGACTTCATACCATCGACAAAGGTTGGTCAAATCCTCCCCTGATATCAGCGACCCCCTAAAGAAGTCGAGACAACCATGGTGTCGATCACGCGATATATTAAGTTGCACAAACATGGCAAAGAGAGTTATGAAATGTAAAAGGAAAAAAAAATCTCCCAAAGCAAGCTTATATAGGTTCGACGCATGGGGAAGGCGATTACCTAATCGTTGCATAAACATTAAATGGGCATAGAAGCCGAAAATGCGTTTAAATATGCCATCATGGCACAACACGAATCCCTATGCACAGACAGTTAACGGGCCATACACGAACCCACTGACTAGGGGAAGTAGCTGATGAGACATCAATCAGTCATGCGATCACAACCGTACATGTGGCATATGTAAACCCTAATACGGAAAAAACCTCAACATGATCCCAAGCGAACCCCATCTTAAACAACTGTTTAGCCTAAAAGACAGAAGCCCAAGCCCAAATCATGCCAGCCCACGTGGCATGGATCTTGGAGCTTGGTCCAGGACAATAAGGCCCGTACAAAGATCTCTGACATGTTTCAGGCCTGAGATCCATTCATATAAATCAATTCTTCATCCAATCAAGCATTGGGTCCTAAACAATGCTAAGTGTCAAGAGACTTAGTGATGCACATGCATGATATTGGGCGAGATATCCTCCCTCCATCACGCCCTTGAAAGAAAATACAGTTGAGGAGTGGAATGCTCGCTAGATAAGATGAGAAAAGGGAAGAATAATGGTACACATACACATTGCTAATTTCATCTAGTTTACATTCTTCCTTGCACTGTCACCTAACTTTAGCGTCGGAATGCCTTCGACCACCACAACGGTGGTCACTGGCTCACTGTTGTTCCAACGAGATTCCATGTAATGGCTCATACCATTTTGTCCATAAACACCCCCATTTGAAGTAGAATGTCCTTGGTCCATGATCTTTGGTCTCATACTTTTTCACACCATCGACAAACATTATAAGGTTCCTTTCATCTGCATCATGGATCACATTCAACTTGACCCACCTGTCGTATATATTGCTAGTCAAAGTGTTGTAGTTGAAGAATTTCAGATCCCCATCATAGATCCTCAGTTGTAAGCATGTTCCTCCCTCAGACAAACCATGGATTTGCACTATAGCAACAGCAGATGTGCCACTTGGTACATAAGTGTAACCTTCGAATTGCCACACTCCAGAGGAGTAATCGTGACCCTGCATCCACGGAAAAGCTTGTAATTAATTACCTCTACTTTCTAGTAGACCATATCAATTTGTACTCAGTGTTCACAAGAGAACAGGTGGGAATTTTACCGTGATGCGGACCTCGGTGCATGGTTTAGTACCACTGCCCGGAGTGAATGGCTTGTCATTTTAGTAAACCCAAATATGCCTAACTCCATCCTCTTAACTGTAACGGTGGTCAAGTGGCAAATTAAATGGTTTCTGTATATCAAAGTTTGATTCTGTCAATGGAACAAGACTGAATCCATCTGTGGGATCAGCTTGTACACACAAAGGATGATAATTAATTAGCACTCCTGCAATAACAAAAAACAAGAGCAAGGAAGACGAATAAGAAAGACTATTACGATATTATAATGACTAAAATAGGAGAGTTTATTGTGCATATCTTTTGAGAAATATTTTTCCTTAAGATAGTATTTGTATTTTAGGTAAATATATCTTTGTGATTAGGAGGATTTTTAGGAGATCATATCTTTGTGATTAGGAAGATTTTTTTGGGAGATCATATCTTTGTGATTAGGAGGATTTTTGGGAGATCTTGGAGAGCAAGGTTCTTGGCAATGTTTTGTACTATATATACTTCATTATTGTGAATGAAAAAAGCAAGAAAATTGGGTGGAGAATTTGTCATGGTATCAGAGCGTAGGGAGATCCTAGGGCAAACACAATTTTTTTTATAGCCTCCACGAGAGATCATGGCTGGCGGAGAGGGAGAAAAGAAAGGAGATGGTGACAAGAAGGTGGATATGCAGGCAGGGAACTCGCAGGGGCTGGCGGGTGCGACCGAAGCAGCGGGTCTTGCGGGTGTTTCAGCAACGCAACTGCAGCAACTTCTTGATTTTTTGAACTTGGCCAAAACAAAAGATCGACTGTATGGTAAGAACAGTAATTTTAGTTGGATTATCGACACAGGAGCGTCGAACCATGTGACGTGTGACTTATCTATTTTGAGAAATGTGAGAAAGGTGAAACACTGCCCGGTGGGATTGCCGGATGGAAACACAACAGAAGCAAACCACGAGGAGAGTGTCGTGTTGCCAGGAGGATTGAAGCTTGATAATGTGCTTTATGTCCCACAATTAACATGCAATTTAATTTCTGTGACTCAATTAATCGATGAATCAAAGTGCGTTGTCCAATTCACTAATAATATTTGTGTTATACAGGACCAACCGACGAGGCAGGTGATTGGAGCGGGTGAAAGATTGGATGGACTTTATTTTTTCCGTGGTGTTCCTCAAGTGAAGGTCTTGACAGTGGATGGTGATTCGTCGTTCGAGTTGTGGCATCAACGAATGGGGCATCCATCGGAGAAAATATTGAAGATGATACCGGCTGTGAGCCATTCTTGTGGGAAACATAATAAAGCTTGTGAGGTATGTCCGCGTGCAAAGCAACCTCGGTCTAGTTTTCCCATTAGTACGAATAAAGCTGGTAGGATTTTTGAACTTGGTCATTTGGATTTGTGGGGGGCTTACAAGGCTCGTTCTTCTTGTGGGGCTACCTATTTTTTGACAATAGTAAATGATTTTTCAAGAGGAGTTTGGGTATATTTATTATGCAATAAAATGGAAGTTGAATCTATGTTTCTTAATTTTGTTGCCATGGTTGAACGACAATTTGAACAAGTAATAAAACGTGTGAGAAGTGACAATGGGACCGAGTTTAATTGTTTGCATGATTATTTTCAAAATAATGGAATTATTTTTTAGACTTCTTGTGTTGGGACTCCACAACAAAATGGGAGGGTTGAGAGAAAACACCAACATATTTTAAATGTGGCTAGAGCATTAAGATTTCAAGGAAACTTACCAATCAAATTTTGGGGAGAATGTGTGTTGGCAGCATGTCACTTGATTAATAGAACACCCTCTACTTTACTTAAGACTAAATCGCCATATTAACTGTTGTTTGGGAAAGTGCCTTCTTATGATGCTATTATTGTATTTGGGTGCCTTTGCTATGCTCATAATCAACGACACAACGGTGATAAATTTGCAAGTAGGAGTCGTAAATGTATCTTTGTTGGCTATCCATTTGGGAAGAAAGGTTGGAAATTGTATGATTTAGAAACACATGAGTACTTTGTATCGAGGGATGTGAAGTTCTTTGAGAACGAATTTCCTTTTGCGACAAACCAACCACGGACTATGGTGACTCCTATGCTGGCGAACAATGAGGATGGGGCATGGAGTGAGGATGAGGGTGCCGATGAGTGTGATGTGTGTGTTGAGGGGGGGTTGGAGGCCGCGTCCACCCTCGAGGAGGAGTCGAGTGCTGCGGTGCAGCCTGTGCAGCAACCTGCACAGGGGGACGTGCGTGATGAGGGGCTGGAGAATACGGTGGGTGAGCAAGGTGTGCAAGTTGACAGTGAGCTAGGGCGAGGTAAACGAGCCAAAACTCCTTCAACACGGTATCATGATTTTGTTACTCATACTATACGCAAAATAAGTCCATCTGAGAATTCATCTGCTCCTTCATCTTCCTCAGGTACGCCCTATCCTATAACATATTTTATGAATTGTGAACGTTTTTCTGTGAAACATAGGAATTTTCTTGCAGCAGTGACAGTGGGACATGAGCCAAAGCATTTTAAAGAAGCCATGAAAGACCCGGGATGGCGAGATGCGATGGGTAAGGAGATACGAGCCCTTGAAGCCAATGAGACTTGGGTAATGGAGACTCTTCCACCCGGAAAGAAAGCACTAGGGAGCCAGTGGATATATAAAATTAAGTATAAGTCTGATGGCAGCATAGAGCGACTCAAAGCAAGACTTGTGATCTATGGCAATCATCAGGTGGAAGGAATTGACTATAACGAGACATTTGCTCCTGTGGCAAAAATGGTGACGGTTCGTATTTTTCTTGCAATTGCTGCTATTAAAAATTGGGAGGTACATCAAATGGATGTGCAAAATGTTTTCCTTCACGGTGACTTAAGTGAGGAGGTTTATATGAAGGTTCCTCCAGGTTTCAAGAATACAAATCCTAACATGGTTTGCAAGTTGAAAAAATCGTTGTATGGTCTGAAACAAGCTCCCCGATGTTGGTTTGCAAAACTGTCAACAGCGTCGAAGAATTATGAATTTGTGCAATCCTATTCCGATTATTCATTATTTGGGTTGTGCAGGGGAAGAACTCAGATCAACGTGTTAGTTTATGTTGATGACTTGATTATTGCAGGGAATGATAAGGTTGCATTGACAACTTTTAAAGATTACCTTGGCAGGTGCTTTCATATGAAGGATTTAGGAGTTTTGAAATATTTCTTAGGGCTAGAGGTAGCCCGTAATCCAGAAGGAATCTTTCTTTGCCAAAGAAAATACACACTCGAGATAATTTCTGAAACGGGTTTATTGGGAGCAAAGCCTGCGGCATTCCCTATGGAACAAAATCACAATTTGGCCCTTGCAAAGGGTGAATTTCTTGCGGATCCGGCGTCGTATCGGCGACTTGTAGGAAGATTGATTTACTTGTCTGTGACGAGACCTGATCTTGCATATTCGGTTCATATTTTGTCACAATTTATGCAACAACCTCGTGAGGATCATTGGGAGGCGGCTCTCAGGGTCGTGAGATATTTGAAGAAGAATCTGGGGCAAGGGATCTTGCTTCGTGCTGATAGTGACCTAAGTCTAGAAGGGTGGTGTGACTCAGATTGGGCTAGTTGTCCACTTACGCGGCGTTCCTTGACAGGATGGTTCGTGTTACTTGGTTTTTCTCTTGTGTCGTGGAAGACCAAGAAGCAACAAACAGTGTCTAGATCGTCTGCGGAGGCTGAGTATAGATCAATGGTGGCAACAGTGTGTGAGTTAAAGTGGCTTAAACAACTTTTGGGTGTGCGACATCCGCAGGGTATGAAGTTGTATTGTGATAGTCAGTCGGCGTTGTACATTGCTCAAAATCCAGTTTTTCACGAAAGAACAAAGCATATAGAGGCAGACTGTCATTTTGTTCGAGATGCAGTGACTGAAGGGATGATTTGTCCATCTTATGTTTCCACTAGTGTTCAATTGGCTTTACAAAGGCGTTGGGGAAAGCGAAATTTGAGTTTCTACTTCGCAAGTTGGGCGTTCGAGATCTACACGCTCCAACTTGAGGGGGAGTATTACGATATTATAGTGACTAAAATAGGAGAGTTTATTGTGCATATCTTTTGAGAAATATTTTTCCTTAAGATAGTATTTGTATTTTAGGTAAATATATCTTTGTGATTAGGAGGATTTTTAGGAGATCATATCTTTGTGATTTGGAGGATTTTTTGGGAGATCATATCTTTGTGATTAGGAGGATTTTTGGGAGATCTTGGAGAGCAAGGTTCTTGGCAATGTTTTGTACTATATATACTTCATTATTGTGAATGAGAAAAGCAAAAAAATTGGGTGGAGAATTTGTCAAAGACCCATGTTAATTAATACTAGAATACTAAAATACGTACAAGTTGTTGATGAAGATGTAGTGTTTAGTGCTCAGTATTTATAATGCAAGTGAAGGGAAGAGATAACTTGAACTATGGCATACAAGTGTTGTAGTTGGTAAGGTGCCATATATGAAAGTAACCCCTGTAATACATTTTTGTATTGGAGATGTTACCTATGGACTAAAGATAAGCCAGACTGGCCCTGGTAATCTTGTGTTTTAATTATTGATTCTGCTTATAGCTATCTACCTTCAAGTGGCAACTTTTCCTTGAATGTAAAAACAGAAACCCTGAAAACCAACCGTAAGATGGGACAAAGGATCATCGATCAGTGGAATCATAAAAGATTTTGCCATTAACTCACCCTAGTTCTCCAAATAATGCCACATACACAAAAAATTATTGGCATTTTCTTGTTGAAAAGTAATAAGAGAAACATGATATGTTGTCCATTATACACTGTTAAATTATACAAGCTGTCATTGCCTGTGCTCGGGTATCATGCATGGGAATTTATAGTACTTGGAACGATGTAAATTTTAAATATTTAACAAAATTAAACGTTTTTGGCACTTGTTGCACATTGTCATAGTTATTTTTTTTCTTTTTTTTTGGTAATAACAGTGTCATAATTCAGAACATAATCCAAAAGCAGATGTGGGATAATTTTTTTTTATCAAACTTGAGCCTTTTTTTTTAATTCTTTTTAAAATTTTGGATGTAAGAAGATTAAAATTTTCTGTATATGAACTGTTAAAACCATTGAGCATAAAACTAATAAGAAAAACACAACAATATTAATCATAGGAAATAAAATATGTAAAATGCTCAAAGCGAATGAAACAAACTCATGCTATAGATCGAGATTATCTGTATAGGGAGAAACCATATAAAGTGATAATAACCTAATTATAATCTGCACATTGAAAATCAGTTAAGATCTATTAAAGAAAATTTCACAAAATGAGAAAGGATCAAAGAATCCTGGAAAGTAGAGTATTCTATTGCGATTATAACCATTTCTCTCTCAAGAAGGAAAATTAACTTCTTCCTCTGACAAAATCATTAGTCTTTTTTCTTTGGCAAATTATGGTGCGGGAAACAATTTCTCATTTTGATTTATCACTGGGACTATTTTGTTTTTTTTTTTTTAGTGAGGCTAGAGAATCAAGTTTTGCAACCATGTTTTATAACTAGGATGACGTGGCATCGCCAGAAGAGATTTTTTTACAACCTCGAGATACACATAAACACTTTGGGGATTTCATCATTATTTCAAGATCATGCCACATCACCATGGTTACAAAACCTGGTTGCAAAAACATGGTTTCCTAGCATTTTCGTTTTTATTTTTCTTTTATGGTGTGAGAGTATTCTCGTTTCAAGACTTTCTCACTCACATTGAGAATTTTTTTATATATATATTTTAATTTTGGTAAGATTAGACATTAGACATGTTTGGATCATCATGCTCTTTTCGTTAGGGCTTTCTTAATTGACTGTGTTTTTTTATTTTTGTACTGAAGAATGCAGAGGCAATATACCAGCGCCTGGTTAACCGAATGTTCAAGGGAAAAATTGAAATAACCATGGAAGTTTACCCAGTGAATCTCCAAGGATCATTCTCTCAAATCAGGAAATGTCGAGTGAAGCTAAACCCGTAGAAATGCACTTTTGAGGTGCAATCAGCGAAATTCCTGGGCTACATAGTCAACAAAAGGGGAGAAAGGTTGATCTGAAGCAGAGTTAGGCTCTTCTCGACATGAGACCACCCACAAACATTAAAGAAGTTCAGAGCTAGATTGGTAGGGTGGCAAGCCTAAACAAATTTATCTTTAAATCTTCAGATAGATGCCTCCATTTCTTTAAAATCCTAAAGAAAAGCGCAATGGGGAGAGCAGTGTGAACATGTCTTCCAAGACCTAAAAGAGAACATGGGAAGCACAGACTCTCAAAACCTACTCCAGGTGAGACATTCTACCTATACCTCTCAGTCTCAGAGCATGATAACTCAGCTCTGGTGCGGGAAGAGAAATGGAAACAAAAGCATGTCTATTACATCAGGAAAACGTTATATGTTGCAGAGGCTAACTACCCTAATTTGGAAAAACTGGCCTTAGCGTTGGTGACTTTCTCAAGAAAGCTAAGACCCCACTTCCAAGCTCACTCAATAACAGTACTGACCAAGTACCCACTCCGGTCAATGTTGCACAAGCCAAAGCTATCAGGAAAAATGATGAAATGGTCAGTGGAGCTGGGACAATTTGACATCCACTACGCTTCGAGAAGACCATCAAGGCACAAGCACTGGCAGACTTCATCGCTGAATTCACTGGAATGAGATAACCGAGACTGAATGACCAACAACGAGACAATAATCCCGAATCGCCCCCACGGGGATGGATTTTGTGATGCAACGAGTCATCCAACATAAAGGGTTGCAGAGCGGAGATCGTCTTTTAAACCCCTGATGGGTTCATCTTCATAAAGGCTATCAAATTCTGCTTTAACGCTTCAAACAATAAAATGGAGTACAACGCCCTCCTAGTCGGACTAAAGCTAGTTAGAGGAATCAGAGTAGAAGAACTCGCAGTGTTCAATGACTCCCAACTGGTGGTCAATTGGGTGAACGATGAATTTTATTGTAAAGAACCCCGAATGATGGCTTACTGCGAGAAAACAATAAACGCCAAAATGTGGTTCAAGATGATACTACTTCGCCGTTGCTCCAGGGCAGACAACGAGGAAGCCGAGGACCTAACCGAAAAGTCCTCGTCCACACATAACGACTCTGACATGCTCATAGAATTCCAAAAAAAGTGGAACCTGTAAGAAGAAGGTCGTCACGAAACCCTTTCCACTAATACGAAAACCAGTTGTACGAGCCCTTGATAACCCTTGATAACCCTTCCCATACTAGGAAGGTCCCTACAAGGTGACAATGATCAAAATACCAAGAATCTACTAGCTAGAGAACCTGGATGGAGAGTGTTTGAAAAGGCCGTGGAATGTAGAGCACTTGAAGAAGTATTATTAGTAAAGATATTCTCCTTAAAGATTCACATTTCATATAACTCCATACCTAGGAATAGGCCTAGTCTGACTTTCAGACGACGATGACACACATGCGGACCGAACCCAGTCCATGGACGGCTTACTGCTCCTGATAAAGCCTAGTCCAACTTACGGACCATGATGGCACCCATACGGACCGAACCCAGTCCATGGATGGTTCATTGTAAGCAAGCGAGTCCTATCTATGGATGGCTCATTGCTCCTTAGATAGCCTAGTTCGACCTTGGGATAACAATGGCACAACTGCAGAACGGATCTAGCCTATGGACAATCCACCGCAAGTGGGAGAGCCTAGTCTTCGGACGGTTCACCGCTCTATAAGGAACCTAGCCTGAATACGGGGGCCACAATGTCACACAAGCGACCAAGCCTAGTCATTTGCAGGACGTCGATAGCTTGTTGCATAAGAGACCTAGTCCGCCTCAGGAACTAAGGAGCTCCAGCGTGGACCGAACCTAGTTTATGGACAGTCCACCGAAAGCAGGCAAGCCCAGTCCTAGACAACTCACCGCTCTCTAAGGAACCTGGCCAAAATACGAGGGCCACAATGAAGCACAAGCTGCTAAGGCTAGTCCATTTTCAGGATGACGACAGCTTGCCGCATAAGTGACCTAGTCTGCCTCAGGAGCCAAGGAACTCCAGCGCGGACCAAACCCAGTCCACCGCAAGCGAGCGAGTCTAGCCCTCGAATGACTCACCACTCTCTAAGGAACCTGGCCTGAATATGGGGGCCATGGGTACACAAACGGCCAAACCTAGTCCTTTTCAGGACGACGACAGCTTGCCGCATAAGTGACCTAATCCGCATTAGGAACCAAGGAACTCTAGCACGAATCGAGCTCTGCCGCAAGTTGGCAGGTCTAGTCCCGGACGGCTCATTGGCACGCAAGTGGCCAAGCCTAGTCCTGTTAAGGATGACGATAGATTGCTGCATAAATGGCCTAGTCTGCCTCGAAAACCAAGGAACTCCAGCGCAGCGGGCGAGCCTAGTCTACGAACGTCTCACACTCCCTAAGAAACATGGCCTAAATACGGGGACCTCAATAGCACACAACCGGCCAAGCCTTGTCCTTTTTAGGATGATGAAAACTTCTTGCCACATCAATGACCAAGTCCGCCTTAGAGCCAAGGAACTCCAGCACAAGATGAACCCATTCCATGGACAGTTCACCAGAAGCGGGCGAGTCATGTCCGCGAATAGCTCACCGCTCCAGAGATGTCCTAGTCCTCTTCAGGAACCAAGGAAACACACAAGCTAACGAATCTAGTTCACAGACGACTCAACGCATTTAATTGTTCCGGTCCATACGGACCAAGGCAACACCCTGACCACCAAGGATCAACTAAACAATGAGTCAAAATACGATTCAGAATCTAGTCCTAAAAAACTATTTCACTGTCACTCCAGTTCTACACAGAGCTAAATAGCAGTATTTTGAAAGGCTAGCGCCTACTCAAAAAGCGAGCAACCCGCAAGGTACAACCTACCTTCACGAAGATCACTCTTCATTAACTTCGCCATTGATGTAGTCAATTCCTTCTCTCCTTCCTTGCTGCTTACCTAGACCTGCACGGGTAGCAAACATGAGTCAAGGACCACCGTGTGGTGGCCGATGACACTCCGATGCTTAAGTTAGATAAGGCTTAAGAGACGCTTAAAAATGTAAACTGGGATTATGTAGCGTACCTCTAATTCATCGACCTTATCTCCCTTTTATAGTGTAGGAATCCTTGTTTGGCTAGGCCTTTGGTGGTGTAGTTTAGGGAAAGAGATCTTACTGTAGAGATTGATGGAGATTTTATTAACCTAAATTAATAAGTTAATAGACCCTACTTGTAATACTGCAAGTGCACGACTGTCCAACTAGTAGATAGTGCCAAATACGGGTCAATCCCACGAGGATTGACGAGACAGTCGAATTCTAAGACTTATTTAAACTAATATAGAATTGGGGGTTGCAGCAGATGAAAATTACTAAATTAAGAGAACTAGATTAAACAACTAAAATTAAAATGTTAAGATGATAAGAGAGTGGACCGAGACATCGAATCCACCACAGGTTATTCGAGATTTGTGTAATCCAAATTATTGTTTTCAAGAATCAACACGACTAACCTAAAGATTAATCTAAGTTCGCAATTGATTTCAGCAAAGGCTTAAACCCCTAGCATTGCATGTCTTTCTACGACACACACAATTACAGGTTTAGTTTAACTAACTCTAAACCCCTAGCGTTGCATGTCTTCTTACGGCACACACAATCAAAGATTCAAATTAATTGATTAAAGCGAGCTTCGAATATCAACAAAGAGAACTTCTAACTACCGATTAGTCTAGATAATTATTCCGGATATAATCGGTGAAAGTAAATTATTGAAATTTGGAAATCAACTGTGTTTAACATTCAAGCATATCGAAAACAATATATTTAAATACGACAAACTATAGGAAACCTTTTGGTCTAGAAGATCGTGGTGGTGGTGGTCACAGCATCAGTGGAGGTGGAATTCATCTCAGCACGATGCATCTCGAGAAATTGTTACAAACACATTGTGGTGGCTCAGCTCGAGTGGCCATTGTTGATAATGGAATGACTAGGCTAGTTGTCGACATTAGTTTGGGACTGACTAGGCTCCCACCTTCCAAACTATCTATACCTGTACGTAATGGGCTACAAGTTTTGGTCAAGGGGATTCGACGACCATGGTCTGTAAATGAGCAATGGTCCCATGGCAAGCCATCGGAATTAGTTCGGGTCTGACTAGGCTCCCCACCTTCCAAATCATCTACATTTGTGCACATCGAGCTACAAATTTGTGGGTTTTCGGTGATCATGGTCTGTAGAAGAGCAGTGGTCCCTTGGCAAGTCGTCAGAATCAGTTCGGGACTGAGTAGGCTCCCACCTTCCAAATCATCTACACCCGCACAGTAGGGGCTACAAGTCTGGGGTTGGTAATTCGGCGACCATAGTTTGTACAATAGCATTGGTTCTGTGGTGAACCGTCGACATCAGTCAAAACTGACTAGGCTCCCACTTTCCAAACCATCTACACCCGCACACTGGGGGCTACAGGTCTGGGTTTTGATCGGAAGTTGTCGTTGCGAATCGTCACCAGCTAGGCTTACCTGATCGGGTTAGGTGATCGTTGTCCGTGAAGGGGGCAACAGTCCCTGACGAGTCATCGTCACCAGGCGCGATAACTCTGGCTAGACTCCCACTTCCTAAACCATCGACATTCGCACTGGGCAAACTAGGTGTCGGGATGAATCGAAAGTCGTCGTCGTCAGCTAAAGCTGACTAAGCTTGCTCGGCTAGGTAGGGGCTCGGCTTGTTAGCCTGCATCCGCGAGCAGATTACATCGTGCAGACGAGTTTTGAAGAGAGGAGAGTACCTTAAATCAGCTGGTGATATGCAGGTGATATGCAGCTGTAGAGTAAGAGCTAGGGTTTATCGATGATCAATACGCTACATCATAGATCGTGAGGTGGTTGAGTATCGGTTACTCCCCCCAATTAATGGGGTTGTGCGCAACCTCGTTGATTAGATGAATGTGGTCCTGTGTAGCTTCCTTGGGAACCCTTGTCTTTTTGTTTCCCATACGGCATTCAATGCTGACAATTAATGTTGAAGCGCCCATTTGGTGAACCACTATGTCTATATAATGGTGTTTTTCATCATTGTAGGCATTATCTTCTGTAGAGCGTACCTCCTATAATGCTCTTACTTGATGAACATGTTTTGGTTTTTCCAAAGCCTGAAGAGAGGTCTCCATTGGTTTGCTGAGATCTTGTAATTTCTTCTCATATTTGAAAGAAGATGTACAGACTCCCTTTTAAGGGTTGAGTCTGTCATTTATTTGCCAACACTTCGGTGTTACCTTGTGTCTCTCTGTATGCTGGGAGACGCTTCCTGTGGCTAGCTCAGGATTGATCAAAGTGTTGGCAGATGCATCATTCTTTCTGGGGGTGATATCTCTGATTCACCCCGAGTATCGCGAATGGTAAAAGTGTCCTCGCTTGGCAGCATCGTGAGACCTTAACTTTCTTGTTGCTTGCGGCCATCTTTGTCTGTCCTCTTCTACCTCATTTGGGAGGTCGAATGTCGGGTTGAAGATGTCTACAGTTTGTGGCAAGGTCTACACCGCTTTTGGCATACCGCTTTCCGGGGTGATTTGGTTGAGCAATTAACGATTAGTTGCTCTAATCCTTTCAGCCTCCTTTTTGCACATTTGTCCTTGATCGTGGGACATCCCTTCGGAGATGCGCCGAGTCTACTTTTAGTACCATTGTTGTCTTCTGTAGTAGGACTGTTTAAGCGAGTCTTTACTTTATGTCACATCGGATTTAGATGGTTGTAGTATCTAGTCTTTTGTATCCGCCTCCAGGCGCTCGTTGTCACATCTTTCCAGTAATCAATAAAGTGTATTTGCGTAATTCTTTTTTATTTCTTAAATGATTGCAAATATGATAAGCTTATAAGAGCCGAAACTCTACATTGACTACGGAAAGGACAATAAACAACCAAAATAGACAAATTGTTGGCGGAAAGAGGTCGATTTGGCCCTAAAGTGAATTTGCATGGCCCTTGCTGGATCGTTGATACCTTCTGTGAACTGTCTAGCTTCATTGATGTCGCTGAGGTTATTGAAGAGTAAACCATGCATGGGAGTTTATTTCCACATCGACAGATTGTCAGAGGGTTGTACTCCCGTCTGCATTGGATGTTTTGTTCGACTGGGTTGAAGAGCGGATTGCTCCTGTACCGCTTGAATGTCTCCCGTGTCTGAATTGAGCCACTGCTGTTGGGATCTTGTCTCCATGTGAGTGGAGTGATGCGTCCACTATCACTGGGTCTGGCTTTAATTCAGATTGCGTTGTGGGATCCAGTTGGATCTGGGAACATTATATCTGCTTCAGTGCAGAACAGTGGCAGCCTCGTGTCGTTGGTTGGTCCCCAATTGCTCCTTCTGAATCATTAGCGGTGTACTTAACACACTGGTGAAAGGTGGAGAGTACTGCTTCCATCTGGTGGAGCCATGGTCTTCCTAGGATAAGGTTGTAGGTAGACAGTGTGTCCACTACCATGAAGTCCAAGAACAAGACATTTCTCAGCTGTGGCTGTTTTGCCACTGCTGCTAATCTTATTTTCCTGATCGGGAAGCATTTCTCATCGCTGAATCCAATCAGTGGGTACTCTGAGGATGTCAAGTTCTCCTCATTGAGGTCCATACTATGGAATGCACTGTAGAACATGATGTTAAGGGAGCTTTCCATATCCACTAGGGCCATCTTCAACCTCCCACCTTGCAATGGAGACCGATATGACGAGAGCGTCATTGTGCAGTGTGCGAACCTCTTCGAGGTCCTTGTCTGTAAAGGTTAAGGTGGGGATGGGGTTTTGCACCCTCAAGTAGTAAATGCATATATCCTCATCTATGGCCTGTTTTCGCAACTCCAGTAGAGTCTTCTTGCGGGATCTATTTGACTGGTCTTCATCTGATCCGACTCCATGAAAGACATAGATTAAGCCCGGAGTCTCCTTCTCGATCTCCTTGACTGTATCCCCTTGTCCCTAGGTCGTTCTGGTCGCTTCTCGATCTTGTACCTTAGACTCTTGCAATAGTTGGTGTCATGGCCACCCTCATTGTGGTATGAGCATTACCTGTTGTTGTCACATTTGGAGGGGTCTCTGCGCTGCTTTGGGGGCCACTTCAGAACTTTCCAATTTTTCATGGAATTCAGGACATTTGATAGGATAGAATTGAGAGGGTCTCTGAGCAGTATTTGTTGTTGTCACGTAGTTAGAAGCTTTCTCTGGCCTGACCCAACCAGGGTCCAACCTGTTGTCGTTGTGCTTTCGCTTGCTCCTTTCTTCATCCTCCCACCTTCTTCTCTCCTTCCTGTCCCTAGGAACGAAGGTCTTCTTCTCAACTTCTATTTCCCTTTTCACAGTTATCATCTCTTCCAAAGCGATGTACCTTTGGGTGCTCATAAGGAACTTCATCATATTCAAAGGGGGTTCCAAGGTGAGGAAGTCATAAAGCTTTCCCTCTTTTAGGCCACGGTAAAATCCGTCACGGTTGTATCACCATTGTAGTCATCAATGAGTGTCAGCTCATTGTTGAAGTAGGTGGCATACTCTCTGAGTGTCTCATTGGATTTCTGCTTTAGAAAGAGTATGTAGTGTGGGCCTCTATAGAGACGATGACTCCCAAGAAAGTGCGACGGGAACTCCTTCGCCATCATTTTGAATGAGTCGATCGACTTTGGCGGGAGGCTTTGAAACCATGTTAATGCTGACTTCTTTAGGCTGGTAGGGAAAGTTCTGCACATCATCGAATTGGATCCTTCTTTCAGTGCCATTATGTGCTGGTAATTGCGTAAGTGATCGAATGGGTCGGTGGTCCCGTCATAGAAGTCGAGCTTTGGAGGCATGAACTTCTTTGGAAGAGCCTCGTTCATGATACGGTCCATGAATGGTGGAACAGAGAGACGATATAGCACGTTTGGGTCATGTACCCTTTTGTGGAGGAGGTTCTACAAGGCGAGTCTGTCTACCCTGAAAACCGATTCCATGTTAGTTGCGTCGCCTCCTCTGGTCCAATGAGAACTAGCATGGGTTTGAATTTCATGTGTTTGTTGTCTGTTATGTTTCGGAGAGGGTTCTGCTGCAAGATAGCCTCCATTGCAGTGGTGATTTGTTGTATTTGAGATGACAAAAAATCTATCTTGGGGTCCATCATCATCGTCGCTAGCGCAAAGATGTGAGTCTGCTGCCCGTGTGTCGTCGGTATCGCTGAGAGTGGTGGTATAGCGTCAGTCTGAGCGTTTGACATCTTCCTTTGTTCTCCATTGTCGCGTGATCTGGTGGTCATCATATCTTTGTATTTTGAAGAGAGATGATGCTAGTGAAAGGTTAGGAACTTTATCGCCCCCACCGATGACACCAAACTGATGCAATCGATTTTTGCTCCCTGCTTTGACCTGCAAACCAGCTGACCTGCACGAGAGCCACAGATCAGCATTGTGGTGTCCGATGGCATTTTGATGCTAAAGTCAGACAGGGATTTGAGGAAGGCGTAATGTTGTAAATAGGTAATTTTTAGCGTACCTTAGCTTACCAACCTTGTGTCTTATTTATAGTGTTGGAGTCCTGGTTTGACCAGGCTATCGATGGTATAGTTTAAGGAAGAAGATCTTCGTGGAGATCCTTCTCTAATTAGTAGTCATGTTGTCAAGAGGAGTTTCCCTGTTAGCCTTATGCTCCTAGATACGTGGGAGATAGTTTCCATTCTGAGAGTAGTCCATAGATAGAAGTCTTCATGTGTGATAGATACTCTAGAGTTTGTTTCCTAGTTGAAAGCAAAGTGTTGTTGTCTTGCCTGTCCGAACCTGATCCTCGAGGTACTTGCCTTAGCATGGCTTATGGGTATTGAGGATAGTTGTGAGACGCGTGGGCTTAACAGGCTGTTATGATTTTGGGCTCGTCTGGCATACTGCATTGTGCGGGCTTAGAACCACTTGGGTCGGATCCGTGTTGTGTTGATACTTGGGCCTACTATTCCTTAAGATCATCGTGACATGTGTACGGTATGGAAGGGAGACCATTTTGGTGTATCATTACCAGCAATTCCAACCTCCCATGCACGATCCTATGGAATTCAAACGTGCCTCACGCCTTGAAAAGCTCTTCCTCGCGCGCCTTTGCTCCAACAAGTTCAAGCTCTTGCTTTCCTATCAGGGCGTTAGTCTGAGATTGCTCAGTATTCAAGCTTTCTTTAACTATTCTAAGTTCATGTTCTCTAGGAAGAGTTGGGCCCCATCTTTCCTTGCTTCGCGAGCATTGAATTCCACGACGGCCTCTGACTGTTGTCTTTGGACAACCCACTTATATTCTTTCCTGGTATTCTCCACAGCAAGAGATTGCAACTCAGAACACATCTTAGCCGCAACTTCTTGTCCAACTTCTAAATCATGGCGGACCAGGTTCAGCTCTTCTCTGGATCTGTCCCTTGCAGACACCACCTCTGCTAAATTTGACTCAAGGGATTCCATACGAACCCTCTGGGTCTCAACATCAACTACTGATTGTTCTAGCCTCATCTCTTCAAGCCACTTTCTCAGCGATTCAATCTCGAAGAGTGCATCAGATTATGACTTCTGCATATTTGAAAAGACACGCTCCATGGTGTATACCCTCTCACGAGTCACCTCAACTTCCATTCCAGGGACGACCACTTGGCTCAGATGCGACATCCCCAGAAATTGATGTTTCTGCCCCTTATCCATACATTTTTCCAGCACATCCTCATCTAGCTTCGAAGCGCGGTTCACCAACAAACTATAAAATCTGATGATATGCTTCCTCAAAGCATAATCAATATCAACCTCCTGGTGTCAAGCCTGGTTGCTCATTTTTACTACATATTCAGCAAACAAACTCATCCACGCGACCAGATGAAACTCTTTTGGATGCAGAATTACACCAACTCCATTCTTTGCAGTCTTCGCCGCACCCGGGCCATCATCCACCGCCTTCCCCTTGTCACCAGCAGCCGATCCTCTATTGTGAGCTGGCTTGGTAGAATCCGAATGGAGAAAATGACGCGAATTGTCTAGCGTTCCCTCCGTTATCTTGATATACGGCCTAGAGCAAGATGGAGGACAATGCAGATTACAAGAAGGAGAGTGTGCGCTGCAGTGACCACTGTCAAACAATTCACCAGCATGATGAAAAAAATCGAAGGCCACAGACAAATCTTTATCAAGACCTTCCAGCAAAACAAACCTAGATTGGTCAGTATTAGTAGAAGCCGCCACAACAGCCAGCATCAGCTTTTTGTTCAAAACTTTTGTCTGCTCGTTACTCGACTTCGACGCATCTTCAATTTCTACTAGCCGCATGTGGGCCTTTTCCAAGTTAGATGCTACAACCTCCGCCTCGTCAGACAGGTCCGAATCACGCTCCTCCCTTGGCAGAAAGAACTGTCTAGAAGAAGGCTTAGCCCCAATGTGAGACCTATTCGAGCTTATAAAAGAAGCAAACGCCTAAGAAAGATCCTCTATGTATGATGGGCTATGAGCCTTAACTTTAGAGGCCTCCTCTTCTTGGAAGGAGCTCCACCTTTGGACTGAGCCTTCGGTACTCTAAAAAGAGTAGGATCCACATGCCAGTGGGCCCATAACCCACTGCGACTAAAATTGGAAGTGCAGATAACATCCTCTACTCTCATTTGAGGCATGCCACAGAATGCCTTCACAGCAGCTTCCTCCCATGAGGAAAAAGGAGTAATGGGGAACCTCCCTACAAAGAACACATTTAAAGATCAACATATAATCGGCACAGTGAAAACAAAGGACGAAATTATAGTTATGAAGTGGCCTGAACTTTTGCTCAAGCAGGCGACCATTAAACTCGAAATACGCCGGGCCTGAAGGAGACAGGAAGCGGTGTTTCTGCCTGAACTTGAAGTCATCCAACAGTTTCCCGAAGCAAGCCGACGACTTCATCTCACACACAATGTGATTGTTTAGACGAGGAGAAGTTAATAACTGAATCACCTTCGGGGTAACTTGAACACTAGCGCCATTTTCCCTAATCAATATGAGGAGAACAATCTTGTACCCATTCGGTACCAATTAGGTAGGAGGGATACCAAGGAATTCCAGAAAGCTCCAGATATCATCGATCACAGGAAAATGGAAACCCATTTTAAACATGTCACAGTGCAAACAGATGAATCCATCCAGAGGAAACATTGGCGCCTGATCAATATTCAATGTGTAGAATTGCAGGTCTTCAGGGACCCCATATGTCTTATGAATCTCAGCCAGGCTCAATTCGGAAGCCAACTTATCTTCAAAGAATTGGAGGCCCCTGGCAAGAAACTCATCATCAAGTTGATTTTGGCAAGCCATAAAAAAAGTGAATAAGCTTTCAATTAAAAGCTTAACAAAGCTGAGTTTCTAAAAATGAAGGAATGAAAGAGTCAATCTCTGCCAGAAAGGGAGATCTCAATAGATACTGATTTCCCTTTTTTTCCACTGAACCGACGCACGGTTAATTAATGAAGTGCGGTGATCAAGTAACGGTTCAGACTCAATCATTATGAGTGGCATATCTTTTCGAGAAGTGACTTAGTGAACTGATACGATGGCCACTAACTTGGGGGAACAGTTGATGATACACCGAAACGTCCTCTCTTCTACACCGTACATGTGTCGTGATGATCTCTAGGAATAAACATGCCCAAGCATCAGTCTAGTATTGATCCCACCCAAACGACATCAAGCCCGCGAAGTGCAGTCCACGAACCGGACCCAAAATTACTACAACCTACTAAGCCCACACATCTCACAGCCATCCCCAATACCCGTAAACCTATTAAGGCAAATATCTTGGGGATCAACTTCGGACGGGCAAGCTAGTAGTACTTTGTCTTTCACTAGGAAGCAAATACCAGAATATACTTCATATGTGGAAACTTTCACCTATGGACAACACTCTGATAAGGAACTATTTCCCACGTATCTAAGAGCACAAACCTAACAGGAAACTTCCCTCTTCAAGATGATTCCTAATTAAAAAATGATATCTTTCCCTAACCCATGCCACCGATGGCATGGTTGAACCAGGACTCTAGCACTATAAATAAGACAGGAGGTAGGCGAATAAAAGTACGCTACAAATTTTCTTTTTACAACTTTAAGCCTTCCTCAGATCCCTAACTAACTTTAGCATTGGAGTTCCATCAGCCACCACAATGGTGGTCCGTGGCTCATATGTGTTCCTTCTACAGGTCAGCAAGTCAAGGTCAAGCAGGGAGTAAAAATCGACTTCATCAGTTTGGCGTCGTCCGTGAGGACGATAGAGTTCCTAGCAAAGCATTGACATCATCTCTCTTCAGAGTTCAGGAAGATGGTGACCACCATATCCCGTAACAATGGAGACCAGGGTGACACGTCGAATGCTACCACCACTTCCAATGGTACCGATGACACAGGGGGAGCAGGCTCGCACCCCTGTGCTAGCAGCAGCGGCGAATGACACCAGGATGTATCTGCTATCATCCCAGATACAACAGATCGCTAAAGCAGTGAAGATCCTCACTCAACAAAACCCTCAACCTGCTGATGGAGATTTCTTTCCCTAAGCAAGACAACTCCTAATTAGAGAAGGATCTCCAAAAAGGTCTCTTTCCCTAAACTACGTTACCGATGACTTGGTCGAACCATGACTCTAGCACTATAATAAGACAAGAGGTTGGTAAATAAAGGTACGCTACAAATTTCCTGTTTATAGCTTTAAGCCCTCCTCAGATCTCTGTCTGACTTTAGCATCGGAGTGTCATTAGCCACCACAACGATGGTCTGTGGCTCACGTGCCTTCTTTTTTTTTTCTTCGAGGATTGGGCAACTTCATGGCTAAACTCCTTTCCTACCAATTCTATCAAATCATGGGAAGATTTATTCAGAAAGTTTTAGTGAAATATTTTCCCATGAGAACGACCCTAGAAATTAGAAGAGACATTGAGGAGTTTTCTCAAACACATTATGAAACTTTTTATGAAGCATGGAATCGCTCTCAAGATTTACTCATCAAGTGTCCTCATCATGGCTTTGAAAAACGAGTTTTAGTACAGAGTTTTAACAATGGATTGACTGCCAAGTCTCAAAATATGATTGAGTCCATACACCAAGGAACATTCATGTGTAAGACAGGTACTGTAGCTTATAAATTTTTAAGTGAACTTGCTGATGATTCTAGATAATGGATTGCCCATAGAGACTCGAAACCTAGTACTTATAGAAAATCACGTCTACATGAAACAAAGAAAGATTCAGAACCAAACATCAAAACCTTATTCAAGGACTTTGCTAAGGAAATTAAATCTATTGTTACGAACTCTCTCTTCCAAGCCAAAGAGCAAACTTCCAACTCTTGTACTTTTTGCCTCAAGGTAGATCATATCGATTCTGATTGTCCGCTCTATTCAAGTGGCAATGAACCTCAAGGGGAGATGTGCGTGTTTAATAGTGAACGTAAATCCAACACATCCAGTCAAACCTACACATCTGCAAATTGAAATCACTCTAACATTTCCTATGGTGGTGACTTTTATAAGCAACTACCCAGGAGTTTAGGGAATCCTACTGGCTTCCAACACCCTAGGGAACCTAATAAACAAGCCCACAACTCACACAATTATCCTAGGCACAGTCAACATGAATATCAATCTAACTAAATACAACAAAATCAGTATCCACCTCAGAGAGGACAACTTCCATACCAGCAGCATTATCCTATGCCGCTCTTTATGGCTCCTATCCCTCATAATTCTTATGGTCAACCTCAGCATAGCTACTCGTTTGACTTGGTGCCTCAAACTCAATATGGTACTCATGTACCACCTCAAAAACCATCATTGGATGGAGTATATGTTGCACCAATTAATGGCCACCAGTGCTGCTAATTCCCAAGCCATCCAACAGCTTCAGCGACAGTTGCAACATTTGACTGTGGGAAGGGAAAAATGAACATTTCTAAGCCAACTCATCCCTATTCCAAAGGGTGCTACCCAAGCCCATGTCAATGAAATTGAAAGTAGTTCTAACTCACATGGAGAAGTTAAAGAAATTACCCTTCGTTCTAGGCGAGCAATTGATAATGGTGTAGAGCAGCCTAAGAAAACTGATGTGAATTCTAAAGAGAACACTCCTAAACCTACTCAGAAAGCTAGAGGTTCTTCTAAAACCAATTCAGACCCACCCTATCAGCTCCTTTAGAGCCAACAAAATATATACCTAAGGCACCTTTGCCCAAAGCCCTTGCAAGTAGTAAAAAAGAAAAGCAATTTCAATAAATCCTAGAGGTTTTCAAATGAATGCACATCAACACTGCTCTTTTGTTAGCTATCGAACAAGTACCAGTCTATGCAAAAATTTTCAAGGACATGTGCTCAAAAAAGAGAAAAATAGAAGATCCTGAAACTGCATTCCTTGCAAGCAAAACCACATCACTTATTCAACAAACTAGAGTGGTTAATGACAAGGATCTAGGAACCCCTACTGTACCATGTTTCATTGGAAAAGATTTTGAAAGTCGTGCCTTGTTTGACTTAGGAGCTAGTGTGAACCTCTTACCATATTATAAATATTTGGAACTTGGTTTAAGGAGATGCAACCAACAAAGGAGTTCTTAAGCTAGCAGATGAGTCAAAATGGTACCCGAGAGAAATAGTTGTGGATGTGATTGTACAAGTTGCAGATTTCTATTATTCAATTGACTTCATCATTCTTGACACTTGCCCGAGCCCAGATAATCAAATTCCTGTCATCTTAAGGTTATCTTTCCTAGCAACTATGGAGGCCAACATAATTGTAGAAGTGGTGGCATGTCTATTTCCTTTGGGAAACGTAAGCTGAGTTGAATAATTTTAAGGCTATGCAATAGAGAGATGAACTTGATATGATTGAGGATGAGGAAAAAGAAGAAGTGTGTATGATTCAATCTTTTGAGAGATGCATAGCTTCATTATCTTTCACACTTTGGTATGGACCAAGATATTGACGAAGTTGTTGAAAAAGTCAACAGTATGTTGGATACTGTTCTCATACTACATATACCTGAGTCTGAGTCATTGTCACTTTATCAATATGAGAAAGAATTGTATTCCTTGTCTTCCTTCCCAACTCAGTCCCTAGATAGTGAGTCATCAACAAGCTCTCCTCAATCATTAGAACTTAAGCCTTTGTCAAATGAATTAAGATATGCATTTCTTAGTCCTAAGGATAATTATCCAATGATTATTGCCTCAGATCTCACTGAGGAACAAAATGACATGTTGTTGAGAGTCCTTAAAGCTCAAAGTCAACCATTGCTTGGAGTATTAATGACATTAAGGGTGTTGACCCTACTGTTTGTGAGCGTCATATCTATTTGAAAGATGAGACCAAAACCTCCAGATAACACCAGCGACATCTCAATCCCATTTTGAAAGATGTAGTAAAAGAAGAAGTATTAAAACTTCTAGTTGCAAACATCATTTATGCTATATTTGATAGCAAATGGGCTAGCCTAGTCCATGTGGTTCCTAAGAAATCAGGAATTACAGTTGTTGAAAATGAAAACAATGAGTTTGTGCCACAAAAAATGAAAAAGGGATGGAGAGTATGTATTGATTATTGCAAGCTAAACTCTAATACTCAAAATGATCACTTTCCCCTCACCTTTATTGATCAGATGCTTGAGAGGTTAGTATGTCATTTGTACTATTGTTTCTTGGATGGGTATTCTGGATACAATCAAATACCCATTGCATGTGATGATCAATAAAAAAAACCACATTCACTTGTCCCTTCGGTACCTACGCTTATCGTAGTATGCTTTTTGGACTATGTAACGCGCCTGCGACAATTTCAAAAGTGCATGACTAGAATATTTAGTGATATGGTGGAAAACTTTCTTGAGATCTTTATAGATGATTTTTCGGTATTAGGCTCATCTTTTGACAAATGTCTAAATCACCTCTCACTTTTCTTAAAGTTTTTTGAAGAAAAATGCCTCATTTTAAATTGGGAAAAGTGTCACTTCATGGTGAAACAGGGCATTGTTCTTGGGCACGCTATGTCTTCAAAAGGCATTGAAGTGGACAAAACTAAGATTGATGTCATTTCATCTCTTCTGATTCCAAAATTTGTTAAAGATGTGAGATATTTCTTAGGGAATGTTGGGTTTTATCATCGTTTAATCAAGGATTTCTCCAAGATAGTACGCCCTTTGAGCAATCTCTTAGATAAGGATATTCCCTTTTTTATGATAATTACAGTTCTGCATTTATGTGTCTTAAGTCTAAACTAGTCTCAGCTCCTATCATTCAAGCCCCTGATTGGACGCTACCCTTTGAGATTATGTGTGATGCATCTGATTATGCTCTAGGTGCACTTTTGGGTCAGAGGGTTAACATGCTCCCCCATGTCCTCTATTATGCTAGCAAGACTCTGAATGAGGCTCAATTCAATTACTCGATCATTGAGAAAGAGATGTTGGCCATTGTATATGCCTTAGATAAATTTCATTCCTATCTCATTGGAGCTAAAGTCATTGTGTACATTGACCATGCAGCCCTTAGATACATTCTCAATTAGAAGGACACCAAGCTTTGTTTGATCCAATGGGTCCTTTTGCTACAAGAATTTGATCTTGAAATATGAGATAAGTTAGGTATAGAAAATGCAGTCGCTGACCACCTATCTAGCATAATATCAAAGTCATCTACTAGTTTTTTGTCCATTTAAGATAACTTCCCAGATGAACAACTTATCTTGGTTGAGCAAGAGTTTCCTTGGTATGTTGGCATTATCAAAATTTTAGCAACTGAGCAACTCCTTTCACATTGGTCTTAGCTAGATCGTGATATGTTTTTGTCTAAAGTCAAGTATTATTCTTGGGATGAGCCATATTTGTACAAATACTGCATTGACCAACTTATTAAAAGATGTGTTTCAGAAGCTGAACTGTTGAGCATCCTCTCATTTTGCCATGATCAAGATTGTAGTGGGCATTTCAATTCTAATAAAACCGCGGAGAAGGTTATCCAATCCGGTTTTTATTGGCCTACCCTTTTTCGAGATGCCCATGAGTATTGTAAAGTCTGTCACCGATGTCAACAACTTGGGCAAATAACTCGTCGACACATGATGCCTCAGAATCCTATTCTACTGGTTGAAGTTTTTTATGTTTGGGGCATCAAATTAATGAGACTGTTTCCATCCTCTGATGGGTATCAATACATCCTTCTTGTAGTGGATTATGTCTCTAAATGGATAGAGGCAATTGCCACTAAGTCCAATGATCACAAAATTGTTGTTTAATTCATAAGGGAGTTTATCTTTAGTAGATTTGGCACCCCCATGGGTATCATTAGTGATGTGGGTAAGCATATTTGTAACCACGTCTTTGAGCATCTTGTAAAAAAGTATGGGGTTACTCACAAAGTTGTCGTTTCCTACCATCCTCAAACAAGCGGTCAAGTTGAAGTCTCAAATCATCAAATCAAGAACATCGTCAAAAAGACTATCAATCCAAATTGGAAAGAATGGTTTTACACCTTTTGGATGCCTTGTGGGCATATCGAACTGCATTCAAAACTCCTTTAGGGATGTCTCCCTATAGATTGATCTTTGATAAACCTTGTCACCTTCCTGTTGAACTCAAACATAGAGCTTATTAGGTTACAAATAGTCTAAACTTTGACCTTGATATGGCTGGTCAACAACGAAATCTTCAGCTTGATGAGCAAAAAGAATGAGGAAGAGCACTTAGGTGCGACGGATCTACCTAGCTGTGTGATCCATCAAATGTTGACTGGAACTGAGAAAGAGCTTACGGCTAATCCCGTATAGCTATGCGCCAATATTTTTCATATGCGCATGGAATATGGTGGCGAGCTTTGAACGTCATTATCGGTAATGGCAGTGCATTAACGTGACTTCTGAAACAGTAGTAGAACGTTTGGGATTGGAAATTGAGAAGCATCCCACTCCTTATCAAATTAGTTGGGTCAATGAAAATAATTCAGTCTTAGTGAAACGTCAATATTTGGTGAAGTTCTTATTGGGAAAATAGATATATGGACGAGGCCTGGTGCGATGTGATTCCTATGACAGTTTGTCACATGTTATTAGGACGACCTTGGCTTTATGATCGTAAAGTCTCCTACGACGGGTATGCCAATACTTATTCTTATACTTTAAGGGTAAGAAACTTATTTTGGATCCTTTGCAGATTTCGGAATTTGAGACAAAAAAAACGTTGTCTTAGTATTGACCATGCGCCACTTTTCTCACACTCCCCTCGATCGCAATTTGTTACCTTTGCCTCCTAGACCAAGTGAAGTTGCGCTAGATTTTTCTAGCTATATGAAGGATGTTCATGAAGAATTCAAATGGCGTTTTTCCCTTAACAAAATCATATGCGACTTCTGCAAGTACAAGGCGCAAAGATAGAAAATTTGACAATGGCGATATGGTACTTATTCGCTTAAGACCGGAATGATTTCCTCCAGGGAGTTTTACCAAGCTGCATGCACGATGTGTTGGTTCTTTTCGAGTCGTCATGAAATTGGACACAAATGCGTATGTCATTGACTTGCCCTCTGATTTTGGTATTAGCATATTTTTAACATTGACGATATCACTGAGTTTAAGGGTGATACAACTAAATTGCCCACAACTCTAGTTCCGGAAGCATTGAAAGCCCTATTATTCGAGATTGCATCTATCCTTGATCATCAATTTGTTACAACCCGTCGAGAGGGATACTACAAGTTTTTAGTGCAGTGCAAAAATCGTCCAAATTCATAATCAGTTTGGTTCCAAGCCACGGAACTCTAATGCTTACATCCAGATTTATTTGCTGACTACGTTCATCACAACTTGTCTGAGCCAAGTTCTTCAGGAGAGTCGGCAATTGATGCAAATCAGGAAGTTGTTCCTTAAATCATGGTGTTCTACTTTTATGAAGCATATTTTGTTATTTCAAGTTTGATTATTTTTTGGAGTCATAGTTTGTTTAGTTTGTTTCCTGTTTGATATTTGTTTCCTAGATCGTTTCCAAGTTTGTTTGTTTGTTAGATTGTAATTCTTTGATTGGATATTTATAATGGAAAGAAGAACGACGAGGGCAGTAGTCATCGTTGAATTCTCTTATGAAATTTGGAGAGATTTTGTGTATTTTCCCCTTCTCTGCAATCAACGTGAGGTTGAACCAGGAGGCTTTACACCACCATCCCCCTTGATGTCATATATATTATATCTCTAGACAATCCTTTAGTTAATGAATCCATTAAATTGTCTTTTGATCTCACAAAATCAATAATTACCATACATGTTTAGTATATTTTCTCATCGTATTGTGTCGAAGACGAAAGTGTCTTGATTTCCCATTATAGGCGTTCTTCTTAGCTTTTTGCTATGCAACGTGACAGTCACAGTGAATGCTAATCGCAAGAACAGGCTTTGTCCATAATAGTGTGCCCACTAGGAAGGTTATCATCTAAGCTTTCTCACAAGCAAGATCTAGGGCGACAAACTCTGATTCCATAGTGGACTTTGCAATGCAAGTCTGTTTAGTTTACTTCTATACAACTGAAGCCCCTGCTAGAGTAAACACATAACCACTTGAGGATTTTTACTTCTTATAAACAAAATCTAATTAACATCACAATAACATTATAGAACAACAAGATAATTCACATAGCATAAACCATAATCTATTGTATATTTCAAATGTTGCAATACTCTAACAAGTGACATGCAATGTCAGGTATAGTACAGTATGGATTAGTTCATCACGTGCATGTTATGTAGCCATTTTGAAATCTAAAAGCATTGATTAGGGTTTATAGTGTATTTCTTATGGATTAGTTCATACGTGCAAGTGGGAGATGTTGGCTTCTAATTTTATGCACGTGATGAGAAACTGCTCGGCAATTTAGTTTACGTCTGAGAGCAGTTAGCCAATACGATAAGAAATAGAGAGAGAGAGAGGTTTTAGTTTAAGAAAGTATGAGACATACCTCTCTAAAACGCTCGGTTTCTTCCTGCTCCAATCATACACTTGTAATTGATTGATACTTCGGTCGTGAACAACAAACAATTTCCGAGTTCGTAACTTTGTTTTTAACCGTTTCTTCGCATCTATGATTCCTCAATACTGTAAGTTTTCTTGTTTATTTAATTTCATCATCCAGGTTCTCCCAGGCTATATGTGAAAGCATGGTTAGGGAATTAAATTGTTCCACCATGCCTTTTAGCGAGATCATAGGTATGGCTACTCAAAGAATGAATATTGAACTCTAGCAACCAAACGGGATAAATTTGGGAATGAATTCGGCATTTCATTGCATGGAAATTATAGGTAGAAAGGTATGTTCAGTCTAAGGCCCAGGTCCAAAACTTATTGGGAAAGCCAAATAGGAGGAAAGCGTGGCTCCATTGCTTGCACAGAATATTGCACACAATACCTGCTAGTACAAAACCGATGGGAATGGAGCCAGATAACTCCATAAGTGGAGAATCGATATCGGATGAAGAATTGGGGGTTGCCCCGATGATGTGACTTGTTTCTTGTCCAAGGTTCTAGTGTTCCTTGTTCATTGTCGTAACTTGTACAATACCACATGGAAGTTAGCAAATTAACCATTACTTTAGTTTTTTTTTTACAGAAATTCTAAGTGTTGAGGAAATGAGCGAGGAAACGAGCGAGGGAAGTGAGGTGGCGGGGGTGGGAGCCGTTCACCCCACTCGAGATGCGTGCGTTGACTTTTCGCACGCGCATCCCGAACGGGATGAACGGCTCCCACCCCTCCACCTCACTCCCCTCGCTCATTTCCTCGCCCATTTCCTCGCTGTGTAGAATCACTCTTTTTTTTAATATGCCAATGTCTTTTCTAGTCGTTCTCAAGTTATAATTTGCATTTGATTTTTTTTTTTTCTTGTGCATAGTTGAACTTATGGATATTATACTAACCAAATTGACTTATAATATTTTTTTTTTCTATGGTTTTAGATGAGAAATTCTTCTAGTCCCGAGTCACCTGATGATTTGCATTACAAAACTTGTTTAAGAATTTGAGAAAAAATGTTGTTGCACTTGGACATTTGAATGTTGATGCACCACCATGCCTGGAGACTTATATTGATTGCCGTTGTTGGCGAAATCTTCAATAGCAATGAACCATCGTATGACATAGAAATCTGTAGATATTGAGTTAAGCAACAGGATCAATTGACCCAAACATTTCGTTCATTTTATTAGGATTTGTTTCTTTATAATAATTTATTTTTAGGAATGGGTGTTTAGTGGATTTTGTTTTTTATATTTAAGAAAGACATATTTTTAAGGAGTACATTTCTATTCATGAGCTATTCAATCCAATAGTGTTGTATGGTTGAGATTATTTTAGTCTTACTATTGCATTCGTGCTCGTGCATGACATACAGGTACTTAGAAGCTATAGGATTTTAAATGGTTGTTGCATGTGTTGAGAAAGAGTAAATCTACTCTGCATCGTCAGACAACACTGTGACAGAGTAGAATTTTAGCTTTACCCTGCTCTCCATTATGGTGGAGGTGAACATATGGGTTTGGAGAGAGGAGTAAAATTGGAATTATACTTCGCCAAGTACTAATAATAAAATATAATAAATATATATAAATAATAAAATTATAAAAATTCTATTTATAAAATATGACTGTCTTCAACAATCAATTAAAATATTGAAATAGGATGTGTCGAACTAATTAACAATGATTTGCAATCGGCAAAGACCGTCGTTTAATTTCAAAAATTCGACAAACCAAAGCCTTCGATGTTTTTAAAATGAATTAGACTAAGTGCATCATTTTTTCTCGACTAATTATGGCATGAAGATCTCCTCGACGATATAAAAAAAAAAAAAAAAAAAAACTGTCAAGTTTTGCCTTCTTAGAATGTTTTGGTCTGTCGATAAAGGGCGATTTTAATGTAGGGGATTGGGCATGGGCTAGGATATGGGCCTAACTTTCGTTGGGCTTGATCCAGTTTGTTATATTGCAATCCGACTAACTTGTAGCCTTAACATCTATCTTACGTAACAAAATGATGTTTGGAGTGGGAGATAAAAGACGACTGAATTTATCTTTAAAATAAGGATAAAATTTTAATGCTCCAGTCCCGTACAAGTATAATTTAAATTTGTAAAGGTCTAGTAGATTAAATTAATCAATCATCTAAGGATGATAAGAAAGTTTCTATCTCTAATCCTACGGAAACCTCAGTTGTAATGCAACCATAACTAAATTTCAAAAGGGAGAATGCCACTAAGTACCCCTCTACAATTTTCTTTTTCTTATTTTTTGTCTACCTTTATTTTCTTCTTAAAAATCATGCAATCAAATGCATAATGACAAATCAACACAAGTTAATCATGGACAAAGAAATCTCTGTCGTCTTGCTTTCCGCATTTGGAGCCTAATTGGTTTAGGGCTTAGGCCACTAATTAGTGTTTAGTAGCTAGCAAGGTAGTACTACTGATGAAAAAAATGTCTCAAGTCCTTATAGATAATCTTGTGGCGGTGGTGGTGGAGGATCTTGGAGGCGTTTAATTAAGGTGGTAAAGTACACATACTCACATTATAATCTATAAGGGATTCCCCAACGCCTTTTAGTACTTTGCAAAAAGAATGAACTAAACTATTGTTTGAGCTGACAATCTAATGTTTTTTTTCACTTGATCATCCATATTAAATCGAAGGTTCATGCATGCATCAGTTTTGTTTATGCATATATTCTCTAATTTGTTTTATATTTAATAGGCTTTGGGTATAATGTTGAAATCAATCCAATCATCTAAGAACTAAAGTAGGGCATTAGGGAAGAAGAAACCAGAGAACATAGCATTTCTAGTAGAGGAAGAAGAAATGAAAACAATCTGAATAGTATAACCATCTTAAGGCTTAGGAACAATGATTTGTGTGTCTTCAACCTGAAATTTGGGTTCCTCATTTTCCCCTCGCTTAAATTAAACAATTCTCATCCCGTCATCTCCCTCCTACTTTCCAATTTCTTCCTCGATCTCTCTTCTTATCTTTCATATCTCTCCAGCTCTCTTCGAAGATCTCTCTCATTCTAGCTCTCTTCTTCTTCTCTTTTCTTCTCCATCCTTTTCCCTCTGTCTGAAAATAACTACCACCGGAACCCTCTCCCTCTCCTTCCCCTCTCTCGTCACCATCAGCCACCTACCACCGTCGTCCTCTTTCGGCCGAAGCCCTACCTCCACCACCACTGCCTCCCACCACTATTATTCTCTCTCTGTTTGAAAGTTCACCCACCACCGACCGCCCCCTCTAGCAACTTGGCCCAAGACTTGAAGAGAGAGTTAGAGAGATTAGAGGAAATAAGTGATTGAGACGAAAAGGCCCAACCTATGCACACACGCTGGAATTGTTAACCCACCTAGATTCTCTCTCTCACTCCGATTCCTTTTCTCTGAAACATCAGACACAAGTCATTAGGATCTACTAAGTCAATAAATTAGACACTAGCTTCAAGCAAGCGATTCCAAAAGTAATTATAATACCCAAATCACTCGTACTTGTTGTAGCTTTGCCAATTGCAATTCGTTTCTTAGCTTTGTTTTATCGATTCTCGAGTAAGCCTTCGTTTTCTCCCTCCTCCACTGGTAAGTGTTTGATGAATTTCCTCTGTGAAACTAGAAAAGTTTTTTTTGTATTCAAAAGATGACTTCTTTATGTGTTTTTTCAGAGCTATGAAGCGAAGAATAGTTTTTTTTTTTTTTTTTTTTTAAGTTAACCTCCAGTAGGGAGGGGCAACTATGGGATGCCAGACCTTTATTAATTATCCAAAAAGAACTTACAAACGATGCGGGGGTACATTACGACGTTACCCGCATTTAGTAAACAAACAAAAATAAACGAAACAACTTGCAAACAATTTCCGAAAGGAATTAACAAATAGTAAACAAAACCTCTAAGGACTGAAGTTAAAAAACAAATGAGAAGATCCGAAATGGAATCGCCATTTTGCAAACAAATCCACATAATCACCAATCCAAAGATCCAATGAAACAGAGCGCACTCTGTTATGAAAACAGAGTACCCAGCTAAAACAATCCTGTCCCCTGCCAGTATTGCAACCCCAGCACCACCACAGCACAGCAATACCAAGATCTATTCCCTTTAACTCAACGCGTCCATGGAATGGGTCATAGCTTTCTTCTACGCACAAATTGTAAATCTTGTAGTGCTCAGAATGCCTCATGTCTAGCACAGACTTGACCTGCCAAAGAGGATTTCTATACATTACTCGCACATGCTCTGCAGGAAATGACATTGCCAATATGTGATCTGTTATATACGACATGTCCAGATCATAACCACCAACAAGCAGTCGCCTTCTCTGCTTAGAACTGAAACCAAAAACAGCAAGAGAAGATCCGAAATGGAATCGCCACTTCGCAAAACAAAACCGCATACGCATCAATCCAAAAATCCAACGACAATTCCTGTCCCCTGCCAGAATTGCAGCCACAGCACAGCAGGTGCAGCGCCAAATTCCGCATCCATCTCTGCTCCACAGCGCACCCACAGTGCAGCTGATTGCAACACTCCGCAACATCCGACGAATCAACAATGCTGCTGCCCGCCATGACGAGCCGCATCAACACCATATGCGCTCTGTTTTGCAACCGAGTGCACATCCAGCCGCACTCACTCTGCTGGTCCATATATCTAGCCAGGCAAAACAAAAAATCCAAATGCGTGGACGCAGCGTCACAACGAGCGCCGCGCTCCTGATCATCCCCGAGAAAGGCAATTCAGTTGTACCATTTCCTCGCAAACAAAGCCGCAAGAAACCACCCACCTGCCATCCTTGCAACCACTGCACTGCAACCACAGCACCCATTCTTCCTTCTCACCCGCAGCATCCGCAGCAGGCTCAGCTCCAAGCGCTTTCGAAACTGCATCCGAAACAGCCCTGCCACAAGATGTATCCGCAGAAACAGCGGCAAATACGCCAGTCCACCCCAACGCATGAGACCGACACAGCGCTGCCAAACCGAAACCGCCACAGTTGCACTCTGTTTTGCGACAGGGTGCTCTGCCCACACCGCACAGCAGCTTCCCCTGCATGCAGCAGATCTGCTCGCAACGTATCGCCATATCCCGGATTGCCAGAGCTGCCAGAATCCCCATTCCTTCGCAGCCACAAAACCAAAACAGGTATTTACTCATCCCCATAGCGAATGTATGCCGTATGTGATCTATCGAGCACAATCAAACCGGCAACTTTCCTAGGCAAGTCTGTCCCAATGAAAGAGATTGTCCTATATGATGACAGACTAACGACATTGTCGCTGCCAATAACCTAATTTCTTTCAAAATATTCTCCAAATGCCAAGGTATTTTTAAATGATCCTTAAACCAATCGCAAACAAGAGCCGAATCCGTTTGGATAATCACCTTTTTGAAACCCCAACCTAGGCAAAGGCGAAGACCCTCCAGAAGAGCCAAAAGTTCTGCTTTATTGTTGGAACCTACGCCAAAAAAAATTTGTTTGCCCACCACACAAAACCCACTCGAGTTTCTGATAATCACTCCCCCAGATGCATTTTCCTTGCGGGAGGCGCCATCCACATTAAGCGCTACAAAGTCTATGGGAGGAGGGTGCCAATAAACAATTCGAACCAATTTCCTTCTAACAGGAATCACATTCAAACCCAAAGCCCGTAAGGGGGCCTTATAGCTACTAACTTGCTTGGGGATAATGAAAGAATTTGCCAGTCTCAACTGACGCCTAATGTTCAAAATCGCATAGGCGGTATTTGGGGGAACATTTTCATAAACACATTTGCATCGTTGTTTCCAAATTTCCCATAAGATGAGCATAGGAGAGAGAAAGAATAACACACCTGTTTGCGACTTGCGATTCGCTCTCTTGAACCAGGATACTAGCACCGTTGAGATGGCTGCTGGGCACCGTATATGTATATCAAAGACCCCATCAAAATGGTTCCACACCTTCCTTGCCAATTCTCCGTCTAGAAAGAGATGCTGCAAGGATTCTTGCTTAGACGAACTATAACAACGACATCTGGAAGCCAGACTGAAACCACATCTGTATAATTCCCCATCCACTGGCACTCCTCGACGGAGTAATTTCCATGAATTCTAGGGTGTTGCCTTCTATACTACGAATTGTTGCTTAATTTAGTAGCTTTACATGATGATTAAGCTCATCTAGACAATCTGACAAAGGGGAGATCTCATTATGATCTTGGTGGAGATTATCATCATTTTGCTGGCAGGTTTAATCTCTTGAATGAATTAATAGAGTGAAAATTTTGTTGTTCAATAATAATTTTTACTTATTACTGAATTGTTGTAATAAAAAAATATTGAATACCCTCACAAATACAACCCATTGACACCCTAGTTAAGTTGTAACTCAAGTATGAAGTTTCAACCGTGGTTGATAAGTCATCATATAAAGTAAAAGATGAGCAAGTCACCATATAAAGTAAAAGGTGAGCAGGTAAACTAAAGGACTAAATATCAAATGGGTTTTAATACGAGTTCTAATACATTCTTTAAGCAATTAGAGTTTTCCACATGCTTTGGCTAAAGTAGCATCGATCGGAGTCATTTCACATTCTACAACTTCTAGTAAAGTTTAAAAGCACCCTTTTCCAAATTTAAAATGTTGACTTACATGTAATATAAACTCACTAATGCTCTTCCAATCCTCGACTAATCATTAAATGGTTGAAACTTGAAGTTCACTTGTGTTAAAATTTTAACACCCCACTACTACCCAATCACTTATAGTATCATGCTTTGCCTTGTTTGATTGCAATAATTAAGTAAATGATGTAGGATTAAGTGGAGGGGTGCATGATTTTTGGTAGATATAATCTCTTTGACATAGATATCATATCTAAAAGAGTTAAAATATGTCTAACTGCGTCATGCATGATCTACAAATTGATAGTAAAATAAAATAAACATATAACTTCTATTACACAGATGCCTTATCTATAAGTTAGAGCATAAGCTGAACTTAGAGTAGCCTAGTCGATCTAAGAGTTTGAACGTAGTCCTTCGTGATAGTGCGCGTAATAAACTACAACAAAGAAGAAAAATAATACGTAATTGATTTTATAAATCCAAGCACAACATAGGTGTGTGGTTATATGACTCTATCTACTTTTCATGACTACTGGACTTTCTCTTGGCCATGATGAGAACCAAGAATAGTTATTAGATAGATTTAATTTACTAATCACTACATATATATTAAGTCAAGTTAATTTCTAGATGAGCAACTTCTTGTTCTTCAAAATGAAAAACAAATTTTGATCGATGATTTGAAAATTAGTAATAAAAACAAGATTTGAGACAAATATTCTACTTAATTTAGATACAATAGTAATGTCATAAATGGGCAAGGCAAAAAGAGGAGTAGTGGGAGCTAGTACTTTAATTTGAAAAGAAATCAAGTGTTAAAGCTTTGCATTTAAAAACACACTAGACTCTGTTGCTGATATTTAGCATGAAACCATTTGTTTGTGATGCAGGGAAAATTGGAAATGACCCCATTTCTTTCCAAGAAAACTTTGATTAATTAGTCCCGTTGCATAATGGGGTTTTATTAGTGAAATCCAATAGATCAATATCCTCAATAGTATTGTTTTAGTACTCTTTAACATTTAAAAATTTGCTACTTGAGCATCCATCAGTGTGCTAATCATCATTAATTCGCATCTTATCTATATCGAAAGTTTTGGTGGGGTTTAATTTCTCTTATGATTGCAACCTTCTTCTTCTTATTCTTACTTTTGCGGGCATGATCAAATTAGTTCAAAAAATAACTTTTGAAACCCTTTTGTATAAGATTAACACTTTATATCCCATCAAGTATCATTATGTCCTTGTTGAATCCATGAGAAAAAGACAATCTTGAATCAAAAGAAAGAAAGCGAAAAAAAATTTACCAAAATATTGTATAGTTTGAAGCAATTTTTTTTATACAATTAAGAAAACGGACTCTTTTTTCACAAGAATCATTTCTTCCACTCTACTTATGATGGAATTTATAAAAATAAAAAATATATAGAATCTCTGTGGGCTTCATGTCTTCCACTCTAAACCTTTTTTCGATTAGAATGCCAAAGTAGAAAATTTTTGTGTCGTAATGACTTGTGATTTGTGAAGCGTGATTTGACAATCGTGGGGATGTGACATTTTATAATTAAAAGTCAATTCCCCTTCGTTAATTTTATCAAATAAACCAATAGCAACTAATAAGAATCATTTTAGATCATGCTTATGATCCAACTCCACAATAAAAACTATATTGGTATGCATAAATACTTCTATTTATAGTAATCATTTAATTATGAGTTTGGGTGGTGTTTTTAGTCACATAAGCACTGTGGGTGGAGAAAGAAACATATACCAAGGTTTCTCTAGTAATGAGACATTCATCAAAATCTCTCTAAGGTGTTCAATTTTGCGCAAAAGCCTCAACTTTCTTCTTAAAATGTTATGTTAAAAATGTCATCCATGGTAAGAAGGTTAATTGTTTGGAGCATTATAATTGTTTTAAGGTTAAAACCTCAACTTCACTCACTTAAAATAACAAAACACTTAAAAGTAGTATTAGTTTACTATGTTTGACTACAATAAAACTTCTCCAAGCTAATAGGTTCAATTTTGGCTTTTCGTTTCCTCTCAATTTCCTTGTTTAATTATCCTCCATGAATAAATTTTCCCTTGGAACAAGTATTATGTGACACAATTTTATTGCTTGAGGAAGAGCAACTTTCGGCCAAAACATCCTATTAAAATAGGGTAAAATAGAAAGGGAAAAATCCAAGAAATGAAATTTATTTAGTAGGTAAAGGGAAAGGTTAGTTTAAAAAATACAAAGAAAAAGATGAAGGTTGTCCTCTAAGTGTAAATTAATTAAAGATGAAATCCTTAATGGGTGGGTGACACACTAATCACCCCACCCAAGGATTAGCATGAAAATCTAGAGGAGGTCTAAAGACGCATTAGTGAAAAAGAAACGAAGGTTTTAGATTAACTCGTTGTGTGTTGGTGTACATGTGAAACGATCTAAAGCACCAAGTGCGCATGCTCGTCTGCCAACCAAATCATGTTTATATAAGGTGGAGTTTCCATGATGATACGCGAGTAGTACTAAATATAGGAAGAAAGTTTTCTCAACAAATTAGGATAAAATGAAATAGATTATGAAATTCTCTTGTTCTTCGCTCTTTTGCAAATGTTTTGGATGGGCATATGTTAGGTACTTATAAAAAGAGAAATTATGCTTTATGACCCACAGTATTTAGACCCACTTTAGTCAAGGGTGTTTGTAGTCACTTTCAAGGGCCTACATATCATAATTTGATATAGTTGTTATAGAAATCTGACCTGAATAAGGTGAATCTAATTTAGGAAAAAAATCACAAATTGTCAAGTTGTTTTACACAACCTTTTATCTATAGAATAAAAACACTTTCTACCAATTGAACAATGACTATAAATGGTTCAAAAACATAAACGAAAAAATTAAAATATATAAAAATATGCATGATGTCCTAAAGAGTTTGGAAATGAAAATAGTTGATTTTTGTTTTTTTCAAATATAAGGAATATATTATATCACGACATTGGAAAGGGAAGGGAAATTCCCACACTAAGCATATGCCAATATATAATAAGAAAAGAAAAAACAAAAAAAAGATTGATATAAAAATTGTGAAAGCCAAAGTTATGAATAAGTCTGCAACTAAACAACTAAGATAAAAGAAAAAATAGAAAAAGAAAGATGATGAAAACCCTTGATTCTGAATCTCAAGACAACTTTGACTGTTAACTTTTCATCCAATAATTAAATGAATATTTATTTTTTGAAATAATATTGACTTTGTACTACACCTAATTGGAATTTTTGTAACAACCCCCAAAACAATATCAATTTTTAGTTTTAATCTACCAAACAATTTCAAGTCAAAACTAAATTTAGTAAAAAAAAATGAAAAACAATTTCACAAAAAAAGTGATACAATAAATTGGATCACCATGAATAGTATCATTTATAGTTCCATACTCTTCATGGTGATACAATTATTGTATCACTTTGTGAAAATGTGTAAAATTGTTTGGTGGACTGTTCCAGCTCGAAAGTGATAGTGTTTTGGGAGTTGTTATAAAAATGTCAATTTGAGGTAGTGTTGGTATACATAAATTTAGGCTTTAGGTCCCACAATTTACATCAGCTTTGCCTTTAGGTCTTGTATTTGTAATGGAGAGTTAACGGTCAACGTGGTCTTGAAGTTTAGACTCTAAACTTGACAAACTTGGGACCTAAACTCAAAATTCGTACAAATTATAGGATCCAAACGCAAGTTAACCCTTTTAGGATTACTTATTGAAATTAAAATTTAAGAGTACACCTCTTGCATTAATAATTGATGCAGTTGTTTTTGCTCCTTGCATTGACTTTGACCTGCACAAGGAACGCACGTGAGCCACGGACAACTGTTGTGGTGGTCGATGGCACTTCGATCCTAAAGTCAGACAGGGAAATGAGGAATGTGTAATGTTGTAAACAGGAAATTTGTAGCGTACATTAGCTTACCAACCTCATGTCTTATTTATAGTACTAGAGTCTTTGTTCGGCTAGGCCATCGATGGTGTAGTTTAGGGAATGAGATCTTCATGAAGATCCTTCTTTAATTAGGAGTCGTGATGTGGAAGAAAGTTTCCCTGTTAGCTTTGTGCTCCTAGATGCGCCGGAGATAGTTCACGTTCCGAGAAGAGTCTATAGATAGATGTCTCCATATGTGACATATACTCTAAATTTTGTTTTTTAGTTGAAAGCAAAGAGCTGGTGTAATTGCCCGTCTGAAGCTGATCCTCGAGATACTTGCCTTAGTAGGGCTTACGGGTATTGAGGACAGCTGTGAGACACGTGGGCTTAGCAGACTGTAAGAATCTAGGTTCGTCTGACGGACTACATTGAGCGAGCTTAGAACCACTTGGTCAGATCAGTGTTTGGCTGACACTAGGGCATGTTATTCTTCGATATCATCATGACAAATGTATGGCGTAGAGTTGGGGCAATTTTGGTGTATCATCAGTTACTCTCCCCGAGTTAGTGAGACCATCACATTGGTTCGCTAAGTCATTTCTTGAAAATATACGCCGCTCATGATGATTGAGTCTGAATCATTGCTTGAGCCACACACTTCATTAATTGAATGTGCGTCAGATCAGTGGAGAAGAAGCGGGAATCCAATCATTATTTAGGTCATCCTTCGTGCGGAGGCTGACACTTCTATTTTCTTCACATTTAGATATTTTGTTTTGTTCATCTTCTGATTGAAAAGATTATTCATCTTCCTCATAGCTCACCAAAACCATCTTGATAACGCGACTTTATGGCCTTGAGTTTTTTGAAGACAGGTTGCTTTCTGAATCAGGACTTGCTAAAATTCCAAAGAAGTTCGAGGTCCCTAAGGACCTGTCATTATATGCTCTGAAGGATGATCAGACGCCAATGTTTCCTCTAGCCGGGTTTATCTGTTTGCACCGTAAGATGCTCCAAACTGGAGTCTGCTTTCCTGTTCCTGAAGTGATTTGATTAGAGCTGGTACCCAATGGATTTTCTTGGAATCCCTCCTGCCCAGTTGGTACCCAATGGGTACAATATCGTTCTTTTAATTTTGATTAGAGCGAAGGAAGTTGGTGTCTGCCTGACTCCGCGGGTGATCCAGTTGTTGGCTTCTCCTCGGCTGAATTATCATGTCATTTGTAAGATGACGTCGCCGGCTTTCTTTGAGAATTTTTTGGATTACATCAAGTTCTTGTTGAAGTACTGCTTCTTGGCTCCTGTGGATTCAAAGTACTTCCAGTTCAAAGGTCATTCGCTCGAACGAGAGTTTAAGCCACTTCGTAAGTGTAGCTTCATCTTTCGATCTTGTTGCGCTGATTGTATGCTAACCGTTGCTCGTGTGTCTTTGCATGGAGGTTCCCTACCACTCCTCTTACCCCAGAGGAGCGAAACACTATACAGAAGTTCTGCGACTTGCCGACGAAGAACGTGGAGGAGGTCATATATACAACCAACTTTATTCGCAGTGGGCTGTGGGACAACTGGCATGAGGCCCCCATTATTTACCGATCGTTGCAAGTTAAGTCCAAGGGTGGGGACCTTTTTAGAAAAAGGAAATCCACCAGAGTTAAGGCTCCTGCTTCGTCTGACACGGAGAGGTTTTCTGAGATGTTTGCCTCTTTTGTAAGTTCGAAGAAGTCCAGTGTTAGGACTGGGTCATCTTCCAAGCGGCCTGCTCTAGCAAGTGAAGAGCGTGAGCTTGATCGGCCTGCCAGGGCGGACGCAGAAATGTCCAGCTAGGAAAAGGACCACCTGCGATTAGCAGGTTGAAGATATAGCGAATCTTAGTGTCGCACAGGTAGAAGCTCTATGTGAAAAGTTGATGATGGCTGCTATGGCAGCTTATACTAGTGTTGATCCGTCTGGGACTGTTCTGCTAGAAAGTCTTGGTGAGGATTTGCCTGAGGTTCTGGATTCCAATTGTTCCATTGGTGGGTTGTTCGATAGTGGTATGCATTGTTCCGTTTGGGACTGTTCTCATAGTATGCATTGTTCCCTATCTCGCTCCATGCCGCATCTCAGGGTGACTCACTTCCCTCTCTTCCTCCAGTTTCTGCTAAGTCATCCCACAATAAGGGGTCGGTTGTTGGTGAGAAAGAAAAGGCTGAGGAGGAGAGTCTGGGAGCAATTGCAACTACGAAGGGTCGTGTTGGCGTAATTCCTCATCTGGGAGAGCTCCATCCGGATGCGCAGATAAGTCTGTTTACACCAGATGTAGTAAAGATGAGCAATCAGGTTTGACACCAGGAGGTTAATGTGGATTATGCTTCAAGGAAGCATATAAGCAGACGTCATAGCTGGCTGATGGATCACGTTTCAAAATTCGAGGAGGATACGCTAGAAGGGCGTATGGATAAGGGTTTAAAGTACCTTATGTTGCGAATGTCACACTTGAGCCAGGTAGTCGTTGCTGGGACAAAAGTTGAAGTGAAGACGTGCGAAGAAGAGTTTCTCTATGAACAAGGCAAGTGTGAATTCTGTTGGGTTGTACATGGTAGATTGGAGTTGTTGGCCCTGATGAAGGAGGAGCATCCGGAATGGGACCTCAATTGCTATAAAAAGATGTTGTATGTAGACTTATCAGTGGTTTTTGTGTCATCAGACGAAGAGGACGCTCAAATTGAGGTGCGTACGGATGCGACTCATGTTGTCTCATCCGTTAAGCTTAACTCTTCTATTTCTGTAACCCCTTTCATATTATGCTCGATTTCCCTATTGCACGCTTTCCATTTTCTCTTGTCGTTTTACTTTGACATAGGTTGGTTTGGTCAATAGGAAGTCCAGTGGTCTGTTTGCTGTTCAGAGTTTGACCATTTGTGTTGCGAGTGACTCAAAGTCACTGTTGCTTAGTTACATCCAATGGTGGGCATTCTTAATGTAAGCCACCGAGGGCTTGTTTCGTCTGCCTGACTGTCAGTCACGGTTAGCTGGCATGAGTGAACTGTGATAGTCGAACACATGCGTTGTCTTTTAGCCAGAGCGTTTGTCCCAAGTCAGGTTTTGCAAGCTCGGGCTAGCATTCCATGTAGCACTCGTTCGCGTGTTGGCGAGACGATTTATGAGTCGGCATGAGTGGCATTTGCTGATAATATAATGTCAGACCATGTGAGAGTGAAGATGGCCTAAGTTGTGATTTATTTTTGCGATCATTGTTTCGAATGAGAGCGGTGGTTATGTGGTTAGCCATCTAGGGCTCTCACCTTCCAAACTATCTATGTCCGAGCAGAGTGGACTACAGGTTCAGGGAGCGTGGATTCGACGATCATGATCTGTTGCAGAGCGATGATCCCATGGTGAGCCGTCGCCATCAGTTCGAGACTTACTAGGCTCTCACATTTCAAACCATTTATTCTCGCGTGTAGCGGACTACAAGTTTGAAGAGAGGAGATTCGGCGACCATGGTCTGTTGAAGAGCAGTGGTCCTGTGGCAAGCCGTCGCCATCAGTTCGAGACTGACTAGTCTCCCACCTTTCAAATCATCTACACCCACGCGTAGCGGGCTACAAGTTTGAAAAGAGGGGATTCAGCGACCATGGTCTCATGAAGAGCAGTGGTCCCGTGGCAAGCTGTCGGAATCAATTTAGGGCTGACTAGGCTCCCACCTTCTAAATCATCTACACCCGTGTGCATTGAGCTACAAATTTGGGGGTTTTCGGCGACCATGGTCTGTGGAAGAGTGGTAGTCCCGTGGCAAGCCGTTGGAATCAGTTCGGGATTGACTAGACTCCTACCTTCCAAACCATCTACACCCATGCAGTGGGGGCTACAAGTCTGAGAGTTTTTGGTGACCATGGTCTATAGAAGAGCAGTGGTCTCGTGGCAAGCTATTGAAATCAGTTCGGGACTGACTAGGCTCCCATCTTCTAAACCATCTACACCCACGCAAGGGGGCTACAAGCCTGGGGTTGTTAATTCAACGACTATAGTTTGTAGCAAAGCAATGGCCCTGTGGCGAATCATTGACATTTGTCGAAACTAACAAGGCTCCCACCTTCCAAACCATCTACACCCCCTTAGTGAGGGCTATAGGTATGGGCTTTGATCAGAAGTTGTCGTTACCAGTCGTCACCAGCTAGGGTGGTTCTGATGCTCACGTCAAGCACGTGATAAAATATTGTTTAAATAGTAGGTCGAGCCCATGGGCCCGTTGAGTGAGAGCTAGGGTTTCTTGTACGAAATACGTTACGTGTATGGTGTAGATCGCATGGTAACACGTGTACGGCATAGATCGTGATACGGTTGAGTATCGGTCACTCCCCCAATTAATAGGGTTATGTGCAGCCTCGTTGATTGGACGAACATGGTCTTGTGCAATTTCCTTGGGAACCATCGTCTCCTCGTTTTCCATACGGTATTCAATGCTGATAGTTAATGTTGAAGCGCCCGTTTGGTGAACCATTATGTCTATATAATGGTGTTTCTTCGTCATTGTAAGCATTATTATTTGCAAAAAGTATCTTCTGTAATATTCTTACTTAAGGAAAATGCTTTGGGTTTTCCAAAGGCTGAAGGGAAATCTCCATCGTTGGAGTCTTTGAATGTTTTGTTATTTGCGCCGATGAGTCATGATGAGAATTGTTGTTATGCGTGGCCACCTGCTTTGGGTGAGCATGTAGTTAGTTCGTTGAGATCTCGTAATTTCTTTTGATGTTGCGAAGAAGTACGGACTTCCTCCCAAGGGATGAGTCTGTCGTTTATGTGCTGGTGCCCTTTCGCTGCTCTGGGGAGCTTAATCTCAGAGATAATACTAGCAGCCAACTCCGGAGTGGTCGCCTCCATCACTTCTCGATTAACCCCGTTGTCTCGCCTTGCACTGGAACTTGAGATCTCGAGACGGGGTGGAGTTGAACATGGTCCACTAGATTGGGCCATTGACTTTTGGACATCCCTCTCATCCCTTCAGAGGGAGGGTGCACTCGATCTGTTTCAACATGATACTTGTCGCAAGTTCATCTGGTCGACCAGATCGAGTGTGTGAGTTGGCCGTAGCTTTTCCCAGGGCCCCCGGTTGCTGATTTTGTACCACCTTAGACCATATTTGAGGGTTGTGTCCGCATGGGCCTTGAATTGGACGTGTTATTTCATCTTGCTCTTGCACATGCCGATCCTTCATCATGTTGTCACTTCGCAGATAACGTTCATCGTACTTTGGGTACCTTTGCTTTCTTCCAGAGTCAAACTATTTAAGCGAGTATTTACTTTATGTCACAACGGATTTAGATGCTCGTTGTATGTAGTCTTTCATATCCGCCTTAGGGCGCTCATTGATACATCTTTCCAGTAATCAATAGAGCGTGTTTGTGTAATTCTTTTTTTTCTTAAATGATTGCAAATCACATAAGCTTCTAGGAATTAAAACTCTATATTGACTATGGAAAGGAAAATAAACAACTGAAATAAACTTACTATTGGCGGATAGAAGTCGATCCGGCCTTGAAGTGAATTCGCATGGCCCTTGCTGGATCGTTGATACTTTCAGTGGACTGCCAAGCTTCACTGATGTCTCTGATGCTACTGAAAACTAAACATTGCGTGGGAGTTAATTTCCACGCCGACATAAAGTCGGGGGGGTTGTACTCCCGTCTGTGTTGAATTTTCGCCCGCTGGGTTGAAGAAAAGATTGCTCCTGTACCGCTTGATTGTACCCTTTTTCTGAGATGAGCCACCGCTGTCGAGATCTCGTGCGAGTAGAGTGATGCGTCTACAGTTACTAGTTTTGGCTCTAGTTCAAATTGCGCTGTGGGATCCAGTTGGATCTGGGAACATTCTAACTGCTTTAGTGCAACATAATGGCAGCCTCATGCCATAGGCTGGTCCTCACGTATCATTCCTTCAGAGCGCATTGGTGAAGGGTAGAGACTACTGCTTCCATCTGGTGGAGCCATGGTTTAAGGTAGACAACGCGTCTACTACAATAAATTCCAGGAACATGACCTTTCTGGGTTGTGTCTCTCCTGCCACTACTGCTAACCTTATCTTCCCGATCGGGAAGCATTTATCTCCGCTGAATCCAATCAGCGGGTAGTATGAGGACGTCAGGTTCTCAACCTTGATGTCCACACTGCAGAACGTGTTGTAGAACAGGATGTTGAACAAGTTTCCCGTATCTACCAGAGTCTTTTTACCTCCCACTTTGCAATGGAGACCGATATGATAACAACGTCATTGTGTGGTGCTCGGACTCCTTTGAGGTCCTTGTTTGTAAAGGTTAAGGTGGGAATAAGGCTTTGCACCCTTGAGTAGAAAATATGTCTGTCCTCATTTGCGGGTAGTGCCCGCATCTCTAGTAGAGTCTGCTTGCGAGACCTGTTTGTCCTGTCTTCATCCGGTCTGATTCCATGAAGGACATAAATTATGCCTGAAGTCTCCTTCTCGATCTCCTTGACTGACTCCTCCTGGTCCCTGGGTCATTCTGGTCGCTTTTCGGAGCCAAGTAATTTTTTTAGCTTGCCTCTACGGATCCGGTACTCGATCTTGTACCTTAGACTCTTGCAGTCATTGGTATCATGGCCGCCCTCCTTGTGGTACGAGTAGTACTTCCTATTGTCACGTTTGGAGGGGTATCCGCGCTGCTTCGGGGGCCACTTCAAATCTTCCCAGTTTTTTATGGAATTCAGGACATCCGATAGGCTAGAATTGAGGGGGGGTCACAGATCTAGATCCAACATAGTTGAAAGCTTTATCTGGACTGGCCCATCTAGGGTCCAATCTGTTGTCATTGCGTTTTTGCTTGCTCCTTTCTTCATCCACGCGTCTCCTTCCCTCATTCCTGTCCTTAGGAAAGGAGGGCTTTTTTTCCCCTTTTGTTTCCCTCTTCACCATTTTCAACTCTTCTAAGGTGATGTACCTCTGGGTGCTCTTAATGAGCTCTGTTATCCAAAGGGAGTTCCAAGGTGAGGCATTGAAGTTTTCTCTCCTTTAGGCTCGCGGTATAAGCCATCACGACTGTGTCATCACTGCAACCGTCAATGAGTGTCAGCTCGTCGTTGAAGCGCATGACATACTCTCTGAATGTCTCATTTGGATCTTTGTTTTAGATAGAGTATGTAGTGTGGGCCTTTCCGGAGACGTTGACTTCCAACAAAACGAGTCAGGAACTCCTTCGCCATCGTCTTGAATGAGTCGATCGACTTCGACGAGAGGCTGTGGAACCATGTTAGTGTTGACTTCTTCAAGCTAATAGGGAAAGTTATGCACATCACTGACTCGGATCCTTCTTTGAGTGTCATTACATGTTGGTAGTGGCGTAGGTGGTCCAATGGGTCGGTGGTCGCATCATAGAAGTCGAGCTTTGAGGCGTGAACTTCTTTGGAAGAGTTTCGTTCATACGATCCACGAACGGTGGAACAGAGAGACAATATAGTACCTCTGGGTCATGCGCCCCCTTGCGGAGGGGTTCTGAGGACCGAGCCTCTCTTCCCTGAGAGTCGGTTCCGCGTTAGCTGCACCGCCTCCCCTAGTCCAATGAGAACTAATGGGGTCTTGACTCTTCTGTGCTTGCTCTCTATTGTCTTTCGGAAATGGAGGCTTGTGCTACACCTGATCTCCATTGGCATGTGGAGGGTTTTGTTTTACGAAAGCCTCCAATGCTTTGGCAATTTGTTATATTTGAGACGACAACAAATCTATTCCGGGGTTCGTCGTTGTTGTGGCTGGCATGGGGGTGTGCATATCTTGCTCGTGCGTCATCGGCACAGCTGAAAGAGCCAGTATAGTGTCGGTCTGAGCGTTTGACGTGTCCCCTTGTTCTCCATTGTTGTGTGATCTAGTAGTCACCATCTCTTTGTATTTCGAAGAGAGATGATGTGAGACCCTTGTGTGGGCAGACCTGAGGGGGAGGGTGAGGGTGAGGGTGAGGGTTGGAGCCCAATAGGCCCACAGGCCTGTGGATCCCAAGAGGGGTTGGACTAGCTACCAAGGGGAGATCATAGTCCCACATCGCCTGGGTGCGGAATGGTGATGTGCTATATATGTGCGAGGTTCGATCCCCATAGTAAGAGGTCTTTTAAAGCCGTGCGGGCCGGTTGGGCCCAAAGCGAACAATATCTTACTGTGCGGATCGGATCGTTACAATGATGCTAGTGAAAGGTTAGAAATTTTGTCGTCCCCACAGACGACGCCAAACTGATGCAGTCATTTTTCTCTCCCTGCTTTGACCTTGACCAAAAAACCTACTGACCTACACAAGGAACGCACGTGAGCCACGGACCACCGTTGTGGTGGCTGGTGGCACTTCGATGTTAAAATCAGACAAGGATCTGAGGAAGGTGTAATGTTGTAAACAAGGAATGTGTAGCGTACCTTAGCTTACCAACCTCATGTCTTATTTATAGTGCTGGAGTCCTGGTTCGACCAGGCCATCGATAGCGTAGTTTAGGAAAGGAGATCTTCGTGAAGATCATTTTCTAATTAGGAATCGTGTTGTGGAGGGAAGTTTCCATATTAGCCTTGTGCTCCTAGATACGCGGGAGATAGTTCCCATTCCGAGAGTAGTCTATAGGTAGAAGTCTCCATATGTGACATATGTTCTGGAATCTACTTCCTAGTTGAAAGCAAAAAGCTGTTGTAATTGCCCATCCGAAGCTGATCCTCGAGATACTTGCCTTAGCAAGGCTTACAGGTATTGAGAACAACTGTGAGACACGTGGGATTAGCAGACAAGCTGTAAGAATCTCGGTCCGTCAGGCGAACTGCATTGAGAAGGCTTAGAACCGCTTGGGGCGGATCAGTGTTGGGCTGATGCTAGGGCCTGTTTTTCCTCAAGATCATCATGACACGTGTACGACACAGAGTTGAGATCGTTTTGGTGTGTCATCATGATGAATTTTCTAGATGAAAATTTGAGCTGAATGTACAATAAAATTCACATTTACTATTTTTGTTTTTACAAAAAAATTAATTTAATTGGGAACGGAGAGATCTCACCTACTTTCAAACTTAAAATTTTCAAATTTATGCCCTAAAAACTAATTGCATATCCACCGATATATTTTATGAAATTCAGAATTAATCTATAAAGTTTTGTTGTCATTTTCTTTTCTTATGGTGTAGAGTTCGAATCTCTCCTCGTTTTCATAAAATTGATTATTATTGAGTCGTCTCGTTAAATCAACTTCAAAAAGTTCTTTTGTTTCATTTGCAATTCTCACGAAAATTGGCAAACCAATATTATGATCTAAAATTTTGGGGTAGACTGCATTCGATCATTACTAAGAGATGTACATGTTGTGGAGATGATAATTAACGTTATTTTATGTGTTGATTAAACTTTTTTTTTCTTTTTTAAGCTATAACTTGAAATCGCAATAGATTGAGATAAAGTTATTAGGATATTATTTTTATGATATTAAAATTTTAAGGAGAAAAACTATTGTTAATTTCTTAGGCTCCATAACTCGGCATATCTGAAAGAAGGGCCCTACATTTTTAAGTCTATTATAATACGAATTTAAATGAACACTTGAGCAAAAAAAAAAAAAAAAAAAAAACTAACTTATGCATAGATGAATATTTTATAGAGGAAGTATTATATAGGGTTACTTATTTCTATTGCTTAAAGAGTTAGTGAAGCATGATTTGACTCCTCCAGGAAATGTTTGCTTAATAGATAATTTTTGCTACTTTTATGAAGTTGTGGAGAGATTTTTTCTTGGAGTTTCAGTAGAGATTCGTTTCTTGTCTATAGACATTATTTTACAAGAGAGAAGAAGAGATGGAAAGAGTAGTGATGATGGGATAAATTATTGGACGATTACATAGATAATTATTTTAGAGATGAAGAATTATTTAGGGTATGTTTGGTTGCACGGGAAATAGACATGTAAATTTAAATTATTTATGTGAATTTGATTTCGAGGCCTTCCCTCGGATTTGGATTCTCATTAGTAGTGGGAAAACAGTCTTATGAATAATTGATTTCCTATCAGTAAATAGACAACAAAAAAACGGAAATCTACATAACAAGGGAAATGGATTTCATTTTTCTCAAGGAAAATGACTAACCAAACATACCCATAGGGTTACTTAATAAAAAATATATATTTCTATTGCTATTTTTAAGAAGTTAGTGGAGCAAGATTTTCCTCCTCCTAGAGTTATGGAGAGATTTTTTGGTGGAGGTTGATTAGAGATTTTTGGACTATCTATAGAAATTGTACAAATATTGTTATAGTGGAGAAGTAGGTTGCGATGTCAATGGCATAACAGCTCAACGGTTAGAGCTTGGCGGATGGTACCACTAGGTCACGGGTTCAAACCCAGCTTGCGTCATCTTTATAAGTTCTGGGATCCTATAAAAACCCTGCTCGCCTTTAAAAAAAAAAAAAAAAATTAGGTTGCGATGACGTCGCTTGAATAGCAAATGTGGTACTTTCCCTTGTAGGGAGGAAGCCACGTAGGAGAGAGCTCTATTAGGGTGAATAAGCCACAGATAAATCCATCTCAACACATGAAATTTTTGACGTGGGCGATAAAGAGCTCTACTAGGGTTAGGTAAAAAACTGCGCCGCCACCAAGTTTTGGCCGTCACCACGACTGGCCGCCGCCGCTATCTTGCCTGCTTGGCCGTCGCATTGCGAGCCTAGCTAGGCCGGGGTCTAGCTTGGTATGTCAGCTCCTCTAGCCGTCACTACATCAGCTCCCCCAATGGGGAGTAGGGGACCTATGGAAGAGGCTTCTAAGCCTTCTTTTGCCCAAATCCTTGGAAAAATTCTAGTTGATGAAGTTAAGGAAACACATGTTGAAGGAACTAGATTCCGAAAAGGAGAGCCTTCCATTGGGCTTACGACATCTGACGAAGTACGTGGGGAATCTTTCATGGAGAAACACGTGATAGTATTAAAGTTCTCTAGTTACAGGCCAACGTTGGAAGATATTCGAGATTCGATTCATAGAACTTGGGGCATTCTGGGAGATTTCTCGCTAGGATTGCTTGATCAACGTCACGTTTTAGTCCGGCTTCAATCTATCGTGGAAGCAAAGAAAGTCCTATCGAGGGATTCTTTCTTGATTCGTGGAGTTCGATTCAAAGCTTTCCGCTAGCATGATGGTTTCAGTCTGAAAGCATATTCAATATCGGTTCCTTTATGGGTAGAGTTGTCGAACTTACATTTACATTTATTTCATCCCTCTCTTTTGAAAGCAATTGTGAACTCTTTTGGTGGTTTTCTGTGTATGGATGACCATACTCGTTGCTTATCACGCCCGGGTGCCGCCCGTGTCTGTGTGGAGATGACCTTGGCGGAAAAACTCCCTAATAGAATTTGGATTGACAGAGCTAACAATAGGGGTTTCTAGCAGAAAATAGAATACCCAGAATTCAAATACTGTGATTACTGTTCATTGTTAGGGCATCGGGAGGAAGTTTGCAGGAAAAAGTTAGGTCATAAGGGCAATGCAAAAGCATCCCATTTGGCGAAAGAAGATAAGATTGAGAAGCCAAATGCGGAAGCTAAACCCATCAAGCAACAATATGTTACAGTGACCAATAAAAATAGAAACACAAAAATAGAAGTTGGTACGAGTGGTGCAAAAAATAATCAGATAGAGGTAATCAAGGAGGGAGTCGGTGTTGAGAAGCCAATGGGCAAAGATCTGGTGCAATTAGTTTTGACAAACAAATACGACGCACTAATAGAGAACATAGTAGAAGATGAGAATAATAAAACAAATACTCCATTGGCTAATAAGGAGAAGAATCCCGCCAGCGACATGGTCGTCTAAGAAACAACGGAGGAAGGTCTTCTTGAGGCAAGGTACACGGTCATGGAAATTGAAAAGGCGATTGGAAAGCAAGGGGAATCAAATAAATATGAAGATTTAGGAATGCCAGGTTCGACGAGTTCTCGTTTTGAGGATGTAAATAAGAACAATAACAACAGTCAAATTCAGATTCTACAAAGATAGGCAACACGTGCTGATGATGGGGGCAAAAAGGGTGACGGTATAGGTCTTTTACATGCTGAGTCAGTGAAGCACATTGGTGCCAGTTCAGAGCGAGTTCTTCTTCCTGCAGAGCATCACGACGCTGCGCATAAATCTACCACAGACAAACAAGGTCTGTTCAAAATAGAGCATGCGCACCCTGTTTCACCAAAAACAGAGAGCTCGTGCTCTGTTTCCGTAATGGCGCAGGCCACTATAGTTCATTCGACCAAATTTATAGGTGGTGAATCAAGGAGGTCTATCCCAAATAAAGATGAGATCAGTGTCCAAGTATTGTTACAAAAAATTGACATGGTTGCAGGTAGCAACACAAGGTCAATGAAGGAACATACAGTGGTTGATTTACCTCCAGTGGGGATGGAAAGTCAGGCTCTCCTTGAGGGAGTTAAGGCGGACGACCAATCAAAACCTGGGGACAGTGATCCTATCGTTGGAGATCAGTCGGTAGCGGATGTTTCAGGTAATAATGAGGATGTGAGTTTGCTACTAGATAAAGTTATCGATTTGTTTAAAGAAGGGCGCGCTTTGCGTAAGAAGAAGAAAAAAAGGAACATTAACACCTTCGAAAGCGCCACAGAAGATAGTGATGAGACTGAGACATTTTCGGAAATAGGGCCGGAGTCGGTAGCTATCAAGGACTTGGCGTTGGGGGCGCAATTGGATGAAGAGCTTAGAAAACAAAAAGTCAAATTGGCAGTGCCTCCGGGCATGCGTCGTAAGACTAAGAAGGGTGTTTCTTCCTCCCGTAGTTAGGATAATGGAAAACTTTATGTGTTTGGAATGCTCGTGGGGTTGGTAGTAGAGCCACGAGAAGACGGCTAAAAAGCATGGTTGCAGAAAATAAAGTGAGACTTCTTATGATAGCAGAACCTATGATTGACGCCAGTAGATACATGGAGATTGGCAATAAAATCAAGCTAGCGGGCTTTGTTTCGAATGACAGGGTCGAAGGAAAGATATGGATATTTTGGGATGCCGTTTTAGACCTCTCGATCGTGGATATGTCGGATCAGATTATTCATTGTAAGGTAACATAGTCTACTTCAAGAGTTTTTTTAATTTCTTTTGTTTATGATAAATGCTCGGTTGAAGAGATAAATGATATTTGGTCAAATATGGTTAATTTTGCTTCCAATCATGATCTGCCATGGATGGTTGGCGGGGACTTTAACACTTATTTAATGTCGCAAGAGAAAATTGATGGAGTAGAGCCGCCTTTGGCTAGCATGTCTAATTTCTATGACTGCATTGAAAACTGTGGGTTCACGGGACCTAGACTCACCTGGTGCAACAATAGGCAAGGCAGAGATCGTATTTGGGCCAGACTTGACAGAATTTTCATTAATTCAGCTTGGTTGACAGTTTTATCTAGTCCGAAAGTGGAACATTTCAGTAGAACCTTTTCAGACCACTCTCCTATGTTGGCATCCATGCCAACTCAGAAAAAAAAAAACAGGTTTTGCTCCTTTTCGCTTCATTAATATGTGGATGACACACCCTGGGTTTCTAGATCTGGTTAAAGGCATTTTGTTGTCTGACATGGGCAGTATGAGACCTATTGACAAAGTGGATGTTAAGCTTTAAATGGTGAGAAGAGCTCTTATACAGTGGAATAAGACGGTATTTGGCAATGTGTTTAGCAGACTGAGATCTTTAGAGGATGAGATGCAACAGTAGGAAACTATTATTTTGGCTGGCTGGGAAGATATTGGCAATAATGGTCTAAACGTTGATGCAAATTGGGATGTTAATGCTTGTTGTAATCTGAGTCGTTTTCAGACGGAGTACAGATTAGCTCTCAAAACAAGAGGAGCTTTACTGGATTAAGAAATCAGGTGAAAAAGAGTACAAGGAGGGGGATGTTTGCACAAAATATTTTTTTTCTTCTACTAAATCTAAACAAAAAAAGAAGGGTCATTTCCCAGATCACTTTATCATGTGGAAAGACTATTTCGAAACCAGGTGAGATTCTTGACAAAGCAAATGACTATTTCCATAATCTTTTGTCTTCCCAAGGAAACTATGTGGTGGATATATAATTGTTAAAGTGCATTCCGATGATCATTAACTCCGCTAAGTGTGATGCTTTGGTTAAAATGCCTTCCTTGGAGGAAGTTAAAGATGTTGTTTTTGATATTCCCAAAAATAGTGCCCCTGGACCGGATGGCTATACATCTGGTTTTTTTCAAACTTGCTGGGATTTATTGAGTATTGATGTATGGGAAGCTGCTATACAGTTCTTTGAGGGGGAGGCTTTGTCGGCTTCCTTTTCGGCAAATTTTATGGCTTTGATTTCGAAAAAGGAGAATCCAGGTTTTTTTTTCTGACTTTCGCCCTATTAGTCTGTGCAATGTGATTTATAAAATTTTCAGTAAAATTCTTTGCAATAGACTGGCTTTGTTCTTGCCACAAATGATTTCTTTGGAGTATGAGGCTTTTGTAACATGAAGGTTCATTGGTGAAAACATTGGCCTAGCGCGGGAATTGGTAAGGGATGTCCATAAAAAGGTTTTTGGAGGCAACGTTGTGTTGAAGATTGATATGGAGAAAGCTTATGATCGACTTGAATGGAATTTCCTGTTCGCGGTGCTCAAAAGATTTGGTTTCAATAGTAGATTCATCCATATTATTTCCAATTGTATTGATTTTTGTGGTTTTTCAGTTTTGCTACAGGGAGCCTACAAAGGCATTTTCAAATCTACCCGAGGATTAAGGCAAGGAGACCCTCTTTCACCATTACTATTCATTATTGCCTCTGAAATGTTGGGTAGGGGATTGCAACTGGCGTTCAATATAGGAAAATTTGGGTATTATTATACGCCTAGGGCACGCAGACATGTTTCTCATCTTTTCTATGCAGACGATACTCTTATTTTTTTTAAATGGTAGAAAATTATCAGTTCTAGGATGCATGGAATTTTTGAAAAGATACTGTAACGTTTCAGGCCAAGAAATGAATGAAGGAAATAGTTCTTTTATGCTGGAGGATAAGGCGGTAGTGGAAAGAATTGTGGCTTTGAAAAGGTTTACAAGATTTCAGTATAAAGGTGCTCTATTGACATATTTGGGAGGGCCAGTTTTTCAAGGGAAAGTTAGGATTTCCTATTTCGAAGATTTGATTGCTAAAATTCAACGTCTTATTCAAGGATGGAAAACAAAGTTATTATCTCCGAGGGGAAGACTGATCTTGATTAAACATGTCCTTAGCTCGATCCCAATTTACATTCTAAGTGCCATGTGTGTGCCCAAGAAAGTTTTATCAAGAATTAATGGCTTGTTAGCAGATGTCTTTTGGGGGGATTGTGAAGGTAGTTGAAAAAAAATGGGTGTCATGGGACAAGATTTGTTTCCCACAGGAGGAAGATGGTTTGGGTGTTAGAAATTTGACAGTAGTGATGAAGGCTTTTCGAGTTAAGGCTCTTTGAAACCTTATTAATTCGGATTCTTTATGGGCTTCTTTCATGAAGAACAAATACCGGTTGCCTAGAGTTGCGTTGAGTGGTCAAGTTGTAAAATGTGGGGCGTCACCTTTTTTCAAGGAGATCATGCTTGGTAAATCTTTGATATTGAGCAATTTATTTTGGCGCATTGGCAATGGCACTATTAGTTTTTACGTGGAAAACTGGAATATTGTGGCTTCTTTCAGAAGGTCGAAGAACTTAGTTAGTCGTGGTATTTGGCCTACGGTAAGGGAAGTGATCTTGGGTAATTTTGAATTGATTAACCCAACTCTCGGACAGTTGACGCATAGCCTCTTTCCAGATAGATTGCGTGGTGAGAAATATGGCGACGATAAGTTTGTATGGGCTCCGAACTTGGATGGACTTTTCTCAAGTAAAAAGCTATGGCAAGACATTATTCCTTCAAGAATATCAGTTTTTGTGTGGAAATTACTGCGAAGAGGTGTGTCAGTGGACGAAGAGTTGTACAGATGCGATTTTAGCCTAGCCTCTAGATGTAGGTGTTGTGCTAATCCGAAGACAGAATCATTGAATCACCTATTTCAGGATGGAAACTTGGCGGTAAAGGTGTGGAGTCACTTTGAAGGGGTTTATGACGTGCATATAAGGAAACTAACAGAAATCTCTATGGTTCAAAAGAGCCAAGATGAACTCGCAAACAGGTGTGTTATACTTTCTTACTCCTATGTTTATTTTATGGGAAATTTGGAAGCAAGGATGTAAGTGTGTCTATGAAGATGCTTCTCCAAATTCTGCTTTTGTGATTTTAAACATTAGGCGCAATTTGAGGTTGGCAAACATTTTTATCATCTCGAAACAAATCAGTCGAAATAAGGCCCCATTAAGGGATTTAGGGTTACATGAGATCCCAGTTAGAAGGAAGGTTGTTCGAATTGTTTATTGGATCCCCCTCCTGCAGATTTTGTTGCTCTCAATGTTGATGGATCCTCACCTAGAAACAAGGCATCATGATGTGTGATTATTAGAGACCCAAGGTGTCTTTTTGTAGTGGGAAAGCAATTGTTTTTCGGGAAGGATCCAATAACAAAGAGGAAGCTTTGGCTCTAGTGGAAGGTTTGCGCCTTTGTTTCTCATTGGGTTTTAGAAAAGTGATGGTCCAATTGGATTCGGAACTTGTTTGTGGTTGGTTTAGGGAGACCTTCAAAATTCCTTGGCATTTGGTGAACATTTTTAAAGAAATTAAGTTGATGGCCGAAAAAATGTTGATAGATTGCAAACATATTTACAGAGAGGACAATGCGGTGGTAGATGCGCTAGCCGATAGAGCACAAAAAGATTATAAGACTGTCACATTTGGAGCGAATGACCTACCTAGGCGTTTGGCAGGGCTGATTTTGCTTGACAGTCGCCACACGGCTTATGTTCGTCATGGTAATGAGTAAAGGAAGTATTTGTGATAATATGCAGAATTTTGTCACTGATTTGGAGTGCCGGAGACGCGGAACAACAGACATGTTGGTTTACAGGATCGGTCTGATGCGAGTCTGTGCGATGTTGCATGGTTGGGGTCGGTTGTTGTCCTCACAACGAGCTAGACAGAGTGCTATGTTTTTGTTGCAAGCTGTGGTGACTTTTTTTGTATTCAGGTCGGTGTGTGGAGAGTTACTGTACTGCTGCTATGGCGTTTTACACATGCTGATTGGTGGTCAGGTTGGCGAATTGTGCTTGCCGAAAGTTGGCTGGGTATTGAGTTTAAGCGGGGCTGGCATGATGTGTTTTGTGATTGCAAGTTGTTATGATGGCAATTTGCAAATTGTGCTTGTAAGTGACGCCAGGCAGAATAGCGATTATCCTGCAGGCTAGTTTCAACAGACAATTCACAGGGAAAAACACAAGAGAATCGCCCAAAAAACATAGAGAAATAACTCTAATGTTCAATTAAATTATTCAAATCAAAGGTCTCTTACAATAGTGAGGAAGAGCTCTATTTATAGTGCTTAAATAACTTGAATAATAAGCAGCCTATTCCTAAAAGAAAAAGTATAATCAAATACTAAAATAACAAGCAGATTATTCCTAAAAGAAAAAGTAAAGCTTAATCCTAAAAAGAAACTGTCTATTCCTATGAGAAAAAGTAGAATCAAATACTAAAATAACAAGTAGTCTATTCCTAAAATAAAAAGTAAAGCCTAATCCTAAAAGGAAACTAAAAAGACTCCTAATTAAATTGAAAGATTACGAATAAGTTATTTAGTAAATAACTTTGAGAGCAAATTAGAAACCCAAATTAGGAACCCTAGAAACCCTCCTGCATCAGTCGCCCCGGGTTGGAAAAAACTCGTCCTCGAGTTCACAACAGCTTCATCATAATCCTCTGGCGGCATCCCAGGAGGAAGATCCTCTAGTATTAGGTCAGAAAACCTTGTTAACTGCTGCTGCACCTCTGCTGATAAATCTGGATTCACGTCTGCAACACTATTCCCATAAGGCAGCAGAGCATAGACCGCGTCTCCATGCTCAATCTCACCCAAAAACCTGGACATAGAAAACATGTTAGTATTATTGGCTACCGGGGTAGGAGTGGTCCTTTCCTGACGAGGTGCCAACACAATCTTCGTCCCTTTGATGCTAAAGGAATATGTATTTTTCCGCCCATCATGAATAACACTGCGATCATACTACCAAGGCCTACCTAATAATACATGACAAGCATCCACAGACACAACATTACACCAAACATTATCAAAATAATTCCTGCCGATCGAAAAATACACTAGTTATCGCCTATCTACTGTTACCTCACTGCCTTTATTCAGCCACGACAATTTGTACGGCTTGGGATGACGATCTGTCTTCAACTGCAATTTCTGGACAGGCTCTTCAGACACTATGTTCTCACAACTGCCGCTGTCAATGATCATCTTGCAGACTTTATCTGTAACTATGCAGGTCGTGTGGAAAATATTGGTTTTCAACCAATCGTCCCCTGAATCACCCTTTGGAGTTAGTAGACTCTTACGAACGATCAGAGCTTCATGGCCATCTCCATACAACACATCTCCATCTTCATCATCGTCATACACAGGCTCGCCAAACTCTTTAGTTTTGTCTACCACGTCTTCCTCAATCAGAAGATTGTTGCCCTTCTGAATAGCAGGCTTCCTGCACTCAATCGCTCAATGTCTCTGTTCACCACATCTAAAACATTTAATAGTAGAATTACTCTTCGATGGTTGTTGGGTAGGACGGGATTCTTGAGGGCGAACTAGCCGACTACTTTGATCATTTCTGATCATAGGCCACCTGTTCTGCTGTTTTTCCACGGCAAGTGCACGCTGGTAAGCTTCAGAAACGGTCCACAGTGAGTGAAGGCTGAGGACATCCTATAGGGGCTGTTGTAATTCACCCAAATACCGTGCCACCATCTGCTCTTCCGTCTCAGATAAGTCATTAAGGGCTATCAATTGATAAAACTCCTCTGTGCAATCATCAACCGATCTCGTGCCTTGCCTCAACGAATGAAGTAGCTGAAACAAAGTTTGAGTGTAGCCGAAAGGAAGGAAGTAACCCTTCATCTTTTCCCAATCAGTGATCTTGGCTTTGCTCTGTTTGTCTCGTGATCACCTCAACTGCTCCCACCACGCAGATGCTCTGCCTTTGAGTTTGATGGCGACCAATTTCACTTTGACACGATCTGGAACTTCCTTATACTCAAAAATACGCTCTACTTCGTTCAACGAATCCTTCGGCCTGTAACGTAATAGAAAACTCGGGTAGATCCACTTTGAAACCAAGATTTTCATGACGATCCTCCCGCCCATGGCGCTCCCAGAATCGAGCACGATTGTGATTCGGGTTTTCGAAACTGGAATCAGAATCGTGATCTTTCGTCTCACGATTACCGAAATTTTGCACCGTTAGACACTGGGTTAACTATGCAACTTGCCTCTGTAAATTCTCAATCATCACATCCTGAACGCTATGATCACAGTGAGGGGCTTCCTCGTTCGGAACCTGCCCGCGATGACCGCGATCACGACCACCAGCCATAGAAACTGATGAAATCTCACCCTAAGAAGATGTTGAAGTTCTGATACCAACTGACGTCGGGCAGAATAACGATTATCCTGCAGGCTAGTTTCAACAGAAAATTCACAGGGAAAGAACACAAGAGAATCGCCCAAAAAATACAGAGAAATAACTCTAATGTTCAATTAAATTATTCAAATCAAAGGTCCCTTACAATATTGAGGAATAGATCTATTTATATGGCTCAAATAACTTGAATAATAAGCAGCCTATTCCTAAAAGAAAAAGTAGAATCAAATACTAAAATAACAAGCATTCTATTCCTAAAAGAAAAAAGAAAAGCCTAATATTAAAAGGAAACTGCCTATTCCTAAAAGAAAAAGTAGAATCAAATACTAAAATAACAAACAGTCTATTCCTAAAATAAAAAGTAAAGTCTAATCCTAAAAGGAAACTAAAAAGACTCCTAATTAAATTGAAAAATTATGAATAAGTTATTTAGTAAATAACTTTGAGAGCAAATTAGAAACCCTAAAAACCCAAATTAGGAACCCTAGAAACCCTCATGCATCAGTAAGGTATGATTGCAAGTTGCAAATAGAGCTTGCAAGTTGTTATGCCTACAAGTTGCAAGGTTGGCGAGTTTGTTATGCTTATAAGATGCAAGTTGCTATGTGTGCAAGTTGCAAGTTAGAGCAAATGTTCAAGTTGATCAAGTTGCAAGCTGTGCAAATGGTTCATGAGCTGAGACTGCAAATGGTAAATTGGCTAAGGGCTCTGCTTGCTTACCTATTTGTTTGTTTATTAGGTATAAGTGATTTTGGCCTAGTCCTAGAATAAGGTCTTTTAAGGTCTAAACCTCTTTTTGGTTTAGGCCTTATCCTTGGCGAAATAGGTCTGTTTTTCAATTTATCTCTTTGTTATGTAATGGTTTACTTGGTTACTCCTTGGTGAACTATGCATTTTTAAGGTCAAGTGAGTTAGGAAAGTTCCTTGCATTGACAGTTTTTATTTCTTGGCTTTTTATGATGTATGTCCAATAGTTTTTATTTCTCGGGTAAAGTCGTCATGTACCCCCGACATGTGTAAAAGATTTTTATCAGGTAATAAAGGTCTGTTATCCTATAGCTGCCTTTCCCCACTGGAGGTTTATTTATAAAAAATAAAAAATAAAAAATCCATCTCAACACATATACGAGCAGTTCTAGGTTTTGTATAACATTGAGTACTCTCATCCATACGTAAAAAAACTTCCTAAGGAGTCTCCCACTTCCTTTAGGAACATCAGATGAAAAACTGTAGTGGCAAATCTGGGAGATCAACCCATAATGGAACACAAAGCGAATAAACCTTGAGGCTGAAACCGTGGTGTCATCGTAAAGCTCTGAACCTAACACCACAGATTAGGTATGAATCTCTAGAGAATGCTCTTTTGACTTCCTCATCCGCTTGGAACCTTACATGTCTCGGGTCTAGCAACCCCATAGTGAAGTCCCCAAAAACACCCCAATATTTGTGAATGATATCTCTAATGGCTTCGAGGGAAGGTTTGTAACTAGAAAACTTGAGGACAAATATATATTTTTCAATGTAGCTTTCCAATCGCCTCGCATCTGTGATTGTGAGTGACAAAGTTGGGAGTCCTTTTCGGAAATGAGTGCCTTCCAAAGGTTCTCTGTCAATGGCGGGTGATTTAGCAACTCCCAAGGCTTCTAGGAAGGAACGACATGGCATAAGAGCCTCGGGAAGGGGTCCTCCATCCCCTGAAAGAGGAGAACAACCATGGCCAGCTGAGGGAGCTGCCATGGGAAGATAACAAACGACCTAAACTCTGTGGTCCAGATCGCTCTCGAATGAAGATCTACGGCTTAGAGACTTCCTAACAAATTCCCCCAAAAAGGGGACCGTTTAGCCCCCTAAATCGCCTAGTTTCTTAGCTCTGACCTCACGTCTCTATAAAGATAATAATCACCTTCTAACATATGTTACGATAATAGCTAAGTAATTAACTTTCAACTCAATTGGCAGCTTGACCTCTTGAAGTGTAATGGGCTATTGGCTAAAAATGATCGGCTAATGGCATAGTCGAAGATAATTAACATTTTGGTTCCTACATATTTTGATATTCTTGTGATTTGAATCTTGATGCTATTATAATAAGTTGCCTCAAAAAGGAAGAATGGAGAGAAAGGGAAAGAGAAGGAGAGATTCTTGGTACTTCTTGTAAGTGCAATTAGTCAAGGACAAGAGCAATGTGAGGCTTTGGAGCCTTCGACTTTGAAAGAAGCTTTTGTGTGCATTGCATGAATGTGTCATTTAGCTTTTGCCCTAATTCCAAGCTCCAAAATTAACACAAGGAATGCCACGTGATGTATCAAAAGAGGACCTACTCACCATCACTTCGAAAATTTTGATTGGAGAGAATAAGCCTCGTCCTTGCTTCTTATTGACGTCTTTTTAGGAACTAAAGATTTTGATTGGGTGGAAACTCCTAAAGAAATACCATTTGTTTATACTGACACAAATACCATACATTCTTCTCAGCTTTGCATGCAGCTAGCCATTTATGGCAGAGGACTTCATTTGGTTTCATATACTTTGCAATATTTAAACATTATTATCTAGGAAGCGGTAGCCATCTCTCGAATCTAGAGAATGACGACATGCATACATGTTCTTGTCGAAATTTTGAGTAGGTGGGGGTGTATGCGTGGTAGCACCTTGGTGCTATTTTAGCAGTCTGATGTTCTTGGTTTAGCTAAGAAACTTTCATCTAGTGCATTCATTGGGGTTGTACTTGAAATTTAAGGTGCCTTGCGCTAAAACTAAAAATAGGAACCTTTTTTCCCTACAACAGAAGCTAAAAACGTCATTCTATAGATAAGTATATGTTTTTAAAAGTGACTCAAAAACATGTATTAGGTTAGCAAGCAAAACTTGAACATCCAACGTTGTAAAAGAGAGGTGAGATGTGGAGAAATATAATTTTGATTACATTAAGAGAGCATATATGTTTTTATTAATGGAAATATCGAAAAAAAAAAGAATGGTAGACATCATTACAAATAACTGTAACAAAAGTGTATTTGTGAGTTAGTGGGCCATTAAAAAGATCATTCAAGGGTTGTCTCATCCATGAAGACTAAAGTTGATAGTGAAAACACCAAAGTCAAATATACGAAAATTGAAGTTAAAAGTCATGAAGACCAAGGGAAAGTGCTGATGACCAAAGCCCAAGCCGAAGCAAGAAGTCAAGCAAGTCAGTTCAAAGTCAATTCTAAGAAGAAAAAGTTTGAATCAAGTGAAAAACCAAGACCTAGTGAAAGAGTATGCCAAACCCTTATAAAAAGAGAATTCGGCATAGCCAAGTCGACCAAACAAAACAGCCCGGTCGACCAAGGTTGATTTGAACAAGTTAGTTTTACAAGTCACTTTCTGAATACGAGCTATTTTAAATTTAGTTGTTGGGATGACATGCTTATTCGACCCCAATAGTGTAGAAAGGAAAATTTTACCTATGTAAGGACTTGGACCCTTTGTTGTTTATACACAACTCTTCTATGCTTTCAAGGGGTTCATTAGAGAAGGGAAAAGTTAGAGAAAAGTTTCAGAAAATTTTATTTAGTTTATGCCGTCTTTTGGAGAGTGAGAATCCTTCAACTCATTCACCTAATCCTGAGGTTGAGTATGGAATCACTCATTGATTGAGAGAGTGACCGTAACTGAGCTTAAAATCTCTCTCAAATGAGGCAGAGAGTGTTACTAGAAGAGAAAATAGTGAGTGAAAATTTGTCTTGGCTCAACTAGAACCCATTGTGGGTTTCGAGCTCTTATGCGTGTTTTGATTTGGCCTTGCGAGATTGTGGATGTAGTTTGGATAGATGAGCTATCATTAGAGCGAGTTTTGTATTCTGGTTCATAGAGAATTTAGTAATATAAGCTTGTAAAGTGCAACGCCTTTCTACCAAGAAATTAAGTTGCCAATTGGAGCCAATCAAACTCCGATTTAGGTGAACGTCATTTCACAAAAAAATTAGTGTATTTTGGGCTTAACTCTTCGTTTGCTCTCATGGGCGCGTTTGAATTATTTTTTTTTTTTTTTTTTGTTGAAACCAATAAATATTGTGAAGATTAGAGAGCAAGCAAAAAAAAAATTTCTAACCCATGATTTATGGAGCTTTCCATGGAGATATATTTTTCATGATAAAATATCAACAAAATGATTTATTAATTTGTGTCGTATAAAAGGATCCACTACTTACCTCAAAAGTTGTTATTTCATTTTACATCAACCACGGAGACATAAAATTGAGATACTTAGATTTGGTTCACTCATTATTTCAAATTTGTTGATAAGAAAAATAAAATGATAATTTTTATTTATTATAGGATTGCAAGTTTCTGACAAAAAAAAACTTAAGCAAATTCAATATATTCTGCCTCATTGAAGTGAAGTGGACTGCAACAAAAATAAAAATAAAAATAAAATCTAATGATCATTCACAGAGAGCAAGTTGATGTTAGATACTTTGGATCGGTGCAACAAAATTGATATCATTTTTGAATATTGGTGCAATCGATTCAAATTATCGAGTATACATAGCAACTCACTTATTATAATGTACACGGTTATTGAGAACTTATTTAAGGAGTCCATATCTTTTGTATGATCATGTAAAAGATAAAATAATTCACTTTTTATAATGAGGTATTGATGCAGGAGGATCCGAGTCAGATGATGCTAAGTTGTCAGATAGCAAGTTGTTGGGGCTGAGATACCATGAGTTGGCAGATCAGCGCAAAGATAGCAGGAAATTGTGATCTTTTTCTTAATTGAGGCATTTTTGGTGCGTTTCGGTATTTTGGCCATAACTTTGGCTACGAGAATCAGAATCGCGCATATGACCCCAATTTGGAAAGCTCTTTTCAGCGCGCACGTCGTAGCCAACGAGCTATGCTCGTTGCACATCTTTTCGAGGCCAAAATCCACTGTTTCCCATTTCGAATCTACAATTTTAGTAAAATTTTCCTTTTATGGTAATATTTCATTCATCATTTAGGAAGTGAAGCTGAATCCGATTTGGGCTAGATTTTTGGCAGATTATTCCTTTTATTACGTATTTTGTTTTAGCATGATTATTGGGATTTGCTAATTTTGGTAAAATTCTAATAATCACGAGTTTTAGCTATAAAGTCCGGCTTGTGGGCTGACTTTAGAGATACCTTTGATTTGAATAATTTAATTGAACATTAGAGTTATTTCTCTGTGTTTTTTGGGCGAATCTTTTGTATATTTTCCTTATAAATTGTCTGTTAAACTAGCCTGCAGGTTAATCGCTATTCTGTCCGGCGTCAGGTATTGTTCAAAAATTGGAGCTATCCAAAATATACAAGTGGGTCCTCCTATATGTTTCAACTTCTTATGGAGCGAGGTGTTTGAATTCTACACGTTGAGTAGAAAAATCTCAAATTTTAATTTATTTCATAAATGTAACAAATCGAGAAGTCCTAAACAGCTTCTTCAAAATATTGTTTTATAGGAATATGTAGATCATCATTTTTTTAATACTCATTTGTAGAAATAATCTATATACCAAAATAGAATTTTCACACTTCTTATTGGGATGGAACAAAAAATTGAATGAACCGACTAAACGTCCAAACCAAGTCGAACCGAAACCAAAAACAAAAATCAATTGGTCGGTTTGGTTCGGTTTGCAATATTTTGAAACTATAATGGTTCGGTTCGATTTTCTTTTACTATATATATATATCGGTTTGGTTTGGTTTCATTACATATTCAATTCGGTTCGATTTGAATTTCTGCAAAACTGAGTGATATGGTTTGGTTTGCGGTTTCAGGTTGAAACAGAACCGTTAACAAGGCTACTTCTTATGAAATTTCGCCAAAAAAAAAAAAGTAAAATAAAATTCTAACTACCAAGAATATATTAATATATTAAGTAGAAAATAATTAAACCATGTGGTAAAACAACTCTTCAAATGCTAACTAATTTTTGTCCGAAGCATATGGCTAGCTAGCTAATAATTGAAAAGATCATTTTACCACCACATTACTAGAAATTGTTTTACCACACGTACAATTGCCCTACAAAATATGGAGAATATCCTAAGTTTTATATAACCAGATAAAGGAATAACAAGTTTCCTAATTCACACATCCTACATAGTTGGAGATTTCTTAGGTAAATCTTACACTAAAAATAGTAAAAGAAAGAAAAACCTAAATTTTGCTCAAGAAAATTCACATTTCTTTAGAGGAATGATCCACACCCTACTAATATCAAATTGGATTAGATAAAAAATATTTAACTATCATTTTATAAAAAAATACTAAAATAATAATGACTCAAAATCATTGGGGCCCAAAAATATAGTTATTAAGGTTTCTATTTTGTGGAATTTTAATATATAGCAAAAGCAAAAATATAAATATAAACCCCCACCTCTCTTTCTGTTTCCTATCTCCACTCTCGCTTGCTCTGTTTTTTTAGTGGTCTTTTAGCCCGAACTTCTTGCCGCTTACTTCTTTATCCATTTTTGATTTTCATGTTTGAATTGGATTCTTCATTTGATCTAAATTTCTTTTAAGATAAGATTGTTTGATTAAATCCATCGCTAAATCTCCGCTTAGTCTCTCACTCAACTTCTCCTTCTTGTATATATATGTCTTCATCACTGCTTATTTTCTCATCGTTCCACATTGGGTTCTTCTCTTCTCTGCTTGTGAGATAAAGAGCAAACTAGTTCAAGTGTTTTGGTTCTTCGAGTTTCAGTTTTCTTCATGGACTACTTGAGAGAAATTGAAGGCAAGAGTGTTCATGACTGCTTCACCATGAAGGGTTCAAGAAGGCCTGTCTGGGTACCTGGTCCAGTTATTGTCGGCGCCGGTCCATCGGGGCTTGCCACTGCAGCTTTGCTCAAGGAGAAAGGGATCCCAAGTTTGATACTTGAGAGGGCTAATTGTATCGCTTCACTCTGGCAGTTCAAGAGCTATGATAGACTCTGCTTACATCTGCCCAAGCAATTCTGTGAATTACCACTCATGCCATTTCCCGCCAATTTTCCACCTTACCCAACTAGGAACCAGTTCATATCCTATTTGGAAGATTACAAGGCGAAATTCGATCTCGAGCCCAAGTTTAATGAGACTGTGAAGAGTGCTGAGTACGATGAGAGTGTCGGGTTTTGGAGAGTGTGTACTAGTGGATTGAAGGATGTTGATGAGACTGAATACATGTGTAGGTGGTTGATTGTGGCCAGTGGTGAGAATGCAGACCCTGTTACTCCGAAATTCAATGGGCTGAATGAGTTTTCAGGGCTTGTGCTGCATTCTGCTGATTATAAGCGCGGCGAAGAGTTTCGAGAGAAGAAGGTTTTGGTTGTGGGTTGTGGCAATTCAGGAATGGAAGTGTCATTGGATCTTGCTAACTACAATGCCTTACCAACTCTTGTTGTCAGGGACACAGTAAGTAGTTCAATTCTTCATTCCTTTTGTCTCAAAAATTCTTTGAAAAAAAATTAATCTTATGGAAATCATTTTTTTTGTGGTTAAACCATTGAGTTTTGCAAGAAAAATCCATTTCAGATTTTCCGAAACCTATAATGGGGACTGTTTACTTTTACGCATCTATGGACTTGGGAATTGGATCTTCTTTTTCTGTTGCATTTCAAAAGACTGATTTCCATGAAATCTAAAATGGAGTTTTTTTTTTTATATTTTCCATTTTAACTTATACTAAAATTTTCTGACATTGACCTACAATTTCTACATGTTTGTTACAGACTGGTTTTAAAAAGTGTTTTCTCTGAATCAGAAAGAAGAATATTGTAATTGGAGTGCGTTAGTGAGTTCAAGTTCCAAAGGTTTATTCCTAAGAGAGAACTAACTCTGGGAAATCTTTGTTCTTTCGCTTTCTTGGGGTTCGCCCGCACGCGCAAAATTAAGGTTCTTAAGTCTACTAATCGACAAGTTTTCTATAAGATTTTTCTGTAAAGAATCACATATGCATACTAAACAAGTTGGAAAGATATAGTGATGGCCTAGGAGCAATCCTCAACATTAGGGGTGGGGACTCAACCCCATCATCCCATCTTTAATCTATCTTTTAAGCTAATGGGATCTTTTTCGGTTGCAGTTGCACGTCTTACCACGAGAAATGCTGGGCAGATCAACTTTTGGGCTGTCCATGTGGTTGCTCAAATGGTTTCCCATACGCTTGGTCGATCGATTTGTACTTCTCTTAGCGCGTGCTACAATCGGTGACACAGCCGAGATTGGTCTTCCTAGACCTAGTTTAGGTCCATTTCAGCTCAAGAATGCAACTGGCAAGACACCTGTCTTGGATGTTGGCACATTGGCAAAGATCAGAGCTGGGCACATTAAGGTTTGTTTCCGATCTTAAATTGAAAGATGCAGTGAATTGAATGTAGTTACTAATGTTGTATGTGGTGCAGGTGTGCCCTGAGTTAAAGCGGTTCAATCGCCATGGGGCAGAGCTTGCAGATGGGACTGTGCAGGAGTTTGATTCTGTCATCTTTGCAACTGGTTACAGAAGCAACGTGCCTTCGTGGCTAAAGGTATTCCTTCATGTTGCCTTTTATTGAATCCTACAGATTATGAACATAGTTTTCACCTAGATTTTGAAGGACTAAATGTGTTCTTTGCGGTTGACTTGTGTTATCAGGAAACGAGAATGTTTTCAGAGAAAGACGGGTTTCCCAGAAAGCCATTCCCCAATGGTTGGAAGGGCGAATGTGGGCTATACGCAGTGGGGTTTGGTAAGAAAGGACTTCTTGGTGTGTCGTTTGATTCCACAAAGATCTCCGAAGACATTGAGTGCTGTTGGAAAGCTGAGGCAAAGCATAATCTCACCACCGACTACTTTCGGTATCCACTCCAATCATATCAAAATTGAGTCCAAGAAAGAGACAGATTATGGATCTGTTGCAGATTATAGGGAATAGAGAGGGCGGGCTCTTTGTGGTGCATTTGGAAACTGTGACAGTTCTACTACCAAAGAAATGCTACTTCATTTGAAGGAAAAAAAAAAAATATATATATATATATATATATTGATGGATTTGCAATCCCTACCCTTTGGGTGATCCGATTCTCGGAAAATGAAGAAAGAGTGTTCGTTTGATGGGTGGGGGGGGGGGGGGGACCTCTAGTTTATGTACATCTTGTACATTTTTTCCCATGTTTCTCTAATCAAGGATGATTTTTGGGTAGGAAGAGAGATAAGCTGATAGGGTTTTGGTATTTGAGATGAGTAAGAAAGATAGGTCATAAAGAAGTTAGTGTTGATTGTGTTTAACCTCTACATTTCCATTGAATGCAATAATAGAATTGAAATTCATGCTTTTGCATTATTGATTCTTGATTGAGTTGTACAACTACAACATCTAAAAGATGAACCATCCTTATTGTTGACTCATCTCCAATTCTGAATCCATCCAATGCCAATGTTCATATTAGTACGTAATCACACACATCATTCAGGGACTCAGAACTAATGCATTAACATGGACCGATCAAAGACACTGTTTGCATTAACTTCACACTAAAGAAAAGGAAAATTGCAGGAGTCTTTGAAGGACCATATAGAGAAACCATTTAAAAGCGAGGGAGTACCTCTAACAGTTGGTAAAATTCATTCAAAGCCTCTCAAAGACTCCAAAACTATATGAATAAGTCATCATATTCATTGTAGGATCAGTCGTTTGTCAGTCTCATCTCAACTGTCAAGTGGGACTGTTTACCCAACAAGGACCACAATTGCTTTTTCAATGACTAGAGATTACCATCTCTTTCAGGCTTAGATTCCTACAGTTTGTAGGGTGTGTTCCAAATTTATGAGGGTATGTGTATGAATGTACTAGATTTGGCAATATCTAGCAAAAAAATTTCACACTGTTGGTGAGGTTTTGTGACAACAGAATTTTGGAATATAAACCCGTAAATGCTTGAGAATGATGGTAGACTGATAGAAGTTTCAGAATAAATTGATTAGGATAGCAGGCAGATAGAAGTTTCAGAACGAATAAATTTTTCGTGGGGGTTAACCTCCTCGCTGCAGAGATCAAAACATCCACAGAAAATCAGACATTTCTCAAATAATTCATACAACCGTTTCAAAATCATATTGAACTATCTCCATGTGCTTTCATCTACCAACTCTGTATTACATTTTAAGAAGTTCGGGAAAAATAAAAATTAAAAATAGTATACCACTTAATAGATTACAAAATAAGCGGATAAAACTTAAAAATCATAAATCGAAGTAAACCAGCCGAACTTTGCTAGGGAGCTAGGATCCTGCAACCAGGATTTGCAATCAGATTGATGTGTCACTATCTGGAAATATTTACATGTATCTCGAAGAATACATCATACTCACAGAACGTGTCACGTCACCCTGATTGCAAACATGGTTGCAAATGTTGGTTCCCAAGTGTTTTCGTAACCAGTAAGTGTAGATGAGGTGTGGATGTCCCTACAATTCCAAAATTATCAAGTTAGTAATAGCTCAGCTGATCAAATAGTGTTACTCGTATTTATTTTATTGGCCAAATACAAAGATTTTTATTGAAGAAAAGAAGGAAAAACAAATACAATAGAAACCATTCCTATATCAAGGAATGCTATGACACTATAAAGGTGTCAAAAAACAAGTCTTTAAAAAGATTACAAGCTGAGACCTTCCTCCGCAACAATTCTCTGATCTCGATAAAGATAGATTGCTCCAATCTGTTGAGCCCTTGAAAAACCCTCTTAGTTCTCTCTTTCCACACACCACATAAGCACATGAGGAACCCTACGCCATTACCATTCGGCGCGCCGGGATGGATTAGCTTGGAACCACCAACTTAGCCAATCCAAAAGGGAACCTTGAAAATTCAAATTCAGACCAAATTCAGACAAGAAACTGCTCCAAATAGATTTCGAGAATCTATAGTGAAGCATCAAATGATCAAAAGTCTCATCATTCTCATTACAAAGCACACGAAGACTCCCTGTGAGGGTGTCTCTATTCCTTAACCTATCTTAGTCAAGATCCTCTCATGCAACACTGACCAACAAAAGAAATTAATTCAGGAAGAAGATTTTTCACCCAAACCAGATTCTTGTTAGAGGAAATGAAGGGGTTGGAGTGGCTCTCATAATGAGAGGTAGCCAGCATATTAGAAATTTCTTTCACCAGAAACGACCCGTCTGCACGACGTCCACTTTTCATTAACTTCGTTAGCATTGGCAAAACGTGATATTTCGCCAGGGGAGCTACATAGTCTGAGGCTCTGAGCCAGGACAATGCGCATCTCCTTTAGGCCCAAATTAGCTTATTCCCTGCTCAGAGTCAAACTATCCTATTATTTTGATTTCTTTTGTTTTTTTCTTTTCTTTTTCAATTTAAAAGATTTGTTCGCACAAGCCTATATGATACAGATTCATTGAAGGAATAAAACATAATTTATTGATTATTAAGAAAGTTGTTACAAAGCATGCCCGACTGACTAGTACAAAAGTGTACACACTACAAATATCTAAGTCTGGCACCACGTCAAGACTTCGCTTCGCCAATCTGTCTTCAGAAGAGGATTCTAAAGTGAAAGCGAAGGTACCCAAAGTAAGCAACAGGTTGCAGGTACACACTTGATTCTTTGCTCCACCAATTTGCCTCGTAAGGATGATTTGAAAGTGAAAGCGACGACACTCGAAATAGACTGCAGACACCTTGTTCCGCCAATCTGCCTTGCGAAGAGGATTCGGAAGGAGAGCTGAAGAAGCCAGATGAGAATGTCTCTCAAACGAGGGATGCTTGGGGTGATGTAGAGTTAGCACCCCAGGAACACAGGTCACGTGCACCCGAGCACCGCCCCTCCAATCTGCCTTCTAGGTGTGGCATCACACGTGAAGCCCAATAGATAAGTAGAAACAACCACCCAGAGTGGGCTACGGGGCTTATCTCCGAGATTAGATGTCGTGAGACACCCTTGGAGCACCGGAAGATGGAAGACAAACTTGACCCCTGAGAACGAGTCTATAATTCTTCTTCGCGATGTAAGAAAAAATTACAAGGTCCCATGGAACCAATTGGATGCTCACCCAAACCAGGTGGTACCACATCATAGCAGGTCTTGTTAAGACTCATCGATGTAAATGTTAGAACATTCGAAAACTCTAACAACGAAGGTCTTCCTCTAGTCTTTGGAAAATCCAATGCATATTTTCTGGAGAAATGCATTTGAAGAACATGTTCTACCGCATTCATGGCAATGCTTGAAATAGTAAATACCAGCCTATATATAGGCGCGAAATAAGTAGGCGACGGTTCCAATTGCAACTACACGAGTTCACATTCATCGAATTAATGGCACTGCACACAACCTCATTAATTGGGGGAGTAACCGATACTAAATCGTCTTGCAATCTACGTCGTACACCTGGCATGATATTCTTTACGATAGGGTCCAGCCAACCAGTGCACCAAAACAAGGGCCCGCCAAATCCGGCTCAGTACACATACATCACAAGCGACAAAGGCCTTAAGTGCCCATGGAATTCAGAGCACTCCTACAGTGATATTGTTAATAAATCCAAGGTGTCCGCTCTATTAAAATTCCGTTGTTGTTCATTAAACTTGGATAAACTCATTTCAGTCTAGCTATGGCTATCTGACTCTATAATCAAATTTATTGATTTGACCTCCGTGTCGGACTATTAGACAAATCAAGTAAGTCAGGACACCCAAGTCAGAATTACACGCCCCACGCCAAGTGGAGGCCTAACCTGACCAAAGCTTAGTTAGTTTTGAGTGACGATAGCTTCTGATCTTCTCTAACGCCTAGTCCACCAAAAGCGGATGACGATAGCTTAGAAAGTGGGAGCTTAGTCAACGCTTTAACGCCCGATCAAGATGGCTTGCCAATGATCATTGTCCAACTACAGATAATGATCGCCAAACCCTATCCAAGCTTAGTCAGTTTCGACTGGTAACGATAGCTTCTGATCCCCTCTAAGGTCGTAGTTCGCTGAGCACGGATGAAGAAGTACAGATGAAGATGGCTTAGAAAGTGGGAGCATAGTCAACACTCCAATGCCTAATCGAGAGGCTTGCCAAGGATCATTGTCCAACTACAGATAATGATCACTGAACCCGACCAAACTTTAGTCAGTGAGCACTGATGACGATAGCTTCTGGTCCGTTCTAACGTTTAGTTCGCCGAACGTGAATGTCAGTGGTTTAGAAAGTGGGAGTTTAGTCAGCTCTCTCGACACCTAACCTCGATAGATTGCCAAGGATCTTTGCCCAACTATGGACAATGATCGCCGAACCCTACCAAAGCTTAGTCAGTTTCAATGGCTGACAACAACTTCTGGTCAGCTCTAAGACCGTAATCCGCCTAGCGGGGGTGAAGATGGCTTAGAAAGTGGGAGTCTAGTCAACGTTCTCAATGTCTGATCACAATGACTTGCCAGGGATCATTGTCCAACTACAGACAATGATCATCGAACCCTACCAAAGCTTAGTTAACTTCGACTGATGACAATAGCTTCTGGTCCGCTCTAACGCCTAGTTCGTCGAGCGCGGATGACGATAGTTAGAAAGTGGGAGTCTAGTCAGCGTTCTCAACACCAAATCACGATGACTTGCCAGGGATCATTGTCCAACTACAAATAATGATCGCCGAACCCTACCAAGGCTTAGTTAGTTCCGACTAATGACGACAACTTTTGGTCCGCTCTATGACCGTAGTCCGCTGAGCGCGGGTAACGATGGCTTAGAAAGTGGGAGTCTAGTTAGCGTTCTTGACACCCGACCATGATGGCTTGCCAGAGATCAGTGTCCAACTGTTGGCAATGATCGTCGAACCCTACCAAAGCTTAGTCAACTTTAACTGATGACGATAGCTTCTAGTCCGTTCTAACGCCAAACACGGATAATGACGGCTTAGAAAGTGGGAGTCTAGTCAGCATTCTCAACGCCTAATCATGATGACTTGCCAGAGATCATTGTCCAACTACAGATAATGATCGTTGAACCCTACCAAAGCTTAGTCAGTTTCGATTGATGACGACAACTTCTGGTCTGCTCTAAGACTGTAGTCTGTTGAGCACGGGCGAAAATGGCTTAGAAAGTGAGAGTCTAGTAAGCATTCTCAACACCTGATCACGATAGCTTGCCAGAGATCATTTTCCAACTACATATAATGATCGCCGAACCCTACCAAGGCTTAGTCAGCTTCGAGTGATGACGACAACTTTTGGTCTGTTCTAAAGCCTAGTTCGTCGAGCGCGGATGGCGATAACTTAGAAAATGGGAGTCTGGTCAGTGTTCTCAAAACCTGATCACAATGTCTTGCTAGGGATCATTGTCCAACTACAAACAATGATCGCCGAACCCTACCAAAGCTTAGTCAGCTCCGACTGATGACAACAACTTTCGGTTCACTCTAAAACCGTAGTCTGCTGAGCGTGGGTGAAGATGGCTTAGAAAGTGAGAGCCTAGTTAGCGTTCTCAACGGCTGATCATGATTTCCTTTATGTTTTAAACTTATAAAAAAAAATAGTAGTCAGAAAACTAAACAATCTAATTTTTTACGGATCAAATATTGTTTCGAAAAAAATAAAAATTAAAAAATTATGAGATGTAAGGATTCGAACCCTGATTACTGCCAAAGGGCCAGTTCCAATTGGCATACCTTTAAGAAAAGGGATTCCCATGGTTTCAATACATTTCCTTTATGTTTTAAACTTATAAAAAAATAGTAGTCATTCAACAAGAATACTAAACCATCTGATCAAAGATTTCTTTTTCCAAGAAAAAAAAAAGAAAAATTATCGTATAAATTCATGGATTTGAATTAAATGGATTTGATGGATCACATATTTTTGCAAATAAATTATGGAGATGCGGGGATTCGTACATTGGTCACTTACCAAGCGGCCAATTAGACAACTCACAATTGGCACGACGAGGGCTGCAAGTTGGATAGGAATGTCCGATTCCGACCAATTTGGAGTCAAAGGTTTTCCAAAAAAATCCAATTCCAAAACTATCCGAATCCGAAAATGTCGATTTTTGATAGTTCAAAATTTTTTGGAATGGAATTGTCTTTGAAACATCTGATTCCGATCCAGCTCCGATCCGAGTAATTACAAAACTCGTCGAAAGCATTTCGATACGAAAATTTCTGAGATTTTTTTTTAAATTAAATAACATTTCATGTATTATAGTACTAGTATATTACCTTTGTCATTGACACTATTGCACAGTCTCCCTAAATTCCTAGAGTAGAACATAAGATAGGGCTTCAAATTTCTTTCATAGTGTTTTTTTTAAGCCATTGAGCCACCCCTTCCATATATACACAACTTTTATTGTCCCTTAAGTTAAAAAAATTTCAATTCACAATTCCTTTGAAATTCTAGTTGATTCCAGCAACTTTCGATTCTGAGCGAAATGCTTCTATCGTTTTCATAATGTTTTTACAATGATTTTTCAATACTAATGAAGTTTAATGGACTACAATCTGTCGTCAAAATTGTAGCCCTAATCTAAGCTCTTCATTTTTTATTAGCGATATGAGTTTTAGTCCATGAATTGAATTTCATGAAATTAGTAGTATTCAAAAAGTTGGAAGCACATTGTGGATGTAATATTTATACAAGTTCATAATTCATGAAATAATTGAAAAGAGGGAGATGGGAATGAGAATGAGTTAGATGAGATAGGTGAGGTGATGGGAATTATACCAACCGATGGTTGATGTTCACATATTACCTAAAAAAATGGATAAGCCCTTTTGAATTTGGGAATTAAGTAACAAGAATGACTCCTCTATCTCCCTTCCCTCTTAAACAGGGCAGAGGGTCGGGTGTGGGTTTTAGCACCCACAGAGATGCTAGCATGTATTGTAGGACTGTCAACATCAAAGGTGTTTTCTCCGTCTCAAAAATAAAAACCGTATTTAGGACAGGCATACATCACTGGAATATTATTGGTAATAAGAAGAATGAAGCACCCACATATATGCTAGCATGTATTGTAGGACTGTCAACATCAAAGGTGTTTTCTCCGTCTCAAAAACAAAAACCCTATTTAGGACAGGCATACATCACTAGAATATTATTGGTAATAAGAAGAATAATTGTCAGGGCCCCCTCCCTATCAGATCTCACATGCCCCATTTCTTTCCTTCCTTCCATTCCAGGGTTTCCCTCTCCTGCTCTTTTTACTCTCATAATGTATAAGAAGAGAACATATCAAGTGTTGCTCATAAACACCTATGTTGCCAATAATTTTCATTAAATAGGAAGGGAATATTTTTATAAATAAAAAGTAATAATATACTGGATCAGTTAGAGCATCGATAGCCGAATTGACACATTATACCATACTAGGGGTGGACGCGTTCTACGTGCGCAGATATTCAATATTATTTTTTTTAATTTTTTTATTTTAAAGGCTTATGTATAGTTTATGAATAATTAGATGACTTCTGATAAATTATTATATTAGAGACTTAAGAATAATTATTCAATGTTTTAGAGGAATTGGTTTCGATTGTAAAAATATGAAATATGAATGGCTAAATGGAAAATAAAAAATGTTAGTTGTAAGGGTCTTTTTTATAATTTATAGATAATTGGAGACTTGAAATAAATTATGTTAGGGCCTAGATATATTTTATCATGTTTAAGAGGGACTGATTTGGATTGTAAAAATGATAAAATGTGAAAAGCAAAATGGAAAAAAGTTAGATGAAAGGACTTATTTATAATTTATAAATAATTGAAGGATTTTAAATAAATTATATTAGAAGCTTAAGTATATAATTAATGAATATCAAAAAGAGCTAGTTTTGATTATAAATCATCTGAATTTGGGATGGCAAAATCGTTAAAAAAAATGTAAGAGTATTTTTAATTAAAATACACAAATGCCCCCAACACTATTCATTTATATGTTGGTTTTATATGTAATTAATAAAGCTAGAGAACTGCAGAATGGAAAAGTATAATTGGAGTTGAAAGCATAGAAATTCACTAATCACTTAGAAAAGATGCATTATATAGTTTTCATAGATTTTGTAACAGAAAGGAAAGATAGTGAAGTAAAGTGGAAGAGTTGTAGTCGATCCATCCCCATCTAAGAGAGCTTTCGCGTGTCACGTGCTGACCTTTTTCCCTCGGCTAACACGCTGCCCACTAGCGTCACACTCCCGTCGGACTAACTAGTCAAGGCACTTCGATGCTTGGCTAATGCTAAGTGATGCTACGAAAGCTTAAGTGAGGAAAATGCTAAGGCACAAGTGTTTAGGCTTTTTGAAAGAATGCTTTGTATTGCTTGAGAGAGTTGTACAAGTGTTTCTATCTATGATCTCTACAAATGAATGCCAAGACCTATTTATAGGCCCTTAAAGTCCTAGAGGCTTCTAGCCTAGAACCTTCCACAATCCTCCTTCAAAGGAGTATTCTCTATGCATCTAGAAAGTTCTCACCTCCAAAGGAACCAGAAATTACAAGGAGGCTTCTAGAAAATACTACACAAATCTGTACAAGGGTGTTCTAGACTCATCCATGCTAGAACACTCTAGAGAAAGCTAAACTAGAATGTCCAAGAGCACTCTAGAACCTTCCGGAGGCATCTAGAGAAAGCTAAGCTAGAGTGTCCAAGAGCACTCTAGAACCTTTCGGAGGTATCTCGAAAGCTTGCTGCACCATCGGGCCTTTTCGGGCCTATTGCCAGCGCCCATATGATGCCTTGAATGCCTTGTTTCCTTGGTGAGGGATATTTTTAGAAATGGCTCGTGACATTCTCCCCCACCCAAGTCCTTGACGACCTCGTCAAGACTGTGCCTCGAATTCCGCAATCTTGCCCCGAAATTGCCATAGGTCATCCTCTTTCTCCCATGAGGCCTCACTGTTCGGTAGTCCCTTCCATCGAATGAGATACTCATTATAGCTTGGCACACCCCTCCGTCGGATGAGCCTCTTTGCCTCGATGCTCTCGATCTTTCGATCAAAGGAAGTCACGACCGCGGTTGGTGCCCGATGTGACTCGCCCCTCGTTGGATCTTCTTTATCACCATGGTAGGGCTTGAGAATGCTCACATGGAACACCGGATGAATCTTGAGTTTGGGCGGCAACTCAAGCTTGTAAGAAACTCTCCCGACCTTCCGTAGGACGGGAAATGGCCCCTCGTACTTCCGCACTAGTCCCTTGTGCACCGAGCGGAAGACCTTGAACTGTTGTGGCAGCAACTTGACCATGACCATGTCGCCCACTTGGAACTCGAGAGGGCGTCTATGCTTGTCCGCCCACTTCTTCATCTTCTTAGACGCCTTGTCCAAGTATGTCTTCGTTATATCAAGCTGCTCATGCCACCCTCGTGCAAGCTTGTACGCAGCGGGGCTGCTACCCGTGTAGCCCGACGCAACGGCTTGTGGAGTCAAGGGCTGCTGGCCCATGACAATCTCGAACGGACTTTGTTGCGTTGATTCGGACCACTGCAAGTTGAATGAGAATTGAGCCACATCCATCAACCTGGCCCAATTCTTCTGGTTGGCACCCACAAAGTGCCTCAAGTATAACTCCAACAAGGCATTCACCCTCTCTGTTTGCCCATCGCTTTGCGGGTGAAAGCTTGTTGAGAAGTGTAGACCCGAACCCAAGAGCTTGAATAACTCCGTCCAGAATTTTGCTGTGAACCTTGGGTCCGATCACTTATGATGCTCCGAGGCAAGCCCCAATACTTCACCACATGCTGAAAGAACAACTTGGCGGCTTGCTCGGCCGTGCAATCGCGTGGGGCAGGTATGAAAGTCCCATACTTGGAAAAGCGATCGACCACCACCATAATAGAGCCATACCCATCAGACTTGGGCAAGGCTGATATGAAATCCATTGATACACTCTCCCATGGCCTTTCTGAAATTGGCAAAGGCTGCAATAGTCCTGCCGGTACACGTTGCTCTATCTTGTCTTGTTGGCACACAAGACAAGTCTTCACATAGGGACCCCTCCGATGGCAAAGTCTGATGCATCGGTGTGAAGTTCGAACGACTTAGCATAATCGGGCAAGGCCAAGACAGGTTCCTCGGTGACTGCCTTCTTCAAATCATCGAATGCTTCTTGGCATTTCTCACTCCAATGCCACTGCACCTTCTTCTTCAGCAAGTCGGTCAGTGGGGCTGCTCTCGCCGAGTAGCTCAAAATGAATCTCCGATAATAATTGGCCAGCCCAAGGAAAGAACGTAGCTCCGAAACGTTCTTGGGTGGCTCCCATTCATTGATGGCCTGCACTTTGTTCCGTTCCATCATGATCTTTCCAGCCTTGATGCGGTGCCCCAAGAAAGACACCTCATCTTGGGCGAACGAGCACTTCTCCAATTTCACGTACAGCTCGCTCTCCCGTAATGCTTGGAAAACCTGTCGCAAGTAATGCACATGTTCTTCCAAGTTGTCGCTATACACGACGATATCGTCGAGATAGACGACTACAAATTTATCCAAGAAAGGCTGAAAGATTCTGTTCATTAAAGTGCAGAAAGTAGCCGGGGCATTGGTGAGACCAAAAGGCATCACCAAGAACTCATAAGACCCATAGCGAGTGACGCATGCCGTCTTTGGCTCATCTCCTTTGGCTATGCGCACTTGCCAATACCCTGATCGGAGATCCAGTTTAGAAAAGTACCTGGCTTTACCGAGCCTATCGAAAAGATCGGCAACCAAAGGAATTGGATACTTGTTCTTGATGGTTACTTTGTTAAGTGCTCGGTAATCGATGCACATACGCAAGGACTCGTCGTGCTTGCGTTAGAACAATACTGGTGCACCGAATGGGGCCTTGGATGGCCGAATGAACCCCGCGTCCAGCAGCTCCTTGAGTTGCTTGCGTAGCTCTTCCAACTCTGGCGGTGCCATCCGATAAGGCGCCATGGCTGGAGGCCTAGCCCCTGGCTCCAGCTCGATCATATGATCGACTTCCCTTCTTGGAGGAAGTCTCTTGGGTAGCTCTGGAGGCATGACATCTTCGTACTCTTTCAAAACCGCAGCTACCTCCTTTGGAACCTCGCTGGGTTGAGGCCCATCTTCGATCATCGTGGCCACAAATGTTGCTTGCCCCTTTTGCACGCCTTTCTTCACTTGAATGGCTGACAACATCTTGGCCTCCACGATCTCCCGAGTGACAGGGACAGAGCATGCTTCTCGGTCCTTTGCAATAGTCATCGACCCGTCCCTTTCTAATGTTCATGGCTTCACTGTATCCATGAACTCCATGCCCAGCACCAATGAGAAGTCGTCCATCGTGACGACAGTCAGGTCCACCGTCCCCTTCCATTCGCCCAAATGAAGGGAGACGCCTCGTGCTACACCATGGATAGGCACCGGTGCTGTGTTGACGGTCTTCAAGGTGCCTGGCTCCTTGGTGTACTGCACGCCCAGCCTTGTTGCCTCCTTCAAAGCAACAAAGTTGTGCGTTGCACCCGTGTCAACGAGTGCCTTTGAAGCCTTGCCATTTACCTTGGCTTCCACAAACATAAGAGTGGATTTCTTCGAACGGGGCAGCGTACTTACCTTAGCCACGTTGCTTTGCTCCACCGTAGCCTTGACGCTGCTTATCAAGCGCAAAGTCCCCATTTGCGCCTCGTCCCCCGATGTTTCCCCGAACGATCCACTCTTGCTAGCGATCATCGCATTGAGCTTCTGTCGCTGTGGGCATTCCCTAGCCCAGTGCGGCCCTCCGCACAAGAAGCAGTCGCGGTTTTTCACCTTGCTATCCGAAAAGGACTGCTTGGCTTTGTCCTTCCTCTCGAACTGCTTGCCGCCGCTGCTACTGCTGCTTCTTTCAGTGGGTTTTGCTCCCCCACCTTTTCCCTTGTTACCGCCGCCACTCTTGCTGCCGCCCTTGTGGCTTTTCGAATCAGCCTTGTATTCGAACAAGGATTCGGCAACTGCGATGGCCTCCGCAAGTGATTAAACGTTGCGTCTCTTTAACTCTTGCTCAGCCCATCGTTGTAGTCCATCCATGAAGTAGACGAGCTGAGTCTTCTCCGGCATGTCCGAGACTTCAAGCATAAGAGAAGTGAACTGCTTGACGTACTCTTTGATTGACCCCGTATGCTTCAGTCCACGCAGCCTCTTCATAGCAACTTCCTCCGCATTCTCCGGATAGAATTGCCGCTTGAAATCTGCCTTGAACTCGTCCCAAGTCTTAAGCGAGCAAAGACCCTTCTTGATATCCGACTCACGCCTCCTCCACCAAAGGATGGCATCATCACCCAAGTACATGGTGACGGTGGTGATCTTGGACTCATCGTCGTCCAAGCGCATCGCATCGAAATATTTTTCAACACTCCATAGGAAGTTGTCGAGCTCCCTAGCATCGCGCTTCCCATGGTACCTTGGCGGCTCGGGCACCTTCATCCTTGGTCCCTCTCGTACAATAGCACTACCTGCCACAGCCGCCTTGCATAGGTTGACGTCCGATTGCAAGGACTCAACCTGCTCCCGGATGGCTTGGAGCTGCCCCATCAGCGTGTCCTTGAGCTGGCCCATCTCGTTGCGCATAGCATCTGCAACTTGGTTGACGAGAAGTTGAGTCTCGTCCTTGGCTTCCACAGTGCCAAGCTCAAGGTCATGGACGCGGCTATCGAGTTGCTCGATATCCGTAGTGACGCTAGCCAACGTCCCATTGAAGGACTCAACCTTCTGTTCCATCTCCCCGACGCTGTCCTGGAGATCACCCACGGTCAGCTCCACCTTGGCCATACGATCCTCAAGCATGCTGGTCCGACTAGTCTTTCTTCCAGTCTCCTCGACCACGGACCCTCCAACAGCACTCTCTTTGTTTCCCGACATTATCAGATTGCTCCGCACCTAACCTTCGTACACACAGCAGCTAGCACAACGCAACTTCAGCAAGACCGCCCCTACGATCGTCGCTGCTCTAATACCACGTGTCACGTGCTGACCTTTTTCCCTCGGCTAACACGCTGCCCACTAGCGTCACACTCCCGTCGGACTAACTAGTCAAGGCACTTCGATGCTTGGCTAATGCTAAGTGATGCTACGAAAGCTTAAGTGAGAAAAATGCTAAGGCACAAGTGTTTAGGCTTTTTGAAAGAATGTTATGTATTGCTTGAGAGAGTTGTACAAGTGTTTCTATCTATGATCTCTACAAATGAATGCCAAGGCCTATTTATAGGCCCTTAAAGTCCTAGAGGCTTCTAGCCTAGAACCTTCCACAATCCTCCTTCAAAGGAGTATTCTCTATGCATCTAGAAAGTTCTCACCTCCAAAGGAACCAGAAATTACAAGGAGGCTTCTAGAAAATACTACACAAATCTGAACAAGGGTGTTCTAGACTCATCCATGCTAGAACACTCTAGAGAAAGCTAAGCTAGAATGTCCAAGAGCACTTTAGAACCTTCCGGAGGCATCTAGAGAAAGCTAAGCTAGAGTGTCCAAGAGCACTCTAGAACCTTTTCGATTTCCCCTTTTTTATTTCATAGTGCCTGAAACTCTCCCTCTCTCTGTAGACTCTTTTCGATTTCAAAAGCATTTGGCTTTGACTGTCTTACCCCTTCTCTGTGAACTCTTCTTAATTTAAAATATATATATATATAGCTTTTTGTCCAACTTCTCAATTAAAAAAGTATGTAGTTTTCTAATAAATTTGTGATTTTTGAAACCGCAACCTCCTATAAGAGATTTCTCAATATGATCAGAGCATAAATCTTGAATGTATATACACGAGTACAAAACTAATTCATACTGTGTACCCATACGCATGCTAGTACTCAATCAAGTTATCACCATGATAGAAGTTATACAGAATGTGGTAGTACAAAATGGACCACGAAAAATAAGCTTCAAACAACTCTCCAACCCACCTTCCCATACCTGTGGTCTTATTCACTTTATGCGGTGCACATGTTGTACCATCTGCCATCAGCACCCCCTATCTATCTGGACCAATTTTTATAAATAGGTTCCAATGGCCTTTATTTATTTATATACAATACACCTTTCCAAACCCAAGTGGTCCTGAAAATTTGATCACATTTTGACCACTTTTACAGGTTTTCATCAGATCCGACGGCTAGGGTTTATCAACGTAGAGGATCCTCCCAGTCGGTGGATATTGACAGCTGCTAATGATTGAAACTCATTTGAAAACTACAATACATTATGGGTATTGGGGACATACATAGGGCATTATTTGTTTGGGAATAAATTTGATCATACTCAAACGTGGTTGTAGCATCGTTTTCAATCACCTTCGCTTTGATGACCATGATTTCCATCATTTATATACCGTATTTTATAAATTGACCCATTGTCAATCATTTTCATATATCCCTTTAATTTTCTCCCCACAAGGCTTTACTACACAAAAATGGGTAATTAGCAACATCAATATTCTTTATATTTGTAACTCTTCATTGTGTTATAAGTCTTGTAATACAAAAAGATGTTACTAATTACTGAGTTAAGTTACTATTAGTAATTTTTATAAATATATTGTTTATAGAAATAACTAAGAAATAAAAAAAAATAGTTAAATTACTAATTATTGGTTCCTTTTACTATTCATTTCTTTTCTAAACCCAACTTCCACAAAACCTAAAAACTATTTTCCAAAAACTCTCATCTCGATCTCAAATTCTCTATTACGATCATTTTCCAGCTCTCTTAATCGAAGATCTCTACCGCTCTCGATTGATTTCTTCTTCTTCCTTCTAGATCGATCCCTCTTTCATCATTCTCTATTGATCAATCTCTGTTGATTTCGGTAACTATAAACTATCTATGAGTATGAATAGATATTTGTTCAATCATCTTAGATCTCTGTTGACTTCCACATTACTCCATGTCACTATTGATCGATTTTTGTTGATCATTAGTTGGTGTTGTGAAGTAGATGTGATTTTGTAGCTTATCATCATTTTCGCCATTGCTGAAATTCGACCTAGGGTTTAGAAATCGCTCTTCAGGTGAGTTTTTAGGGTTTGTTTTTGTTGAATTAGCTTATTTGATTGATTAGAGTGCCAGATCTAGGGTTTCGATATCTGATTTGATAGTTTAATTAGAATTATTGATGTTGAAAGGTTTGTTGTCTTCAATTTGATGTAATGTTTTGTTGAAGTATTGGGAGGTTTTGTTTGAGACATATTGACTCTGATGAAAGAAGATGAGAAGAATAATGAGAGGGTCATTCGAGGTCTTCTCAAGCTTTATGAAAATCGCAGATGAATCAATTGTAATGGCTTGGTATTTTTCTCCTGCATATTTCGATTGTTTTTTGTTGAATCTCTATGTTTTTTATTTCTATATCTACACGAATGGTCACTTTGTGATTTTAGAACAGAGAATTTTCCATGATGTTTTTTCTTTTAGTTCATGAATTAAACATAAATTGTGTTTAGTAGAAAGTGGAACTTTTTCTTTATTTTCACTTTTCTTTTCCATGATGATAATGGCATGTCAACCCAATAAAGTGGATGGTTTGGATGTCTTGTTGACTTAATCATCGCAATTTGCATCATAATAGGTCTAGTTCATGTCGCGTTTGTGGTTGTACTTGTATCGTCCTATGCAACTCAATCGATTCAGTTTAGTAATCGTTTTACTAGGAACTAACTAGCGGCACGAATTTGAAATGCATTGTCAGAAGTATTAGGAAAATGATTGCAATGCATTAGACGGTTTGCGAATTTTAATTATGCTTGCACGAGAACAACAAACCACGTGTTTGTCGTGTCAAGCCCCTCTATAAACCAGAAAAAGAAAAGAAAAAAGTAGACTCTTGTGTTGGTGGAAAAATTACATCCTTACTGATTACTATGAAGTTTTGAATACAAACCTAAAAATCAAATCATATATGGCTAGACTTGTCAAAACGTGTTGGCAGTCCATTCAATGGTTTGGATAAAAAACCTATTAAATCAAAGCGAAATGTTCTTAAGATCAAAACCTATAATAACACGATTCCATTTGGAGTTAAAAAGAACATGATTCCTTTTTTTCTTTCTATGAGAGACTTAGACCAAAGTATATACAAGGTAGAAGAAAAGGATGGTCAACCGCGCTCTGCAACTTGCTTCCTTACAAGTATATCATATACCCTATCCACGTGCTTGGATAAATTGTGAAGAAACTATAAGCATCGGACTTTTGGTTCAAATGTCCATGGAAGATCTGCATTGTCATGGCCTGTTGCATTATGAGATATTTAGAAGAGAGCATCCTTGTCTCATGGCAGAGCTGTTTTTCCTGTTAAGCAAAAAATAATGAACTACAATCAACATTTTTGGGTTCAAATGTAAATACTTTCATGGTTTCCAAGCATTCAACAAAAAAGGCAAGCATGCCATTCGACTTTTCTACATATTGTTATATCTGCCACACGTTTTAGGTTATTAGAGAAACTAGATTGGAAAGCATGTACTTACATTCTCAGATAGTAGACTTGATCCAGGAAGCCCTGTGATATTTCAGTCATCTGTTGAACTGGTAGACACAAGTCCTGTAGTCGTTTCTCTTCCTGGGCCAACCTGAGCACTTTCATCTGCTTAAAAAAAGCAATTAAAAAGAAAGCTCACTCAAAGAGCAACATGAAAGAGCACTTTCTATCTTCATTCATATATCAGGTATATTTCCATTTCTTATAGATAATGGGAAGAAAGCTCTATGGTTAGGGAACTTAACCTTGTGCTTCAATTTGCAGGATATTGGAGCTCTAGTGACACTCTTATGCTTTTTCCATGTGTGTGTTGGCATAATTTTACCTTTACTTGCGAAATTGAGGACCATGTAAGTTAATCTCGTATTTGGTCTTCTGTTATAGTAGCGTGATTACAATCTTCTTGAACCTAACTGATTTTTTTGCTAAATCGTCACAGGTATGTTCCAAGTGAGCTACGTGGGGGGATGGTGAGCATTTCTCTTGCTCCTTCAAATGCTGCAATTCTTTTTGTCTTGTTCTAAGTGCTTATCATGTAATTGAATTATTATGCAGGCTAGTTCAACAGATAATTCACAGGAAAAAAAACACAAGAGATTCACCCAAAACACAGAGAAACACCTCTAATGTTTAATTAAAATTATTCAAATAAAAAGTATCCTACAATATTGAGGAAGAGCTCTATTTATAGTGCTCAAATAACTTGAATAATAAACAGCCTATTCCTAAAAGAAAAAGTAGAATCAAATACTAAAATAACAAGCAGTCTATTCCTAAATGAAAAAGTAAAGCCTAATCCTAAAAGGAAACTAAAAAGACTCCTAATTAAATTAAAAGATTACGAATAAGTTATTTAGTAAATAACTTTGATAGTAAATTAGGAACCCTAGAAATCCTCCTGCATCAGTCGCCTCGGGTTGGAAAGAATTCGTCCTCGAGTTCACAACAGCTTCATCGGAATCCTCTGGCGGCAGCTCAGGAGGAAGATCCTCTGGTATCAGGTCAGAAAACTCTGCTAGCTGTTGCTGCACCTCTGTTGGCAAATCTGTAATCACGTCTGCTGCACTATTCCCACAAGGCAGCAGAGCATAGACCACGTCTCCACTCTCAATCTTATCTAAGAACCTGGACATAGAAAACATGTTAGTATTATTGGCTACCGGGGTAGGAGTGGGTCCTTCCCGTCGAGGTGCCAACACAATCTTCTTCCCTTTGATGCTAAGGGAATATGTATTTTTCCGCCCATCTTGAATAACATTGTGATCATACTGCCAAGGTCTGCCTAACAATACATAACAAACATCCATAGACACAACATCACACCAAGCATTATCAAAATATTTCCTGCCAATCGAAAAAGACACTAGGCATCGCCTAACTACTATTACCTTACTGCCTTTATTCAGCCACGACAATTTGTACGACTTGGGATGACGATCCGTCTTCAACTGCAATTTCTGGACAGCCTCTTCAGACACTACGTTCTCACAACTGCCACTGTCAATGATCAACTTGCAGACTTTATCTGCAACTGTCCAGGTTCTCACAACGTTTGTATGCTTCAGAAATCGTCCACATCGAGTGAATGCTGAGGACATCCTGCAGGGGCTGTCGTAATCCTCCCAAATATTGTGCCACCATCTGCTCCTCTGTGTCAGATAAGTCATTACGGGCTATTAATTGATAAATTTCCTCTGTGTAATCATCTACCGATCGCGTGCCTTGCCTCAACGAGTGAAGTCGCTGAAACAAAGTTTGAGTGTAGCCAAAAGGAAGGAAGTGACCCTTCATCTTCTCCCAATCAGTGATCTTGGTCTTGCCCTGCCTGTCTCGTGATCGCCTCAATTGCTCCCACCACGCAGATGCTCTGCCTTTGAGTTTGATGGCGACCAATTTTACTTTGACACGATCTGGAACTTCCTTATACTAAAAAATACGCTCTACTTCATTCAACCAATCTACGAATCCTTCGGCCTGTAACGTACCAGAAAACTCGGGCGGATCTACTCTGAAATCGAGGTCTCCATGACAATCCTCCCTACCACGGCGCTCCCAGAATTGGGCACGATTGATATACGGGTTTTCGAAACAGGAATCAGATTGTGATCTTCCATCTCACGATCTCCGAAATCCTGTGCCGCCAGACGCTGGGTTAACTCTGCAACTTGCCTCTGTAAATCCTCAATCATCACATCCTGAACGTTACGATCACGTGTGGGGCTTCCTCATTCTGAATTTGTCCGCGACGACCACGACCACCAGCCATGGAAACTGATGAAATCTCACCCCAAGAAGATGCTGAAGCTCTGATACCAACTGACGTCGGACAGAATAGAGATTATTCTGCAGGCTAGTTCAACAGATAATTCACAGGAAAAAGAACACAAGAGATTCGCCCAAAACACAGAGAAACACCTTTGATGTTCAATTAAAATTATTCAAATCAAAAGTATCCTACAATATTGAGGAAAAACTCTATTTATTATTTATAGTGCTCAAATAACTTGAATAATAAGCAGCCTATTCCTAAAAGAAAAAGTAGAATCAAATACTAAAATAACAAACAGTCTATTCTTAAAAGAAAAAGTAAAGCCTAACTCAAAAAGGAAACTAAAAAGACTCATAATTAAATTGAAAGATTACGAATACGTTATTTAGTAAATAACTTTAAGAGCAAATTAGGGACCCTAGAAATACTCCTGCATCACTGTACTTCTTAATGGACTAATGCTGGAGCATCTAGTTTTTGCCTCGCACTTGAGAGAATTCTTGGGCCGTATTATTCATTTTAAGAGCAATAGACCAGTCATGTTTGCCTTTGGTGGAGGCCGGAGAGGAATGCTTTTGAACAACATCCATAAAAACTCATCCTAGAAATTGTTTTAGAGACTGGTCTTTTCATATTTTAACCTACTGTTGCTCTCTTCTTCGCCATACTAGCCTGGTCATGTCTAGGTAACAGATAAACACGCCTTAGACAATACAGATCTAAGGACCCCTTCTTTTATAAAAGGACCCCTTCTGTTGTATTGTTATATTATCTTTCTGTTATATTTTTATTTCATTGCCGGTTCCATGGTTATCAATGTTATATATGGGGGTGTGCAAACATGCATAAATTTTAATAAATTGAAAGGTGGGGATGCATATGAGTGAACTCTATAATCCCTAACCCCCCACCCCCTGGGTCTTTAATTTTATTTTAATTAATGAAAAAAGTATACACCACAATTACAACCAAACATCTTTTTTTTTTGGAAGGCGAGCTGGGTTTTAAGAATCCCATAAATACAACCAAGCATCTTAGTTATACCTATGGGTTATGGGTTCATACTCCAATAGGATAAGATAGTATTCAGGAGTGGGCAACCTCCACTAGTTGCAAACCTCTTTGAAGGTTTGGTCATTCCTTTTAAAACATATTCGCCAAAGAATCGTATTAGGCACCATATCCCAAATGACCCCTTTTCTACATTTGTGATATGTCGTTTCTTATGTGACATCAAACCCAACACAACCTTACCTCTACTTGCTTTCAAATCAAGGGCAGTTAATTTTCAAAGTGAACTTCATCTAAAAGGACAGTTCTTCAATCACGTTATATTATTTCCCTTGTTTCCATAAGTTTCCTGCTTTCAAATGAGGTCAGTTAATTTCCAGTTTCAGAAGACTTCTCTATGTTTTCAGGTACCTATTCTAGTAAAGCTTGTCAGTGGACAATCTCTTTGTGTTTGTTTTCAGGTGCTCTACGGCGTGTCAACTTATCCTTTGCATTTTCTGTGAAGTTCCATATTGTTTTGGTCTTTGAGGCTACGAGTTATTTTACATTAGAATGCAAAAAAAGTTTCCGTTTCAGTAACATTCTCACTCAATGTTAACAATGTTAACGAAAAAGCAGAGCCGGGTGCTTTCATATGGCATTGCTGGTGCAGTTATCTTCCGTTTATTGATCATACTTATAGGAACAGCTACACTTCAGGTTGCCAATTTTGAACAAAATATTCCCTTACAGTTTCATTTTATATGCCTTATTTTCTAGTCTCTAAACTGAACATGTTGCTATATTTTTAGAGGTTCGAGGCGGTGAACTTACTTCTAGCTGCAACTGTTATATTCATACTTCAAGGTATGATTTCTCTTGTATAATAGTTCATTGACACTTGCGAAGCTGCCATCAATGAACATATGAAGGGGGTATCGTCATTTTCGTGCATTTTATTTGGGTTTTTGTCTATTCAGCGTTTATTTGTTTCTTTCCGAGTTTTCTGGATTTTTTGGTGCTACATGCTCTGTTTTCTTTCACAATTTCTCTAGATTTCGTCTGTTTTCTTGCATAAAGTTCCAATTTTGTTAGATTCCAACACTTTATGGTTTCTTTTTTAGGTTTTCTTATCTTTTTCATGATATCTTTATATATTTGCACCATACTTTTTTTCCTTGTTTTTTACATTTATGTTGAATTTGATGGAATTATTTGTTGTTTGAATCAGTGTGGAGTACAATGTTTCTTATGCATACCACACAATGTTCGCCTACTTCAACAGAGACAAAGTTGCATTCAAAGGGCTAGCCAAGTATTCCACTATTCCAAAAACCCAAAATTTGTCACATAATTTTCTTTATAGAACTCTTGATTTATAATCCCATTTTTATAGGTTCTTCAAGGAGTGAGTGAAACAGAAAGACATGCAGAGACACTGATGGAATATCAGGTTTGGCCTTCTATTTTGGTTTAAAGCCATTTTTGGATTACGGAGCTGGAAAACATGTCTTCTCTGAAGGTTTGCATGGTGAAGAAATGAATGAGAGGCTTCGTTTCTTTGTAGAAGAGTGTGACCATATTCAGGTATAATATATATTTTTTATGCTGTGAACTTGAAACCTAAGGTCATCTGTTTTTTTTTCCTCTTCTTTTCCTGATGATGTGTCTATGCTGACGAAATAGTTAAGAGTTTTTACTAGAGGTTATGTGGCATTCACCCATTTCCAATGAGGGAAAATGATGAATCTTGTACTAACAATAAAAATGATGAACACTAGAGAAAAGTGATTTGTAGTCATATATACACATTACTGTTCTAAAATCATAGGATACTTACTTTTTTTTTCAAGCCTTAAGCCTCGCCTGCGTGCATTATAAATGTACATGGAATGCTCATTCCAATGAACTAAAGGCCTACAAAAGCCATATGCCTTTTACATCTTTTATATGCTTTATGGTTAAGGCGTGCACCTTAGTTGCCTACACTATTTCAGTGTTCCTAACTGACTTATTTACAAATTATATTTTGATGTTCTTGTTCTAATATATTGTTGGAATATGAAGGTAAAGTTAGACTCTTTCTTTTTTTTTTTTTTTTTTTTTTTGGAAATCGAGCTGGGTTTTAAGGACCCCAAAACCTTTATACAAATGAAACAAAAGTAAAAACAAATACTGAAACAAACTCTCACAAGAGAGGATTCACCAAAACAAACCTAGACTGTAAACCAACTCAGCCTTTGTACCTTTTGTTTGCTTTCTTAGTTCTATTAGATTTCCGGGGACAGAGTCGAAAATCTTTGGTGTGGGTGTTAGAGAACGTCTTTGCAGCCGATTCTGTAAACACATCATCATCACTGGAGAGGTCTTGCTCATGCTCTTCTTCAAGAACCTGACAAATTTCATGTCTCAATCTATTGCATGTGCGGTTCTTATCCTCTTCCCATACATCTTTTAACCAAATGTAGTTTGCCTTCAGTGCATCTTTGTCATGACTTGCAATAGCTTCTCGCAATGTAGAAGGAACTACATTCCCCTTTTCGTATTCATTTATCATCGTTAACGCATATTCAATCTCAAGAAGAGGAAGAAAACCTTTCGTTTTATTCAGTTCTGCTTCGGTGAGTTGTATCACACTGCGGTGCCCAATTTGCACACCATCATCCTGGGAGCTGTTGTCTTTATTTGCACCTGAACTATTGGCTGCCGGCATGTTGTTGACTTCTCCTACTTTATCATCCTCGATTGAGTTGGGCACAATTTCATTTGGATACTTACTTCCATGTTCTGCCACCAATTCGTTGTCATTCTTGTCTATTGCCAGGTCTTCTACAACTGTTGTCTGATTTGCTTCTGTCACTGCAACATTGATGTCACTCACATTATGGGCACAGCTGTTGAGCATAGCTGTTTCATATTTAGTTGTTTCTCCTCGCTTCCTAATCGCTTTTTCAATCTCACTAACTGTATACCCCGCCTCGAGAAGGCCTTCAGCCGTTGTTTCTTGAGAGGTCGTGTCACTGGCAGGAAATTTCTCCTTACTAACCAACTGATTATCTATTTGGTTATTCTCATCTTCGACAATGTTCTCCATAAGTGACTCGAATTTGTTTGACAAACTCCCTCCTTGATTTCCTCACCCTGATTATTCTTTGCGCCACTCGTGCCAACTTCTGGTTTTGTCGCTTTATTTTTGTTGGCCACTGGAACATATTGTTGCTTGATAATTTTGGCTTCCAGGTTTTGTTTCTCAGTCTTCTCTTCCTTCATCAAGTTAAAGGTTGTCACATTGCCCTTATGACCTAACTTTTTTCTGCAATTTTCCTCCTGATGCCCTAGCAATGAACAATAATCACAATATTTGAACCCCGGGTATTCAATTTTCTGCCAAAAGCCCCTATTGTTAGCCATGTCTATCCAAATTCTATTAGGTAGCTTATCCGCCAAAGACATCTCCACGCAAACACGAGCAGAATCCGAGCGAGATAAACATCGAGTATGATCATCCATGCTCAAAAATCCACCAAAAGAGTTCACAATTGCTTTCAAAAGAGGAGGATGAAATAAATGCAAAGGCAAGTTAGGCAACTCTACCCATAAAGGAACCGAGATCGGATCCGCTCTCAGACTGAAACCATCGTGCCAGCGGAAGGCTTTAAAGCGGACTCCACGAATCAGAACGGAATCTCTCGATAGAACTTTTTTTGCTTCAACCTCCGATTGAAGACGTACCAAAACGTGACGTTGATCAAGTAATCCTAGCGAGAAATCTCCTAGGATACCCCAAGTTTTGTGAATCGAAGCTCGAATGTCGTCCAACATAGGCCGGTAACTAGAGAACTTTAGAACTATCACATGTTTTTCCATGAAAGCTTCCCCACGTGTCTCATCAGACGCTGTAATCCCAATGGCAGGCGCTCCTTCTTTCCAAAATCTAGTTGCTTCCACCTGTATTTCCTTAATCTCATCAACTAGAATTTTCCCTAATATCTGTGCGAAAGTAGGCTTAGGAGCTGCTTCAGTAGGTTCCCTGCCCCCCCAAAGGGGGAGGGTTGACGGCTAGAGGAGTCGTCATAACCCACTGTGTCCTGATCAAGCCAGGCCTGAATAGCGACTGGCGGTGGCCGGTAGATCTGAAACTCTCGCAGAGCCGTCAGATCTGATGAGCAGATCTGAAGGAGATGCAGCCTGAAGGAAGCAGATCTGATGCAGCCTGAAGGAGAGCTGATCTGAAGGACCGAGATGCAGCCCTCTCTCATACTCGCAGCCGAGATGCAGCCCTCTCACAGAGCCCCTCGCAGCCCTCTCGCAGCCGGGATGCAGCCGAGATGCAGAGCCCCTCGCAACCCTCTCGCAAGTTAGACTCTTATATTAAGCATAGATCCTAAACTTTAGAAATTTAAATAGCCAAAACAATTCCGAGACAAGGATTACCCTCTCTGTCTTCATTTTATCTATAACCGTAAGGGTTGGTGCATACCTTGCGCTTCATGCCTAATGCATCACCTTTACAAGAAATTGCTATATTGTCAAGTTTTTTCCTAGAATTTGTGGATGAACCAATTGATTCTTAATGTGCACTATTTCTACAAATCCCAGACAATCTGATTGTATGATTTTCAAAAAGTAAATAAACGATAGATGTTATACTGCCCACATGCTTCCTTCTATCTTTTTATTGACTTCCATGCTTGGTCAACAGGGTATCCAATTCATTGTTGATGATTCTGGTGGCTTCTCCAGTATAGCTGCAAATTTCTTAGAGGATATAGTTGATGAATAGACAAACACTCCAGTTCTACTTTATTCTACACATGCTCCGGACAATTGCATGAATCCAAAAGCTGGAAGTCATCCATCTCAGGAGCTCTTCAAGATGCAGTCTCATTTTCAAGATTACCGTCACTCTCTAGATTGATTGTGTCAATTGGCTTATCCTCTTTGAGTAGAAGTAAGTGTTATTTTCACTAAAAGAAAGTGTTATTTTCATAAGAAAGTTTTTCCAATAAGTACTGTGTTTTTCCTTCGATCCTTTCTATGTATAGCACAATACGAAATTGTTCTTTTCATCTCTCATTTTTCTTTTTCATTGCCTTTTTTTTCGTTTAAAGCCATCTTTGACATGAGCTTGGCTAACTGGCGAGGAAACCAGCGAGGGAGGGAGGGAGGACCCTCCATCCTCCTCGCGATGCGTGCCTCCCATTCCCTGCACGCATCGCGAGGGGGATGGAGGGTCCTCCCTCCCTCGCTGTTTTCCTCGTTGGTTTCCTCGACAATTAGAATTCTTCCTTTGACATATATACCACTTTAGCACTTAATTTGGATGTAGCACTTTAGCACCTAGACTGCGTAAATGAAGATCTCATTGTCAGTGATAGGGTTAGTTTGGATGCATTAGTTGGGATATGCGCCTATCTGAGACGTGAAATGGAAGAAATTGGGATTGCCAGAGCCTTTTCACTTGTAGACTTATATGAAGCTTGGAAACTACATGGAAATCTACATTGGGAAAGGTTGGTCATGCTTACAGAACGTCTTGCTAAAACAAGATTCTGAGTATCTCCTTACCTCCGTTTGCAAATGGTCGTACAAAAGTTGGAGTCCTCTCTGACAAGGACTTCACAAGATATTCACATCAAATGAAGAACTATTTTCGTTTTCTTAGTTTTAGCATACTGATGATCTCCTTGATACATGTATTTTTTTTTAAATACTGATCCAATATAGAAACGATTTTGTAATTGATTGCAACTATATTTCACTTTGTAATGGTTGCAAGATTATTTTAATTTGGGTATTAACATTTGTATTTGAATATTCGAAAATGCTAGGAAACCATGTTTTTGTAACCATGGTGACGTGGCGTGATCTTGAAAGAATGATGAAATCCCCAAAGTGTTTATATGTATATCGAGGTTGTAAAAAGCCTCCTCTAACGATGCCACATCATCCTGGTTATAAAACATGGTTGCAAAACCCGGTTCCCTAGCATCACTCTTGAATATTTGGGTTTTATAATCTCATTGGATGTCATTCATTTGTTGATTTTTTTGTTTATTTAATTAAAAACAAATAAAATTTTACATAATGTTTTTTGTAAAAAAATTAAAAAAATATATTTGTAATACGTCGATGTGTTGCTAATATTTGAACATTGTAACATGCTACAATGCCATTAGCAACATTGGACAACTGTTACGAAAGTTGAAGGTTGTAACTCATTGAGGTGTTACTAATATTTGTAATGCCATAATTTGCAAGATTTTTGTAGTGTTACAGATTTTTTTAGGAACAAAGCTAGTGTATTACAAATTGTCTTTTATGGTGTAGTGCTTGATATATTGAACATTAAAAGCTAGTGTAGTTAGTGGCCGAATGTATTATACGTGCAAGGAACAATTCTAAGCTAGTGTAGTTAGTGGCTGCCTAGACTTACTCATGTGCAAGAGTATCTACATTTGGACGATGGAGTAAATAGTCGAATGTCAATATTTCATATAGCGATAGGGACAGTTGGGTGTAGAAGTAAGACCTAGGTACAAGGGAACACAACCATTTTTTGGCCTGGCTGCCTAGACTTACTCATGTGCAAGAGTATTTACATTTGGACGATGGAGTAAATAGTCGAATGTAAGGGTGGGCATCCCATCCCGCAATCCCGTTCCCGTCCCGATCCCGTCCCGATTTTTCCGGGTCTTAATGGGATTGAATAATTTCATCCCGATCCCGTCCCGTCCCGATCTAGAATGGGATGGGATGGGATGAAGATTTTCAATCCCGCCAATCCCGTCCCGTCCCGAACTAATTTTTTAATATTAATTATTAATATTTTTATTTACTTATTTATTTATTTTATAATGATAACAATTAACCACATTGTATCAGATAATTCAAATAAGAGGAAATTAATGAAACTTACCAACAGTAGCTGATTGAAAGGTAGTCCATCCATCAACAACATTCCTACTGGCCTTCACGACAGTCTTTCCGATTCCATCACCAATGAACATCAACATGGTCTTCTTCTTCGCAACCTCTACATTCTCAAAATATGCCCCTCCCTTTATATAAATGACAAATCTCCTTGTAGTTGAATTAGGTGCTGCATCTACAACTGCACTTATCGTAGTGAAGTTCCCACTCCCATCTTTGGTCACTACCAAATCAAACTTCGTTGTGTTAGTTGCAGCTTGTAGTAGCCTTCGATCTTGCCTAGAGACCCATTTCGGATATCCGCCCACCATTTCACCATACCCCGGGAGTAGTTCATCGTCTTTTGCTGAGTTCTTCGCTTTAGGGATCCTTTTCAGCATTGCAAGAGAGTTATTGACCAAACGAGAAATCTTGTACAAGTTTTTCTCAATCAGGTGTCTGACTTTTCCGTCACTAAAAGCAAACCCATCAAGACAAGTGTATTGATTGGTCATTGCACCACTCATCAAGGTCTGCAAGTCATTGAGATGCCTTGAACTTGAGGTTTTGTTGGCTAAGTCTTGAAGAGTAGATTTCAACTCAATAATGGTTTCTTGAAAGAGTTCTATACAATCATCTAGAGCTCTATTTTGCAGTGGGTCTAGATGTCTGAGCTTGTATTTCAGGCCAGTGCAGTCAGACTCAGAGGTTTTGACTACATTAACTGTGTGGTTGACAGAAGCTGAGATGATTTGTGGCATTGATATGGAAATAAGATTAGGGAACGACGAGACTGTCTCAACACAGAGTTCTGGGTATAAGGTTCCTTCACAAGCAGAATGAGCTACTTGGAGGTGTTTGTGGATGTGTAAATGGTGGTTTTGGGGGGTTTTCTTGAGTGGGGTTATTGAGAAAAGGAGAACTAAGAGAAAAGCTGAAATGGGTAGCAGAGAAAACAAGATTTTGGTTCTTCTTTTGGTGATATTCATGGTGATCGACTCTATTTCTGTTTTTGGGATGTTTGAGAGAGATGAAGAGGGTGAGGTGAAAAAATGGTGTTGATCACATTCAGGTCTAGCGGATCAAGTGATGTGTTGTGATGAGTTCAGTTTTGTTTGTATGGAGCTACTGTCATTTATAGGCACAGTGGACTGAGAGAGTGAGTTTGGACTCTGGTATGGTTCATAGTAATGCGGCTGAAATATGGACTTTAAATGGCATAGATCCAAGACAGCTTACATCACATATGGTCCAGCACCAAGCTTCCAGCAACAGGCTTCCAGCAGTCCAGGCTTCTATTTGATATGTCCAGATTAGCACGCTGATCCCGTCCCGTCCCGAACCCGTTTGGGATGGGACGAGGTCGGGATGAGGTTTTTCCCATCCCGTCCCGTCCCGATCCCGTATGAACGGGATGGGATAGGGATGGGTATATCTCGTCCCATCCCGTCCCGTGCCCACCCCTAGTCGAATGTGAATATTACAAATTGCGATAGGGACAGTTGGGTGTAGAAGTGAGACCTAGGTAGAAGGCTAGTATGTAAGATGGGCGTACCACCCAAGTGGCACAACAAACTCATTCCCTCTTCCTTTCAAAGCCGATGTCTGAGATAGCACATGCAAGCTATTAGCACCCACCATCTCAGGCAGCTTAGAATGGCACCTAAGGCAGGATAACACCATAGTTGAAAGCTTGCTCTTTTCAATAGAAAGTTTATCCAAAATTTTCTCAACAAATATTGTCCGGTGGAAAGTTGATCCAAGATTACAGATGAAACAATGCAAGTGTTCCAAATTCAAAACTAATTAGTCATCTTGAGAATCTGTGCTCATGAAGAGGATTTAATTAGTAGGAATTGTGTATCTAGTAATGAAAAGTATAATAAAATAGGATCTTTATTCGTAAATTATGGAATGATAATAGGTTCTCTGCAAGTAATCCGCATGTTAGACGTAGATTCCGAAATTCAACTTTTTACAATACAGATTTCTGATTGTTCTATATTATGCAGGATAACATTTGATATTTGAATTGATCATGACAGCAATTTATGTAGAGTCCATAACAATAAAAACTATACTCATCGGTTCTTGTGATTTATCATCAATTTTATGAAAACAAACATGCATATGTTGATACAATTACAAAAATTTGGCCCATTGGCATGGTACAATACAAGAAGATGGTTCTTCAAGGTAGTCCAAACTAGCTAAGATGAAACAACCGTTGTTTTCATATTTCTAATAACTGTTATTTAGACGGGTGACACTCAAAGCCAGCTTGTTGGGCCTAAATTTTTCATGTTCACTCTTTGAGTCTGCAAGTTCAGGAGATGGATGCCACTAGCTAGCTAGTGTCTTTTTCATGTGTAACAATAGGCATCTCTATATAAGAAAATGTCTTCCATTGGAGCAATGCTTTGCAGAAAAACATATAAGTCTCATGTTGGAGATGCTCTTAATTAGGTTCAAATACAAATTCTACTTCTTGTCTGCAACTTTAGTTGAATGATATCTGATATATCAACTTTTGACTCAATCATCTGAGTTAGTAACAAGTACCATTGCCGTTTCAAAAATAGGATCCATGCGAGCAGCTGAGTCACAGAGAGTAGGTAGGATAAGTTTTGTGCGCTTTGTCCATTTTGTTCCACCACGTACACCACCACTCACCATTGCACCAAAACACTCAGTCTTGCAAGCTCTTTTGGACCGCCACTTACAAACTTCCCCTCCCACTCTTTTGGCAATTCAATCATTCTCTAGGCTTCTCTGATATATAGCTTTGGCTCCTTTGACCAAAACAAGCAAAACAAACTAAAGATTCTATCAACTCCTTGCACTTACAAAACACTTCATTTTGCTTTAATGTTGGTTTCGCCACTATCTTTCAGAATGTCCCATCTCCATCCATGAGATATGTACTATCTAAATATGTGTTATTGAGAGAGACATAAATCATGAAGAGATCTCTATCTCTGATCAATCTTTAATTTCTTTTAACTTTCAAGCAAATCAATGTGCGATTTACCTTACTATATGCATCACATCACATTTGTTTCTCTATGTCCAAGTATGAATGTTCCACTATTTCTTGTGCTTTTGAGAGAGACATGCTGACACTTATTTTAGTTCCTCTTCAAGAGATGGTCCATGACAACACGTGAAGAGAGGACTAGAGTGAGAGCTTAATGGTTGTTTAAAGTAGAGCATGCAATCCAAGGCAACTTGGAAGTTGGTTTTCACTTTGTTTTAGTGGCACCTTGTCCACTTTTTCCCTTGAGGAATCTCCAAAGGTATCCATAGAATCTCCTATCTCACTATCCCACCAAGTACAAAAGTTGTCTAGGTTCATTGTTTTGTATATAAAGATTCCATTATGTTGTGAACTAATGCATAAGATTTTTGCAATTCAAGCCCAATCTAAATATCCAAGGACTAGATCCGAGTTTATGGATCCATTGTTTTCTTTTATGAATCTATACTCGGGCCTCTTCAACAGTAATCTCTACTATTGTAAATGCGGAGCCCCGGAGGAACAGTGAAAGTTATCTTCAACAACAAATTTGAATATTTCCAAAATGAAAAATTATACCCTACTTAATTGCATGTAAATACAAATCAATTTGAGGGGTTTATTTGCCCATTTCGATCTAAACAACCATTTAAGTACATTAAATAATCAACAACTTTTTTCATTTTCTAAATATATCCTTAAAAAGGTTGGATATTTGATTATATGCCCAACTGAACATTTAAGTAAAACAAAAATGTTGGGAGGGTACTTATGGCATGTGGAGTGTGAAAACAAATTTGTGTTATTTTAGATATGCCCTTAACTAATGAAAAATAATCAAGCCCGTGGAAACAGTAAGCTCCCCAAGCATTTCAAAATTATACAAAGGCCCTAGTACAGATATATATTCATTGATTGTCATTTTTTTTTCAACATCCTTGAGACAAAAATATAAGATGAGTGTTATAATAATTAAAAGGTTTTATACTTGCATGATAATTAAAAGGTTATAATGTCATCTCTACCATTGTAAATGCCCAGAGCTTCGAGGAACAGTAAAAGATATCTTCAATACCAATTTTCAAAACTTATATGCCCGACTGAACTGGAAAGTAAAAGCAAAATTTTAGGGAGGGTATTACTATTTATGGTATGTCTAGTGTGAACACAAAATTTCAAAATTATGCAAAAGCCCTTATACGTATATATTCATTGATTGTAATTGTTTTCAACATCCTTTAGACAAAAATACAAGATGATATAATAATTAAAAAAAAAGTATTGCATTTCTATCATGTAAACTATAATGTCATAGTTTAAGTACCAAAATTCCCTTCATATTAATGTGAAACTACTCACATAGTCGACCAAACATGGATTAACCATATGTAACGAATACACAATTTTATTCAAACCACATAAATAAATAAATTAATAAAATTATGATAATGCTCATGCATGGCGCATGTTCAACAGTTGTTGTTCTTTAAAGTTTGATAAATTGATATTATCTTTAAAAAGTGGAAGCCAAGGAGGAAGCAAATCTACTCGCACATAAAATAAAACCGGAACTGAGGCGTGAGACTACAATATATTTCCTGCTGAGTAGTCATATGGTATAGCTACAAGTTGTACCATGACTACAACTAATACATTATCGTTGGATCCGGGAAAAAAAAGGCCCACTAACAAAAGGAGTAGGCTTTAAATTCGATCTAACTGATGAGGCCGAATCATGATTTGGACCTAAGAATGCCTAAGCCCATTGAAGAGGTCCATCAGATTCACAACTTGTTTTATTATGGAATCAAAAAAATAAAACATGAACATGAACTGGTGGGAAACGAGTACACATGATCCAACCCATCTAACCTATTTTTAGCACAAAAACATGCTTCAACCCGACACCCCGACCTGAAATATCTCAAAACTGACTTAACTCGAAATTGACCTACTAACCTGACACAAAAGAGCTTGATTGAAATGACAAAACTGTTTGACCTGAAAAGTAATAGGTCAAAGGAGTTGACGTTGGTCAGTGTCTAAACTCGTACACGACCCCACTTATGTAACGGATCACACGAGTCAACCTGAAATGACAGGAAAACTAAACAAATGTCTCCAACCCATTTAAATCGAGTCGATTTCGGGTCATGTTATGTTATTCGGGCCAAATTGTCATTCTACTCATAGTCAAAGAAATGATTCATTACAAGAAAATTGGGCTTCGGTGAAGAACAGTGTTTCTCACTAAAACATGTAAATTCGCTATTTTTCCTCAACAGTGACATCGTCACAGCGTACATTACATAAAGCGCATTAAGGAAAGTATTATGTGATAAATTCATTACCCGTCACAGAAAGTCAGCTTACGTGGTGAGTGATTCTTCACATAAACTTAGCGCACAAGTATACAATTAACATGAGTGGCGAATATTTCATCACTCTACAATTTTGTGTGACAAAAAATAGGAGTCACGTATAGTGAGTTTATATGATGAATTGTTCCTCGTTTATGTGATTTATATGTGAGAAATAATTTGTCACGATAGTGATTTCATATACATTAAAAATATCTACTTGTGAAATTTCTGTGAGGAATCTTTCCTCACTTATGTAATTTATACGTGAGGAACAGTTTATCACTATAGTGATTTCATACATTAAATATATTTACCTTTGATGAATTTTTTCTCACATTTTTATTATATTTATGACGATCGCCCATTTATTGTAGTTGTCTACTAGCACATATTCTTAAATGGGATCACCTAAGTTTTTTGTGTAATGCACAATATAAAATTAAAATAGTAGAATTTCCATTCATTACAAAATATTGCATTATTTCATTGCATATGCGAAGTCACATAACCGAATACAATATATATATATATACATCCCCAAACAAGTCTACTATAGTAAAAGTAAGCTTCTTAACTAATCAACATCTATTCATACCCACAACCTCCTTGAATCATTTATTATCATCACCATCATGGTCACCAAGCTCATCAAAATAAGGATTATTTGGATGTACACCACTACCATTAGAATTGCTTGGATCGTGGCAAGAGGAACCGCTATTGGTACGACCTTGCATCATAGTTGCCAAAAAAAATTCTCATTCAACATTAGAAAGTAATGTGTTAGTAAAATTTATTTTTCTAAAAATAAGGTAAAGATGTAAAAAGAAACCACAAATGTTATTTCGCTAATAATGAAAATAGAATGTGAACTATATTTCTCTCTTCCGCCGTTCAACTTCTCATTTATACTCGAGGGGGATTTTATGTTAAAGCTAAATGATGATGAAAATGCTAATCAAGCATATTCTAGTGACATGAGCCTCTTCAGCCCTTGCCGAAATGACGGATACGCTTGGGAAACTATCGTGACATGTTATTTATATTCCACTTTACTTAGTTTACTTCTTTTGTGGAGTTGTGTATTTGACTTTCAGTGATTTATTCTCAGGTCTATAAAGAAACCAATGAAGAAATTTGGCTTGAATATGCTGAGAGTTGTTTTCTTCAAGGCATCAAATTTGGTGTTTCTAACTCTAGAAGCCATCTAGCTCGTGTCCTTTCTCCTTAGCTTTGATTTTACAAATGAACCAGTTGGAAAAACATTTGACAAGTACTTGGATAAAATACCACACTGGGTATGGCTTTCATGGGTTCCTCAACTATTGCTTTCCTTGCAAAGGGTAGAAGCGCCTCATTGCAAACTTGTTCTAGTGAAAATTGCAACCGTGTATCCTCAGGTGCGTAGTATTCTTTCTTCTGGAAATAGTAGCCACTTGAATATGTATTATTTGTAATGTTTTTTTTTTTGGAAGGCAATTATTTGTAATGTTGATGTGCACTTTGTTCGAAATCTCGGGCTGTATATTACTGGCTGCACATATAATTTACTTGAGCGCCGTATGTTGCTAATAAATCTGAACTTGGAAGGAATTTAGCAATGGTTCAGCAAATGATGCAGTAAAATGTCTCTGTGATAGGTGCAAGTACAATGGGCTTGGCTGATGGAAATGCAAGGGGGCAAAATCATAAAGGCAATACATTAAACTCAGATAATCAGGTTCATCAAAGTCCTCAGTCGGGTGGTGCTGGTGGTTTTCATGATGGGAGAAAATCTCATGGACAAGAACCTGAAAGGTCTACAGCTATAGAAGGTAGCATTCATAGTGGACCTGACCAAAATCTACAGCAAAATTCTTCAACCATGAATGACGGTTGTCAATGTTGTATTAAACCATACGTTTAAGACTCTAGTTGATTCAATGAAAACAAGAAGAATAGAAACATACCTTGATCCATAGCAATTTCTCCTTTGATTGTGATGAGTTTGGATCTTTCGATTGATTCAAGCGTTTCCTTAGATTCTCTGTTGAGAGGATACAGAAGACAATGCCAAAGGTTATCTTTTTCACGCATACGCTCAATCGGGGACTAACCCATATTTATAATGCCCATAAGTCATAACCCTTTAACTTACGGGCTGCGAATTTCCAATTCTGCCCCTCATTGAATTAGAAATTACATCCTTATTTACACCATGTTATTTAGTAATACCTTATAATCCAACATCCCTATTAGATCACATATTAGATGGACTACACTTTAAGATAGCAATATACGTTATATTACATATGTGTGCCCACATTATTGAATTTGTCCAACAATCTCCCACTTGGGCCACATATGTTACCTTTAATGTGTATAACCTTATGAGCTTAAAACTTGCTTTCACAAGTAAATGTATTCCGAAACAATCTCGTCCATTGACTATACTGATATAGGATTAAAGCGATTTTCGCCACATGTAGCGTAACTAAATCCATCAATAGTCACATATACCAATATAATCAAATGACATAGATCAAACATGGATGTAGAGCATGGAAATTACATGTGATGTGATCCAAACATGTCTATTTCCAACCGGTCCAACTTTAATCTTTAATGAGATCAAATATATAATAAACAGACAATTGACTGAAGACTTTATTTCTGCAGAAAATACTAAATTACACCAATGTGTCCAAAAATCCAAAACTCCCACTAAACCATGATATCCTCATGTGACATAACACCCATATGAGCAGTGTGCTCATGAAAGACCTTGGGTGGTAATCCCTTAGTAAGCGGATCCACAATCATGGAGTTTGTCCCAATATGCTCTATGAAAATCTGTTTATTCTCTACTCTCTCCTTCACAACCAGGAACTTTATGTCAATATGATTTGACCTAGACGAGCTCCTGTTGTTGTTGGCATATAAAATTGCTGACTTATTGTCACAATATAACTGTAGTGGTATTTCTATGTCATTCAAAATGCACAGCCCAGTGACAAAATAACGCAGCCATAATCCGTGGTTGGAGGCCTCAAAACACGCCACATATTCTGCTTCCCTGGTGGAAGAAGCTATGAGTGTCTGCTTAGCACTTCTCCAAGAAATAGCTCCTCCAGCTAACAGATAAATGTAGCCTGATGTAGATTTTCTACTATCTTGGCATCCAGCAAAATCAGAATCAGAATACCCTATGATCTCCAACTGATCTGAGCTCTTGTATGTGAGCATGTATCATAACCCATTTAGCTGCTTTCCAGTGACTCATCCCAGGGTTATCCAAATATCTGCCAAGCATTCCAACAATGAATGCTATGTCTGGACGTGTACATACCTGAGCATACATAAGACTCCCAACAGCGGATGCATAGGGGATCTTTTGCATCTCTACAACTTCAAGTTTATTCCTAGGACACTGTTTAAGACTGAATTTGTCTCCTTTAGATATAGGGGTATCTTCTGGTTTACAATCTTGCATGCCAAACCTTTTAAGCACTTTTTCTATATAGCCCTTTTGTGATCATCCAAGAATACCCCGAAAACGATCCCGGTATATCTGAATTCCTAAGACAAAAGAAGCTTCACCAAGATCTTTCATTTCAAATTTCTTTGATACAAATCTCTTGGTTTCGTGCAACATGTCTATATTATTAGTGGCAAACAATATGTCATCAACATACAAAACCAAGAAGATATGTTTACTCCCACTGAACTTATGATACACACAATTATCAACAACATTTGTCTCAAAACCAAACGAGACAATTACTTGATGAAATTTGTAGTACTATTGACGGGAAGCTTGCTTGAGCCCATAGATGGATTTCTTTAGTCTGCAAACCATATTCTTTGGGTCTCCAGACACAAAGTTTTCTGGCTGCACCATATAAATTGTTTCATCAATGTCGCCATTGAGAAACGCTGTTTTAACATCCATCTGATGCAACTCAAAGTCAAAATGTGCAACAAGAGCCATGATTGTCCTAAATGAGTCTTTCTTTGACACCGGAGAGAAAGTCTCTTTATAGTCAATGTCTTCCTTTTGAGTGAAGCCTTTAGCTACAAGACGAGCTTTATATCTTTCCACATTACCTTTTGAGTCATTCTTGGTTTTGAATATCCATTTACAACCAATAGGCTTTGTATTTTCAGGTAATGAGACAAGATCCCAAACTTGATTGTCTTGCATAGACTTGTACTCCTCATTCATAGCATCTATCCACTTTTGAGAGTTAGAATCCTGCATGGCTTGATTGAAGTTGATTGGATCAATTTTCACCAATCCATCATTTTCCTCATGTTCTTCGAGAAATACCATATAATCATCCGGAATAGCTCTTCTATTTTCTCTCGTGGATCTTCTTAATGGCATTTGATCTTGAGGTTGTTGAGTTTGTTCTTCTGGAATATTTACTTCAATTTGAGTAGGGAGTAGTTCAACATTGTCCTATTGAGGTTCCAGATCTGCTTCTTGATCAATGACAGGTATTGGAACATGTACATTGTCAACAACAGTAGTAGGAGTCGAAATCGATTCCTCCTCAAAGACAATGTCTCTTACCTTATTTCCCCCCAAACTCGACATCCTCAAAAAACGTTGCTGTCCCAGTTTCAAAAATGGACTTAATAGTGGGATTATAGAACTTGTAGCCCCTTGATCGCTCAGAGTAGCCAATGAAGTAGTTGCTCACTGTTTTGGAGTCCAATTTCTTTTCATTCGACCGATAAGGCCTTGCTTCAGCTGGACATCCCCAAATGTGAAAATGTTTTAGACTAGGTCTTCTGCCTGTCCAAAGTTGATAAGGTGTTTTGGCAGTTGCTTTAGTTGGTACTCTATTAAGGATGTAAGCTGCAGTCTTTAGTGCTTCTCCCCAGAGTGATTCAGGTAAGGTAGAATGACTGATCATACTCCTTACCATGTCCTTAAGAGTTCGGTTTCGTCTTTCAGCTATACCATTCATGCTAGGTGATCCCGGCATGGTGTACTGTGGGACGTTTCCACATTCCTCTAGGAATTTAGCAAATGGTCCTGGACGTTGTTCACCGGAACCGTCATATCTGCCGTAATACTCACCACCACGGTCAGACCTGACACTTTTAATTCGTTTGTTGAGTTGGTTCTCAACCTCAGCTTTGAAAGCTTTGAACATGTCAAGTGACTCAGATTTCTCATGAATGAGATATAGGTACCCATAACGTGAGTAATCGTCTATGAATGATATAAAATATTGTTGACCATTCCAAGAAGCCGAAGGGAATGGTCCACAAATATCTGTGTGGATCAATTCTAAGACGTCTGAAGTTCTGTTTGCACCCAATTTCTTTAGTTTGGTCTGTTTTCCCTTGATGCACTCAATACAGACATCAAAGTCTGAAAAATCAAGAGAATCTATTATGCCATCTGACACAAGTCTCTCCATTCTCGTTTTCGAGATATGTCCTAAACGTTTGTGCCACAGTTTTGATGAATTTCCTTCATTTAGCTTAAGCTTAGTACCACGTGATTCCACATGCAAGGTTTCATTATATGAGGCAATAGTGTCAAGAAGATATAGGTTATCAAATGTGCTTAATGAACCAGTACCAATAATATTGGAATTTAATGAAAGACTAAATTGATTATTTCCAAATGAACAACAATATCCAAATTTGTCCAACAAGGAAATAGAAACCAAATTCCGTCTAAATGACGGTACTACAAAAGTGTCTTTCAGTTCCAAATAACAACCAGTTCCTAAGAGTAACCTAAAGTTTCCTATTGCTTCCACTTCTACCGATTTTCCATCGCCCACGAAGATGCGTCTTTCAGCATCATTTGGCTTTCGGTAGCTCAGACAACCCTGCATAGAAACACTTATGTGAGTAGTAGCACCGGAATCTAACCACCAAGTGTTTCTAGGTACTGAAGCTAAGTTAACCTCAGAACAGACCAAAACAAGAAACATACCCTTTTTAGCACGCCAAGCGTGATACTTGGTACATTCCTTCTTTACATGTCCAGGTTTCTTACAAAAGAAACAACCCTCATTGCCTTTCTGTTTCTTTTGTGTTGGACCCTTAGCAGCTTCATTATCCTTCTTTCGTTTTGTGCCCTTATCTTTAGAGGTGCTTGCAAAATGAGCACTTTCCGTTTTGTCTTGCTTCAACCTATCTTCCTCTTGCACATAGTATGAAATGAGCTCATTAAGAGTCCATTTCTCCTTCTGACAGTTGTAACTGACCTTAAACTGACTGTACTATTGAGGAAGTGATATCAAAACTAGATGCACGAGTAAGTCCTCAGACAACTCAAGCTTCAGTGCTTTAAGTTTTGAAGCAAGATGAGACATCTCCATGATGTACTCTCTAATGTTCCCTTTGCCTTTGTACTTCAATGAAATCAAGCTAGCTAAAAGCGTGCTTGTTTCAGCCTTATCGTTTTTAGCAAAACGCTTTTCAAGTTCAGTAAGGAACTCACTGGCATTGGTCACCCCTGCGGATATTGCACCCCTAAAGGCTTCTGGAATACCTCGCTTGATGAGCATGAGACTCATGCGATTGGAGCGTTCCCACTTCTCAAAGTATTTCTTGGCATCAGGAGTACTTGCATCTGTAAGAGGAGTGGGGTGCTCAATCCTTAAGGCAAGGTCCAGATCCATACATCCAAGAACGATTAACACGTTCTCTTTCCAGTTCTTGAAGTTTGTCCCATTAAGCATGAGAATATTATTTACACCAGCAGATATACTAGTAGCCGACATAGTAGCTGTACAGAGAATAAATTACATAAATAACATATTCACATCATTATTCAATTGCATAAACTTTTAAATTCATACAATAGGTAAATAAAAAACTCATATCAAGATACCTAGCATAGCATTGTTATTTAGTCTTTGGACAGAAATATCAATCTGTAAGTGGTACTCTTCGTACACAACGAAACCAGTCTAATATTCTGCCTTTCTTTGGACTGACATAATAAAAGCATGGTAAAGTAAACTTTATCACATATTTAAGACTAGGGATTATCCGGTCAAAACAATCTTCCTTTGGGCCGATTGTTTCACATGGATATAGCATGCTCACTTATTTAAAATCAACCAATTTTGCTAACAGTGGTTGCTTTGGCAACCTATTAGTTAAATTGTGTAAATTTTAAATAAAGAACACAATAGTGATACATGAAACCAAAATTATAAACTATGTATAAATTGGGAGTATGAACTGAATACAAATAAAAAATGAAATAAAATGTAGCCAAAAAATGAAATAGGTCCCAATAATGTAAAAAACAATATTACCAACAGCAACAGGCCCAATAGTCAAAGTAAAATTTACTAACAGGCCCAATTATTACCAACAGTAACAGACCCATAGTCAAAGTAAAATTTACTAACAGGCCCAACAGCAACATCAGGCCCAAGAGTGAACAGTCGTTAGGCCCAACAGTGAACAATCACCAGGCTCGCCCAACAGTGAACAGTCACCAGGCCCGAGTCACCTCCGACTTTCTATTCAACAGGGAATCAATTTTTTTTTTTTTTTTTTTAATATTTCACTGTACACTGAATTGTATTTGCAATATAATCACTATATTGTATAATCATTGAATTACTGTAACATTGTAACAGTATAAGTAGGTATCACATAATCAATGAATTAAGATAATCACTTTAAAATACAGAAATACAGATTATTAATGCTCAATAGTCCAACATAATATCATATGATATTAACACATTCACTTTAGTCACAATATGATATTCTGTTGTCAATTGTTGGCCCAACAGAATATCATCACATGAATATTATATGAACCCGTCTAAGTGTCGAGGAAAACAGCAAGGGACCCCACAGGGTTGGGGGGTGGTGGGGTAGGGGGGGGGGAGGGAGCCGTCCATCCCCCCGGGATGCGCGCTTGACTTTTCAATGCACGCATCCCGGGGGGATGGACGGCTCCCCCCAACCCTGTGGGGTCCCTCGCTGTTTTCCTCGCCATTTCCCTCGACAATTAGAATTTTTAATATTATATTGATTCTGTTGTATTATCAACATAATATCATCATAGAATATCAACATGAATATCATCACAGAATAATATATTGATGATGTTGTATTATCAACAGAATATCATCGCATGAATCGCATAAGCAAAATAGTGAAAATCGTTTATTACTGTTCACTGTAACAGTGAAATCTTTTTTCACTGTTCATGAATCAATATCACTGTTCACTGTAACAGTGAATCACTGTTCATGTATCAATATCACTGTTCACTGTAACAGTGAAATCTCAGTTTACTGTTCATGAATCAATAAAGAAAATGTTGTTCTATGAAAATAAGGAAAACGTTTTCTTCTTTATAGTTTCACATGGAATCAACAGGAGATGCTCTGATACCAATTGTTGTATTAAACCATACGCTTAAGAATCTAGTTGATTCAATGGAAACAAGAAGAATAGAAACATACCTTGATCCATAGCAATTTCTCCTTTGATTGTGATGAGTTTGGATCTTCCGATTGATTCAAGCGTTTCCTTAGATTCTCTGTTGAGAGGATACAGAAGACAATGCCAAAGGTTATCTTTTTCACACATATGCTCAATCGGGGACCAACCCATATTTATAATGCCCATAAGTCATAACCCTTCAACTTACGGGCTGCGAATTTTCAATTCTGCCCATCATTGAATTAGAAATTACATCCTTATTTACACCATGTTATTTAGTAATACCTTATAGTCCAACATCCCTATTAGATCACATATTAGATGGACTACACTTTAAGATAGCAATACACGTTATATTACATATGTGGGCCCACATTATTGGATTTGTCCAACAGTCAAAGCATATTAAAGCGAAATGGTACTATTCAATTGGTTGCTTCGACAACTACTGCATTTGATGTTGCAAAAGATATAACGGAATTTTTTTTTTTTTTAAAATCACCGGGCAAGGAAGTCCTGTGATTTGTTGTAGCTGAGCAGTGCTCTGGTGTTGCAGCAGTGCAGTGCTAGGGGCGCGTTGGTGATGTCTGGTTTCTGTTTCGGAGCTGGTACAAGTTTCTCTGGTATCATCAGAGCAATTCTATGTTTTTACACCAGAGTGTGATACTGTTCTGCAACAACAAATGGTACAGAGTATTGTTGCAAGTTTTGAAATAGGGTGTTTTTGGTTCTGCCAGCAACAGGTAATGGTTCGCTTTCAGCTCCAAGGAGACGAACAAACACTTTTGTGGCAGGGAAGTTTATTTCTGTAATTACTGGGCAGGGAGTTGATTTGTTTTGTTGCAGCAAAGTTGCTCTTTTGCTGTTTCATTGCAGCAGAACAAAGTCTTTTCATGCTTTGCTTCGCAGAAACACCTTGTCTTCAGGTTGTACCAAAGCACGAGTTAGTGCTATGTTTGGCTTTAGCATTTGGACTCGGATGTGATTGGTGTAATTTTACTAGATTAGAGTGGAGGTTCGTAGGTGACTTTCATGAGAAAAAAATTTATCATTCGGGTAAAGTCGTAATGTACCCCCAATCTATTCTTTAATCTATATTGGACAAGTAATAAAGGTCCGACATCTAGAGGTGCCCCTCCGTACTGGAGGTTTTTTTTTTTTTTTTAAATGCTAACCTAGCTAGTGAACTTGAGGTGAGGATAGTTTTAATCTTTGTTTTGTTCAGTGAGAATCTCCTTGTAAGTTTTGACCCTCCTATCAATGCAAGAAAAAAACTAGATAAATTGAGTATAATACAAAAATTGTACTTTCTGGTTTTATCAGCATATTTAATACCAAGATTAGGGATAAAAGAAAAGGATAAAGTATAAATACCTGCAATTGTGCATTCAACTGCTAATTCGACGTAATTGTTCCTTTAATAGTCGATTCTCCTTTTGTAGACTAAGGAAACATGTTGTTGATAGCTTGACTTGATCTTTAATCTCATAATCTAAGAACTAGAAGCCAGTGATGAGGGAAAGCTTGAGCTGGAAAATTCCATACGTGGAAAAACTCCTACGCCACAAATTGACCTTGTTTTCCTCCCTAGTTTCCCACCCATTATTTCAAACTCACCCTCTAATGGGACTTGTATGGAATCAGATGGAGTCTCCTCAAGTGCTTTGATCAGCTGCTCCTTAAGGTCATCTCGCATTTTGTTCATATCATCCTGCAATTATATATTTATAACATTTAATTGCAAGTATATATATGTCCAAACAACTAACCATCATCATGCATAAATAAAAAAAAAGCCTAGTAGTGACTAACATAAGTCTCTTTAGTAGTGTCATTGATACAATGGTCATTCTTGTCTTTGTGGAGAGTCCCCCATGTTTTTATCATAAATAATGGTGCACCATTCTGCTCAAATTACAATAATAGTAAAAAAAAACAATGCACATGCTCAAATTACAATAATAGTAAAAAAAAAAAATGCACATAATAATAATAATTAGCTTTGTTTTTAATACCTTGTGAGATTTCTCAGCGTGCTGAAAAATGGCTTCGCACCTCTCTTGTGATGATACTTTTGTTGTTGTCGGTTTGGAGCATTGATTTTGGAAATCTCTTGTATTTTTAAATTTTGCATGTGACATAGAAATTATAAAAATGAAATGCAAATACATCAATTATATTTGAAACATCTATCTGAAAGTCTTCAAATCCATAAAGATTACACAACCACTACCAATGACTTTCTGGCCTCCCATTCCATATATCAGATTGCAGAGTAGCTCGTCCTTTCTCACATGTTCCATATTTCAGTAAGTGTGATGCAACCTCCACTTGAACACTGAATATAATTTTCCCATCTTTGATCGACATATTTTAGAATCTTGGAATTAGACATATCCAACTCAAACAATACTATGACGAATGAGTATTTGCAATAATTATAATCATGAGCTGAAATTAAAATTACCAATAGCTTTTCCCACATTTTCTTCTTGTCATCTATAGAGACTTTGCTCCATCCAAGATAACCAACTAGTGCATAAGTCCTAACATTGTTACCAATCTCAGAAATGAAAAGGGTACACACTAATTCGTCATTAGGAAAATGATACTTCATATTAAAAGTAACAGGCATTTTTTTCAGCCATTTGCCTCCAAAATTTTGTGGAAACCTTTGCCACACGATTCTCCATGCTTCCTTTTTTCGGAAAAGTCAAAAGTAGTGTCCATCAATGATATATAGAATGAGTAGTTTCATCAAATAAAAAAAAGGCATTTCACTAATAATAGTTATCATATACAAACTAAGTAGTTTCTACTTGAACCATCTTGAGTTTCTGCCGAACTAGATGGAGATTGTTGTGACAAAGCAGGCGGAGATCGTCGAGAAGGAGCATGTGGTAGTAGTGGTTCTTGGGGTAGGGTGGGGATGCAGCAGGTGGAGATCGTCGAAAGGGAATAGGTGGGGGAGGTGGGGATTGGGGTAGGGATGGGGATGCAACACGTGGAGCTTATCGAGAGGAAGGGGGAGGAGGAGGTGGGGTGGTGGTGGTTAGGGTAAGGGTAGGGGTGAGGACGCAACAAGTAGTGGAGGTGGTGACTGAACAACAACACTAGGTGATGTCAGTGGTGCATGGTCCTTGACCTTTTTCACTCAAGGATGAAGAGGCTAAGCTTACCAGTTCATCCCTTTTGTCGACAAGCATTTTCACCTATTATCCGAATTTTCTTATGACGAGGAATATTTTTTAAACTTCTTAGTATTATTGATGTTTAATGATCATATTTAAGAATAACACTACAACATGGACACTAGAGCCTGTCATGTTGAGTTGGTTTTTCAAATATTGGATTTTGTTACTTGTAGATTAAATTAAGGAAACAAGTTAATGTAGAACATGAACAAGTTAATGACTCGGTAAAACAGGGTGTTGGCAAATAGCTTTATTCATGTTTTGGGTGGGAAGTAGAGATTATGAATAATTTCTTTGATACTACGCTTAATAACACTTGAGAAGTTATCATATTTCAAAAACGTTTGTCGCTTTAATTTAGATTTTCTAGTTGTATAATCTCTTCAATTTAAGCTCTGCAATCAGTGCAGTTTGGCCAGAAAGGAATCCCCTACTTGAAAAGCATCAAACTTGATCTTGAATCCAACAAGATAGCAGACTTCATCAAGTTTGATGTTGGTAATGTTGTTATGGTGACTAGTGGAAGGAACGCAGAACATGTTGGAGTTATCAAGAGTAGGGAAAAACACAATGGTACATTCGAGACAATCCATGTTCAGGATGCTACTGGTGAAACGATTTTACTATTGATAAGGGAACAAAGCTATGGGTAACTCTTCCCAAAGAAAAAGGTATCAAACTTTCTATCATTGAAGAGGCGATAAAGCGTCTTGCAACTCAAGGAGGTGCAATTGCCTAATTTTGTGTTGCGATTAAGTAGGTTTACGTTTACGTTTCATTTCATACTTTGGTTTATTGGTTTTTATGTTCCTAGTAAACGCTGGACTTGAGTTATTATCCTCACTATTTTTAGTTTTTTTTTTTTTTTGAGTTATTTCTCTTTTGACTCCATTAGTTTACGTCTATGGCACCCAAATGTGTATTCCAGTTAGACACCCACTCTAACTCCTGACTGTTAAGTCAAAGATATTAACCAACTTAAGTCATCTATATATTCCTTCAAAACCAAATAACCCATATTGTTTAAGTAATGTATCAGACACATGACAATTTTATTTTGAGATAAAATATTTGTGTATCTAAGGCAACCTTCATCAAATCTTCTCCAAAAATTTGTTTTCCTACAACAAGTTTCTTCTCTATCTGCAAACCAAAAGCTAAGGGAGGTATTGGACTCGAGTAATTCAATCAAGTTCTCCTCTCCAATGAATGTTGAGATTTGATGGAGAGGATGGATCTTTACGAAGAAGAATTATCCAAAAGAGGTATGGGCTCCTTTGGAAGAGTTTGGTACACCAAACCAAAATATCCACTAACCCTAATGGTTTTGCTAGGTGAAAAGCCATGAGGAACCTTAATTTTCAATTTGAAAGACATGTATCCTTCTAGAATGGGCATCCCCACTCAGTCAATATTTCCATTCCATTTACTGTTTGCCTTTGCAGAAAACAAGTTGAGTGGCTGAGCTATTTCAGTGAACTAGTCGCGGTACTTCTGACTAAACTGCAGCTGACATAGAGGTTGAAGACTTGATTCTGCTGTTGGAAGGTCTGGAATTCATCAACCCCAATTATCAGGACACATGGAGATGGGATGACAACAATCCGTTGGACCAAGTTTCATCCTTACCTTTGCATGCAAACAATGTTTGTCCAAAAAGATAATGAAACCTAATAATATACTACTTGCACAATCAATTTAAATAATGAAAGCAATCAATTAAAAAAATGGTCTAGGATTGCCTCGAGATGCATATAGATTTGTATCCATCTTGAAGAAAAAATGGTAATTGGGTCTTTAAAGAAAATATGAATGGTTTAAGTTGGTCAATATCTTTGACCTGGCAGTCAATACTCAAATTGGATGTTTGACTGGAATAGTCATAAACTAATGAAGGATCAAAAGGAAAATATCTCTTTTGTTTTTGGAATGATGCGGTTATTTATGTACTAGAGATTTTGGTAAGGCTGTTATACTTGCTTGTTATGCCAAGTCAAGGGTAGATTATTTTTATTTTATTTTTTCCAGTGTTTGTCTTTCTACCTGATTTTTCTTCAGTGAAAGGGATGGATTGTCTCATTTTTCTCTTAGTTGCATATTTACTTTATTGTTAAAAAATATTGAATAATAAGTGAATAATAAATAAAATTATTGAAAGAACAAGCTGGTGCTTTTCAAAGGGGTGCTACCACCTCATTCTTGTTTTAGATTGAATAAGTAATTTTGTTCAAACAGATTTAGGGGTTTTTAAACTCTTTGTTTTGGTTTTAGTAATCCAACTCTTCTTTTTTTAGGAATTTGGATCAAAGTCTGTTTCAAGAATGAACTAGAAGCAATTCCAGCCCCTTCACCACACCCTATTTCAGGCAACACCTCCAGAAAAACAGAGTGCAACAACTCTGTTTTCCAGTTTGACAACAAAAACAGAGTAAACAAAATGGCTTAAGCAATTGAGAAAAGTATGTACAAACAGTTTCAATAAGGAACAATTGATCATTGCTGCAAACCCATTCAAATAATAAAGTATTGTTATTATCATACCTGTTGATGATACACCAAAACAATCATTTCTCTGCATCATACATGTGTCATGATAATCTTGAGGAATGATAGGCTCTAGCATCAATTCAACACTTATTCGACTCAAGTGGTTCCAGTGTTCTAAAAAGCGCTAGGCGGTGGGCGGGCGGCGAGCAAGTGCCTAACGCCCAAGGGCCTAGGCAGCACCTAGGCGGTCTTAGGTTTTGTATTATAACTTTAATAATTTACAAAAGTTAAGCATAATACCTTATCAATTACATCCAATTTAATGCCAAGATACATATGCAAAATTTAAAAAATGAAAAATTAACAATCATGAACAAAATTTATTAAAACTCAAATGACTGAAGTTGGTCATGATGGGTAGTTTATACAAAATTGAATTGTGGACAAATATCCAAACCTACTCTTTTATTTTTCTTCAAATTGCATGAATAACCTCAGTCATGTTTGATAAAATCTACATTACTAAAGTTGGTACCGGCAGATCCTTTGAGAATTCTATTAAATAATCATCATTTGCTACATTTAGACATATACTGAATAAAAAACAATAAAATTGTTTATTTCTAAAAAAGAGGAAAGAAAAATAAAATAAGAACACAATCAGCCTTATTAAAAATTAAAAAACAAATCGCCCAGACCCGCCTAGACTGCCCAGAACCCGCTCAGCCATTAATCTGGGCGTTTTTCTAACGCCTAGCGCCTAGGCCGATTTTTAGAACATTGAGTGGTTCTAAGCTCACCCAATGCAGTCCGCTAGACGGGCTGAAATTCATACAGCCTGCTAAGCCCATGTGTTTCACAGTCATCCTCAATACCCATAAGCCCTGCTAAGGCAAGTATCTCAAATATCAGCTTCGGATGGGCAATTACAGGCAAATTCCAACGTTTATATCATACATGGAGACTTTTATTTACAGACTACTCTCGGAACGGGAACTATCTCCCGCGTAACTAGAAGCACAAGGCTAACAAGGAAACTCCCCTTTACCGAATTCTAGAAGGATCTTTACGAAGATCTTCTTCCCTAATCTACGCCATTGATGGCCTGGTTGACCAGGACTCCAACACTATAAATAAGACATGAGGTTGGTAAGCTAAGGTACGGTACAAATTCTCTGTTTACAGCATTACAACTTCCTCATATCTTTGTTTTACTTTAGCATCGGAGTGACATCGGCAACCACAACGGTGGTTTGTGGCTCACGTGCGTTCCTTGTGCAGGTCAGCAGGTCAAAGTCAAAGCAGGGAGCAAAAAATGACTGCATCAGTTTGGCGCCGTCTGTGGGAACGACAAAGTTCCTAACCTTTCACTAGCATCATCTCTCTTCAGGAAACAAAGAGATGATAATCACTAAATCACACAACAATGGAGAACAAGGAGACACGTCAAACGCCCAGACTGTCGTTATATCGCCACTCTCAGCAGTGCCGGTATCACACGAGCAGCAGACTTACGCCCCCGTGTCAACCACAACAACAACAGACCCCAGGATAGATTTGGTGTTGTCTCAAATAAAACAATCGCCAAAACAGTGGAGGCTCTCATACAACAGAACCCTCCACCCGCTAATGGAGATCAAGAACAGCACAAACTTCTATCTCCGGAAAATAGCAGAGAGCAAGCACAGGAGAGTCAAGCCCCTGCTAGTTCTCATTGGACTAGAAGAGGTGGTGCAGCTAATGCAGAACCGACTCTTAGGGTATAAAGGCTCACCCTTAAAAACCCTTTCCGCAGAGGGGCACACGACCCAAACGTGTTGTACCATCTCTCTGTTCTACAGTTCGTGGACCATATCATGAACGAGGCTCTTCCAAAGAAGTTCACGTCTCCAAAGCTCGACTTCTACGACGGGACCACCGACCCATTCGACAACCTACACCATTACCAACATGTAATGGCACTCAAAGAAAGATTTGAGCAGGTGATGTGTAGAACTTTCCCTACTAACCTGAAAAAGTCAGCACTAACGTGGTTCCACAACCTACAGCCAAAACCTATCAACTCATTCAAGAAGCTGGCGAAGGAGTTCCTGACGTAGTGTCTCCGAAAAGGCCCACACTACATACGCTACCTGAAGGAGAGATCTAATGAGACACTCAGAGAGCATGTCACACGCTTCAACGACGAGTTGACACTCATTGACAGCTGCAGCGATGGCACGGCCATGTTGACTTTTACCGCAGGCATAAAAGAGGGAAAACTTTATGATTTTCTCACCTTGGAACCTCCTTTGGATATGACGAAACTCCTTAAGGGCGCCTAGAGGTACATCACCCTAGAAGATATGAGAACTGTGAAGAGGAAAACAGAAGTTGAGAAGAAGCCCTTCATTCCTAAGTGTGGGAAGGAGGGAATAAGGCATGAGGATGAAAAAGGAGAAAGCGAAAGCGCAATGACAATAGGTCAGACCCTGGTCGGGCCAGGCCAGAGAAAGCATCCAATTACGTTGGATCTAGATCCATGACCCCCTATCGAACGTCCTGAATACCATGAAAAACTGAAAAGATCTAAAGTGTGCCCCGAAGCATCACGGAGACCCCTCCAAACCTGACAACAACTATTACTTCTCATACTACAAGGAGGGTGGCCATGACACCAACGACTACAAAAGTCTAATGTACGAGATTGAGTATTGGATCTGTAGGGGCAAACTAAAGAAATTCTTGGGTTCTGAGAAGTAACCACAATGACCCAGGGACAGGGGGAGTCAGTCAAGGAGATCGAAAAGGAGACTCCAGGCATAACCTATGCCCTTCATGGAGTCGGACCGGATGAAGACCAATCAAACAGGTCACGCAAACAGACTCTACTGGAGATGCAGACACAACCTGCAGATGAAGATAGACGTATTTACTACTCGAGGGTGAAAAACCCAATCCCCACCCTAACCTTTACGGAAAGACCTTGAAGGAATCCGAGCATCGCACAATGACGCTCTCATCATATCGGTCTTCATTGCAAGGTGGGAGGTAAAGAGAGCCCTGGTGGATACGAGAAGCTCACTCAACGTCCTGTTCTACAACGACATTTAGCAGTATGGACCTCAAGGAGAAGAGCCTGACGTCCTCAGACTACCAGCTGATTGAATTCAGCGGAGAGAAATGTTTTTCGATCGGGAATATAATGTTAGCAGTGGTGGCAGGAGAGCCACAATTGAGAAAGGTCATGTTCCTGGACTTCATGGTAGCGGACGCGCCGTCGACCCACAACCTTATCTTGAAAAGCCCATGGCTCCACCAGATGGAAGCAGTAGTTTTCACCCTTCACCAGTGCGTTAAGTACACCGCTAACCACTCAAAATGAACGATGCATTGGGACCAGCCTACGACACGAGGCTGCCATTATGCTGCACAAAAGCAAATAGAATGTTCCCAGATCCAACTGGATCCCACAGCGCCATCGAAACTAGAGCCAGACCCAGTGACTGTGGATGCATCATCCACTCGCACGAGATCCCAATAACGGTGGCCCATTAAAAACGGGGGACATTCAAGCGGTACAAAAGCAATCTGCTATTCAACCCAGCAGAACGGAGAGGTCAATGCAAACAGTAGTAAGACCCCCCGAAAATTTGGTGGCGTGGAAATTAACCCCCATGCAAAGTTTACTCTTCAATAACCTCGGAGGCATTAGCGAAGCTTGACAGTTCGCTGAAAATATCAACGATCCAGCAAGGGCCATGCGAATTCACTTTAGGGTCGGATTAACTTCCCTCCGCCAACAGTTAGTCTATTTCAATTGTTTATTTTCATTTCCATAGTTAATGTAGAGTTTTAGTTCTTAGAAGCTTATGTGATTTGTAATCATTTAAGAAATAAAAAAGAATTACACAAACACACTCTATTGATTAATGGAAAGATATAACAACAAGCGCCCTGAGGTGGATACAAAAGACTACATACTACGAGCATCTAAATCCGATGCGACATAAAATAAATACTCGCCTAACACAATCCGACTCCAGAAGACGTCTAAGGTACCCAAAGTAGGCTCCGTGAACTCTCCGATGAACATTATCCGCGAGCAACAATAGGACGAAGGACTGGCATGAACAAAAGCAGGATGAAATAACACGTCTAATTCAAGGCCCCTGCGGACACAACCATCAAATATGGTCTGAGGTGGTAAAAAATCAGCAACCGGGGGACGCGTGAAACACCAGCCAAAGCTACGGCAAACTCACACGCTTCATCTGATCGACCAGACGAGCTTGGGACAAGTATCAGATGTCCAGCTCTACACCGACCCGAGATCTCGAATTCCAGCACAAGGTGAGACAATAAGGTTAATCGAGAAGTGATGGAGGTGACCGCTCTGGTGTTGGCTGCTAGTGTTATCTCTGAAATTAAGCGCTCTGGAGCAACAACAGGGCACCAACGCATAAACAACAGACTCATTTTGGGAGGGAGTTCGTACTTCTTCAAAATCTTAGAAGAAATTACGAGATCTCAGAAAGCCAATTGGGTGCTCACCCAAAGCAGGTGATCACGCATAACAACAAGTCTTATCAGGACTCATGGGCGCAAATGTCAAAACATTCGAAGACTCCAACGTTGAAGATCTCCCTTCAACCTTTGAAAAATCCAAAGCATGTTCTTCAAGTAAAAACATTACAGGAGATACGCTCTGCAGAAGATAATGTCTGCAATGATGAAGACAACATTATATAGAGATAATGGTTCACCAAACAGGAGCTTCAGCATTAACTGTCAGCATTGAATACCGTATGGGAAACGAGGAGACGACGGTTCCAAGGAAATTGCACAAGACCATGTTTGTCCAATCAACGAGGCTGCACACAACCCCATTAATTGGGGGGGGGGGTGACCGATACTCAACCATCTCGCGATCTACGCCGTACGCATGTTACCATGCGATCTATGCTATACACGTAATATATTTCGTAAAATAAACCCTAGTTCTCACTCTATGGGCCCATGGGCTCGACCCACTATTCAAGCAGTATTCTACCACAGGCCTGACACAAGCATTAGAAACCCTAGTCATTCTTGACACGCAGATCACACCTGCATATCACCAGCTGATTCAAGGTACTTCTATCTCTTCAAAACTCGTCCGCACAACGCACTCCACTCGTGGATATAGGTTCACACGCCCGCAGATGGCGAAGCCCCCCACCTAGCCAGGTTAGCTTAGTCAGCCTTGGCTGACGACGGAGACTTCCGGTTCATCCTGACACCTAGTCCGCCCAGTGCGGATGTTGACGATTTAGGAAGTGGGAGTCTAATCAGCGCTATCATGCTTGTTGATGATGAATCGCCAGGGACTGTTGCCCATTTCGAGGAAAATGGTCGCCGATTGCCCCCAAATTGCTCTTCTACAGACTATGATCACCGAATTACCAACCCCAAATTTGTAGCCCCCGTTGCGCGGGTGCAGATGGTTTGGAAGGTGGGAGCCTAGTCAGTCCCAAACTAATTATGACGACTTTCCACGGGACCACTGTTCTTCTGCAGACCATGGTCGCCGAAAGCCCCCAAATTTGTAGCTCGATGTGCACGGGTGTAAATGATTTGGAAGGTGGGAGCCTAGTCAGTCTCGAACAGATTCCGACGGTTTGCCACGAGATCACTGCTCTTTTACAGATCATGGTCGTTGAATCCCCTTGTCTCAAACTTGTAGCCCGCTACGCGCAGTTGTAGATGGTTTGAAAGGTGGGAGCCTAGTCAGTTCCGAACTGATGTCGACAGCTCGCCACGGGATCATCGTTCTTCAACAGACCATGATCACCGAACCTTCACTTCATGAACCTGTAGTCCACTCTGTTCAGACATAGATGGTTCGGAAGGTGGGAGTCTAGTTCGTCCCGAACTGATGTCGAAGGCTCGCCACGGGATCACCGCTCTTCAACAGACCATGATCGTCAAACCCTCACTTCATGAAACTGTAGTCCACTTTGCTCGGACATAGATGGTTCGGAATGTGGGAGCCTTAAACGGCTCGCCACTCGACCACCACCCGCTTTCGAAACAGCGGTTGCAGAGATAAATCATAGCTCAGGCATGGGTTGCTCACATGGGCTGACATTCTATTATCAGAAAAGGCCATTCATGTCGACCCATAAATCGTCCTGCCAACACGCGAACGAGTGCTACATGGAATGCCAGCCTGCGCTTACAAAACCTGACTCGGGACAAACGCTCTAGCTCAAAACAACGCATGTGCTCGACTATCACAGTTTACTCATGCTAGCAACCACAATCGACAGTCAGGTGGGCGAAACAAGCCCCCAATGGCTTACCTTAAGGATGGGCTATAGCTGGATAGCATAACCCGCTTCTAAACCATTCGCGGAACAACCACTATTGGATATAACTAAGCAACATTGATTATGATGTCTCGCAACTCAAATGGTCAAACTCTCAATGGCAGACAGACCACTCGCCTTCCCATCGACCCGACCAGCTTATGCCAAAGTAAAACGACAAGGCAAAATGGAAAGCGTACAATAGGGAAACTGAGCATAATACGGGTACAGAACATACTCAAGATAGATCTGTTTTCATTAACAGTTGAAGCAAAAATTTTACGAGTGTACAAGGTCTAATCTTCATCAAGAGAGGGTACAAAAATAGAAGAACTAAGCTTAACGAATAAGGGAGCAGGAGTTGCGTCCGTACACGCCGCAATCTGAGCATCATGATCCGGATCGCCTTTTTCATCCAATGATGCAGAAACCACTAATAAGTCTGCATACAACGTCTTCTTATAGTGATCGAGGTCCCATTTCGGATGCTTCTCATTTATCAGCGCCAGCAACTCTAATCTACCGTGTACAACCCAGCGGAATTCACACTTGCCTTTTTCCTAGAGAAACTCTTGCTCGTGCGCCTTCACTACAGCAAGTTCATGCTCCAACAACTCCAGCTTGCTTGTGAGCGCATCGACCTAAGATTGCTCCGTGGCCAGACTGTTCTTAACAACACTGAGCTCATGTTGCTCCAGTTGAAGTTGTTCTCCAGCCTTCCTCGCTACTTGAGCATTGAATTTCATGTCGGCCTCTAAATTGTTGCCTTTAGGCAGCCCAATCAATCTCCTTCCTGGCTTCCTCCTTAGCGAGATATCACAATTCAGAATGCACCTCAGCCGCAGCTTCCTGCGCAACCTCTAGATCACGGCAGATCAGATCCAACTCCTGCTTGAATGTGTCCCTTGCGAACACTGCCTTTGCCAAATCAGACTCAAGGGTCTCCAAACAAACCCTCTGAGTCTCAGCAACAACGGCTAACTGTTCCAACCTCCTCTCATCGGCCTACTTACTCAACAACTCAATTTCAAAAAGCGCGTTAGAATACAACCTTTACATGTTCGAAAAGTTATGCTCCATGGTGTACACCCTCTCATGAGCCGCTTCAACTTTCATCCCAGCGACAGCCACCTGGCTCAAGTGATACATTTCCAGCATAAGGTACTTTAAACCCTTATCCATACGCCCTTCTAGCGTATCCTCTTCGGTTTTGGAGCGTGATCTATCAGCCAACTACGACGCATGCTTATATGCTTCCTCGAAGCATAATCCACATCAAATTCCTGGTGCCAGGCCTGATTGCTCATCTTCACCAAGTCCGGAGGAAACAGACTTATCTGCGCATCCTGATAGAGCTCTATCCACAACCTTCCTAGTCTCCACTGCTCCCAGGCCCTCCTCCATTGCCTTTTCTTTGTCACCAACAACCGACCCTTTATTACGAGGCGACTCAGCGAAATCCAGAGGAAGAGAAGGAAGCGATTTTTCCAAATGACCCTCCATCACCCTAAGATGCAGCCTAAAGTGAGATGAAAACAATGCGGACTATGAGAAACATGGCTTGTGTCACCATAGCCACTATCGAACAACCCACCAATGGAACGATTGGACTCCGGAAACCTCAGGTGAAACATCATCAGTACCCTCTAGCAGAATGATATCGGACGGATCAACACCAGTAGAAGCCGCCAGAGCAGCCAGCATCAGCTTAGAGCTTCTCTACAAGCAACGCAATGGAATCGAAAGATAAAGTTTCTTCGGATAAAGTTGGATCAACACCAGTAGAAGCCGCCAGAGCAACCCACTGCAAATAAAGTTGGTAGTACATATGACTTCTCTACACTCTTCTTCGGCAAGTCGCAAAATTTCTTTATAGTGTTTCGCTCCTCTGGGGTAAGAAGAGTAGTGAAAAACCTCCCTGCGAAGAAACATGAGCAACGGGCATACAAGCAGCGCAATGGAATCGGAAGATAAAGCTACACTTACAAAGTGGCTTGAATTCTCGTTTTAATGGACGATCCTTGAACTGGAAGTACTTTGAATCCGCAGGAGCCAAAAAGTAGTACTTCTGCCAGGACTTGAAGTCATCCGAAAAATTCTCAAAGCAAGCCGGCGACATCATCTTACGAGCGGCGTGATCGTTCATCCGAGAAGAAGTTAGCAATTGGATCACCCGCGAAGTCACGCGGACGCCAACTTCCTTCCCTTTCATCAAAATGAGAAGAACGATCCTGTACCCATTGGGTATCAACTGGATAGGAGGGATTCCAAGAAAATCCAAGAAGTCCCAAATCACATCAAGAACAGGGAAGCATACTCTAGTTTGGAGCATCTCGTGGTGCAAACAGATAAACCCCACCTGTGGAAACATTGGCGTCTAATCATCTTTTAGAGCATATAGTGGCAGGTCCTCAAAGACCCCGAACTTCTTCCAGATTTCAGCAAGGCACAATTCAGAAAGCGATTTGTCTTTGAATAACTCAAAGCCCTTGGCCAAAGTCGCATCATCAAGATGATTTTGGTGAGCCAGGAAGAAGATGAACAATCTTTTCCATCAGAAGATGAACATAACAAAATCTCTAAAGAAAATTGAAGAGTCAGTCTCCGCATAAAAGAAGACTTGAATAGGGATTGGGTTCCCGCCTCTTCTCCACTGAAACGATGCACATTCAAATAATGAAGCGCGGGACTCAACCAACGATTCAGACTCAATCATCATGAGCGGCGTATTTTTTCAAGAAGTGACTTAACAAACCGATGTGATGGCCCACTAACTCGAGGGGAGTAGATGATGATACACCAAAACAGTCCCTCCTCTGCGCCGTACACGTGTCATGATGATATTGAGGAATGATAGGCCCTGGTGTCAGCCCAACACTGATCCGACCCAAGTGGTTCTAAGCCCGCGCAATGCAGTTTGCCAGACATACTGGAATTCTTACAGCGTGCTAAGCCCACATGTCTCACAACCATCCTCAGTACCCGTAAGCCTACTAAGGCAAGTATTTTGAGGATCAGTTTCGGACGGGCAATTACAGTAACTCTTTGCTTCCAACTAGGAAGCAAATTCTAGAGTATATATCACACATGGAGACTTCTATCTACAGACTACCCTCGGAACGAGAACTATCTCTCGCGTATCTAGGAGCACAAGGCTAACAGGGAAAATCCATTTTACAGCACGACTCCTAATTAGAAAAGGATCTCCACGAAGATCTTCTTCCCTAATCTACATCATCGATGGCCTGGTTGAACAAGGACTCTATCACTATAAATAAGACATGAGGTTGGTAAGCTAAGGTACGCTACAAATTCCTTGTTTATAGCATTACACCTTCCTCAGATACCTGTCTGACTTTAGCATCAGAGTGCCATCGACACCACAACAGTGGTTCGTGGCTCACGTGTGTTCCTTGTGTTGGTCAACAAATTTGCAGGTCAAGGTCAAAGCAAGGAGCGAAAAACGACTACATCACCCATAAACTTCAAAATTAATGCAAGGGTTCCTCTTCTCTATCAAAATCAAAGTAACTACAATTAAATCCCTCTAGCACAAAACCCTAACAACAAAATCCCCTAACCCCCTTATTGACTGAAAACGAGAGATTGATGGTGGAAAAACAAATTAAAAAAAAAAGGGACGATCAAATGAAATAGAAAGTGGGAGACCCACCAGTACCACGTTTTTCTTCGTAGAATAGAAGGAGGAGGATCACCTCCTTGAAGTGTTGTTGCAGTCGCAATGAGCAAGAAGAGATAATCGTGAAGGGAAGAACTGGTGGGCTTTAGGTTTGCGGGATAAAAAAGTTTTTTGTGCATATTAGGAAGATGTACGGCCAATTTTTATTTTTTCACTCTTCGGTTTTTTTTTTCTTCTCTTGGGCTGAGCTTGGATGAAATGTAGTGTTAATTTTTTTTCACCAAATATATTTCATTTAGGTGTCAATTTTCCATGGTTTGTGGTGTGAGGATTGTGAAATGTTTATGTGAGGAATTGGGAACTGAAATTTCACTTGGACAAATAGATGACAATTTGTCAAAATTCCTCCGCTAAACTCAAAAATCCTGACAATTTTTGAAGCATCAAATATAAGGTCGCCTCTTAATGTCAAATTTCTTGTGGTGACTAAAAAACCCTTTATTAGTTAGAGATGGTGTAATAATTTAGGGGTATAAAGTAAACAGTTATGGGTAAAAAGGTAACTTCAACGGGAAAAAAAAGCCTTTAAGCAAAGCCATAAAATACATTCTACTCATATGAGCCGTTTAAGCCATGAGGCTTAGTAACTCATTTATTTTACACTTTTGTCATTCTGTTTGTATTATAAAACACTAAATACATATATATATATATTTTTTAACTTTTAAAAATAAAATCCAAAATAAATGGAACCTTATTTTCTAAATATTATATTTCTTATTAAATTTTTTATCTATATTATTAAAGATTATAATTAAGTTAGATTGTATTTTATTTTATTTTAAGCATTTTTTTTATTATGTATATAGTATAATTCTTTTGTACAATGTATTTCTTTAATTTACCTTTTTTTCATTAAATGGTGACTTACGCATGCATGCGTGCGCTTGAACACTAGTTGTAAGAATTAACAAAGTTTGCTATATACTGTCAAATGCTTGTGTTCAAATTAAAATGGGAAATCAACCTCAGAATTTTCAATGCTTGTCGTCACTATCGCCCTCAATGTTATTAATATCGTCAAAGTCGTGGAATATACCTATAAAAATTTGAGGACTTGTTGGTAGAGATATAAATTTTTCTATATAGTAGGCGAAGACCAGAGCATCAAAAGACACACTTATCTGCAACTTTCCAGCAAAAGAAAAGAAAGAAGAAGAAGAGCATTCAATGGATATCCTAATTCTATCTTGTTTTTCTACATTTCTTGCATCCTGCATTTGATTTTTCGTTTCCACTTATTTGACTTGTCTTAACATTGTACATTCGTTGTTCTGCCATTCGGTCCAAATTCAAAATCAGGCAATCGTCATTTCTTGTCCGTAGGGTGATGGATTCATAAATTTGGCGTAGGTAGGACAAACCAAATATTTTTTAAATAATACTGAAAAACATGAAACTTGTAAATTGGTGTGACATTGATTATCAAATAACAAAGGTAAAGTTATTGAAAGTTTTTTTTTCTTTCAAGAATTGAACACAAAGTTGGTGTGAAGAGAGTTGGCAATTTAGGGATAAATACTAGACAAAAAAACTATACAGCATTATAGATTTTCAAAAATCCAGTGGTAGCCACCCCCCTAATCCGCCCCTGGCGACAGAAACAAAATATGTTGATGTTGCGGGTGTGTTCTCAATCACGAGGAGATTACATTTATCAAAAATGACTTTTTAAATCAATCACTGAAGCTCGACAAAACTCGAATTGTCTAAAATATTGTACACTCACGGAAGAAAAAAAAATGCAAGAATTTTTTTTTAATAAGTAAACCCACTACACCAAATTGACATTTTTGTAACAATCCAAAAAATAGTAACACTTTTGAGATATAACAATCCACAAAACAATTTTACACATTTTTACAAACAAAGTGATTAAATAATTGTATCACCACAAATAGTACAGGCTTACAAGTGATGTTATTCATGGAGATCTAATTTATTGTATTACTTTTTTTGTGTAGCTATTTTTCATTTTGTTGACTAAATTTAGTTTTGACTTGAAATTGTTTGGTGGATTGTAATAGCTCAAAAGTGTTGCTATTTTTTAAGTTGTTACAAATATGCCAATTTGGTGCAGTGATATGTCATACGAATGTATTAAAAAAATAGAAAATTGAAGAAAAATATAAATTTCTGAGAAAAAATTGCTAGTCAAAATGTATGTTTTGTCTGGTGAGCCCAGCGTCCTCTCTTTATTTGTTACAAATCAACACCTCTAGTCACCATTAGGAATTTAGTATAGGGGTTGGTCCTCTTAAGATTTTACTACTACTTGGAATGTAGGGTTGAATTGAGAACGCTACTTTGACTAATCTTGGACAACATCATGGGTTTGAATATAGAGCTTGGCGGATGGTACCACTAGGTTATGAATTCAAACTCAGTCGGCGGCATGTTTATTAGTTTATGGTGTGTTGATCAATTCTGGTCTTTGACAGGTTATGAGATCCTGAAAACCCAATTCGCCTTTCAAAAAAAAAAAAACATCATAGAGGTGACTTTGAGCAGGTAATGAGGTGGTTTATTAAATTTAGTTAACTACTTTTCCTTATTAATATTAATTAAAGAGCTTGAGACTAAAAGTTCGGGCTAAGGCTATTCTTTGTGATAGATTTGTTTTCTCTAAATATAGTTTATATCTGTACACTTTTAGGATAACCAAATTGGTCAATATTTTTTAATCATCACTTTTCCTGTCTTTGACACTATAATAACATCGGAAGAAAAGTGAACTTAACAATATGTTGCTAAGGTACAACGATGTAAAAAAAAATGTGGTTAACAGAAAAAGTACATGAAGAAATTATAATGGAGATAATGAATTGGTAATGTGATGCCATTTCCAATCAATATGATATACAAAATAAAATGCTATTAAATAGTCATGAAATCAAAGAAAGAAGACTATATGGGCTTTAATTTGACTTATCGAAATAAAATAGTTTATGATTACAAATTCAAAGATTTGGAAGGAAGGAAGTTCAACAAATATAATATAAATTATTATAGACCTTTTAGACGAACTCAGCAAATGTTGGAAGGAAGTTCAACAAACCATGATAATCTAACACGGAATAGGAATATATTATGCGAGGATACCCATAATTCTAAAGAGCCAGGCCAAGTCAGGCCAGGTCCAACACCATCCATCATTTCGGATATGGGCATCTCGAGGATGATAAATGGTGTTGGGCTTGGCCTGGCGCAGGTCTGGCTTGTCCGGCCAGGCTCTCTAGAATGATTCGTGAGGATACACATAAACGGTCACATCCCTAAATCATACATGTATTATGATGATCTCGAGGAATTACAAGTCCTAGCGTCAGCCCAACACTGATCCGGCCAAAGCGGTTCTAAGCCTGCATAATTCAGTCCGTGCATGCTCAGCTCACACGTCTCACAACTATCATCAATATTCATAAGTCCTACTAAGGCAAGTATCTCGAGGATCAGCTTCGGACGGACAACTACATCAATATTCATAAGTCCTACTAAGGCAAGTCCTACCAAAGTTCATTCCACACAAGTCCTATCATCAATATTCATAAGTCATATTATCAATATTCCACATAAGTCCTATCATCAATATTCATAAGTCCTACTAAGGCAAGTCCTACCAAAGTTCATTCCACACAAGGACACTCCCTTTTACGTATTGCTCTTAGATTGTGAACTATCTCCCATGTATCTAGGGGCACAAGGCTAATAAGGAACTTTCCTCCTACAACACGATTCCTAATTAGATAATGATCTCCGCAAAGATCTCCTTCCTAAACAACGCCTACGATGGCCTGATAGAACCAAGACTCATGCACTATACATAAGACATGAGGTTAGTAAGCTAAGGTACGCTACAAATTTCATGTTTACATCATTACGCCTTCCTCATATCCCTATTTGACTTTAGCATCTGAGTGCCATCGGCCACCACAACGATGGTCTGTGGCTCACGTGCGTTGCTTGTGTAGGTTGCTTGTGTAGGTCAGCAGGACTAGGTTGAACAGGGAACGAAAAATGACTGCATCAATTTGGCGTCGTCCATGAGGTTGACAAAGTTCTTAACTTTTCACTAGCGTCATCTCCCTTCAAAACTTACAGAGATGGCGACCACTAGATCACGCAACAACGAAGAACAAGGGGACACGTTAAACGCTCAGGCCGGCGCAACACCACCGCTTTAAGTGGTTCTGGTCATGCACAGGCAGCAGACTTATGTCCCTGCGCCGACAACAACAACGATGGACCCCTAACGCCGGGTAGAATAACGATTATTCTGCAGGCTAATAGCAACAGATAATTGACAGGGAAGAACACAAGAAGATTACCCAAAAAACACAAAGAAAATAACTCTAATGTTCAACAAAATTAATCAAATCAAAGGTCTCCCTAAAATCAGCCCACAAGTTGGGCTTTATAGCTAAAACTTGTGATTATTAGAATTTTACCAAAATTAGCAAAACCCCAATAATCATGTTAAAACAAAATACGTAATAAAAGAAATAAACTGCCAGAAATTTGGCCCAAATTGGGTTGAGAATCACTTCCTAAACTATAATTGAAATATTACTATAAAGAGAAAATAAAAACTACTAAAATTAACAAACAATCTAGTCCTAAAAGAAAATAATGCTTAATCCTAAAAGAAAACTAAAGGATGCCTAATTAAATTGAAAGATTACTCAAAGTTATTTAGTAAATAACTTTGAGAGCAAATTAGGAACCCTACAAATTCAAATTAGGAACTCTAGGAACCCTAGAAATCTTCCTGCATCAGTCGCCCCGGGTTGGAAAGAATTCGTCCTCGAGTTCACAACAACGTCATCGGAATCCTCTGGCGGCAGTCTAGGAGGAAGATCCTCTGGTATCAGGTCAGAAAACTCTACTAGCTGCTGCACCTATGCTGGTAAATCTGAATTAACGTCTACAAGGGATAGAAAATCATTGTCGATGATGTCACAGTACTGGTGTAGGTGGAATTCATCTCTGCACGAACACGAATCTCGAAAAAAGGCTGCTGGTGGAGTGTGGTGGCTCTAAATAAATCTCAGGGTGCAAATATCCAAAATGTTTTGAAAAACTGTTTTATCCCGCCAGAAACTCGCGCTTTTACTGCATCTTCGTCCCCAGCAAGTCGCGAGTTTCTCTTTCCCTGTTGTTTCTTCCTTCGTCCGGTATACCTGCAGGAAAAGAGAGGGACACAAAGAGATTGAGATGCGAGATGGAAGAGAGAGGGACGAGAGAAGAGAGAAACAGGAAGAGTGCACGGAGAGGAGCAGAGGCTGGACGCTACTATGTTGTTGCTCTTGTTCTTCAGTTTCAGTGTGAGAGAGATGGTGGTGATCGTCGGTTAGCTCATGTGTGGACGGTGGTGCGGCTGGTCTGTCTGGCTCTGTCGCGAGGTGGAATAAGGTGGTGGCGGCTGTTGGGTGCGATGCAACATGGGCGGTGGTTGTGCAAAACAGGGTGGGGAGGTGATGAATGGAAGAAGGAGAAGAACAGGGTGTGAGAGAGAAATGAAGGAGGTTCCGGTGATGGTGGTGGTGTTGGACGGTGTGGTGGCTGGAAAAAAGAGGAGGAAACACACGTAGGAAAGCTCCAATTCTTCAATTGGGTTTAACCGAAACGAGGAGTAATCTGCACCATTTGCATAGATCATCAGATCCATTGCAGTATGTGATGCATGCTTTTGAGTCTTGGACCCCGGTGAGCTACCACTGTCGGTGACATTGTTCTGCAAACAATCTGCATCAACAATATCCAATTCTTCATCAGTGTCATACACAGGCTCTCCAAACTCTTTAGTTTCGTCTACCACGTCTTCCTCAAGCTCCTCATTGTCATACCATGTCTTCCTCAAGCTCCTCATTGTCTACATGCTGCCATAATCGAGCATGATTGGGATACTGGTTTTCGAAATTGGAATTTTTCCATTTCACGATTATCGAAATTTTGCGCCGTTAGACGCCGGGTTAACTCTGCAACTTACCTCTGTAAATCTTCAATCATCACTTCCTGAACGCTACGATCACGGTGAGGGGCTTCCTCGTTCAGAACATGCCCGCGACGACCACGACCACGGCCACCAGCCATGAAAGCTAATGAAATCTTACCCCAAGAAGATGTTGAAGCTCTGATACCAACTAACGCTGGACAGAATAACGATTATTTTGCAATCTAATAGCAACAAATAATTGATAGGGAAGAACACAAGAAGATTACCAAAAAAATACAGAGAAAATAACTCTAATGTTCAACAAAATTACTCAAATTAAAGGTCTCCCTAAAATCAGCCCACAAGTTGGGCTTTATAGCTAAAACTTGTGATTATTAGAATTTTACCAAAATTAGCAAAAAACCCCAATAATCATGTTAAAACAAAATACGTAATAAAAGAAATAAACTGCCAGAAATCTGGCCCAAATTGGGTTCAAAATCAATTCCTAAACTATAATTAAAATATTACTATAAAGGGAAAAAACTACTAAAATTAACAAGCAGTCTATTTCTAAAAGAAAATAATGCCTAATCCTAAAAGGAAACTAAAAGATGCCTAATTAAATTGAAAGATTACTCAAAGTTATTTAGTAAATAACTTTGAGAGCAAATTAGGAACCCTAGAAATCCAAATTAGGAACTCTAGGAACCCTAGAAATCCTCCTGCATCAACCCCAGAATCAATATGCTGTCATCTCAAATACAACAGATCGCCAAGGCAGTGGAGGCTCTCATGTGATAAAATCCACCACCTGCTAATGGAGACCAGGAGCAGCACATGCCTTTGTCTCCGGAGGATGGTAGGGAGCAAGTACAGGAAAGTCAAGCCCCCCTGGTTCTCAATGGACTAGGGGAGACTGCGTGGCTAACGTTGAGGGCGACAGAGAGGCTCGGCCCTCAGAACCCCCTCTACAGAGGGGCGCACGACCTAGACGTACTGTATCCCCTCTCCGTCACACCATTTGCGGACCGGATCATGAATGAGGCCCTTCCGAGGAAGTTGACTCCCTCGAAGCTCAACTTTTATGACGGAACCACCGATCCATTCTACCACATAAGCCATTACCAGCACGTAATGGCCTTCAAAGAATTATCTGAGTTGGTAATGTGCAAAACTTTTCCCACTAGCCTGAAGAAGTCAGCACTAATGTGGTTTCACAACCTTTCGCCGAGGTCGATCGACTCCTTCAAGACGTTGGCAAATGAGTTTCTGACACGTTTTGTTGGGAGCCAGAGTTTTCGAAAAGGCCCACACTACATACTCTTTCTAAAGGAGAGGTCCCACAAGACTCTCATAGAGTATGTCACGCGCTTCAAGAATGAGCTAACTCTCATTGACGGATGCAGGGACGACACGACCGTGACAACCTTCACTGGGGTCTAAATGAGAGAAAGCTCTATGAACACCTCACTTTAGAGCCCCCTCTAGACATGATAGAACTCCTCAAGAGCGTTCAGAAGCACATTACATTGGAGGAGCTGAGAACTGTAAAGAGGGAAACTGAAGGCAGAAAGAAGCCCTCCGCTCCTAAGGACAAGAAGGACGGAAAGATATGCGAGGACAAATAACCGAGCAAGAGAAAACTGAGTGACAACAAGTTAGATCCTAGTCGGTCCAGGCCAGAGAAAACATCCAACTACGTTGGATCCATAACTGTGACACCTTTCAATTTCAGCCTATCGAACGTACTAAACTCCAAGAAAAATTGGAAAGATCTGAAGTGGTCCCCGAAGCAGCACGGAGACCCCGCCAAGTGTGACAACGACAAGTACTACACGTAAAACAAGGAGGGTGGCCACAATACCAATGATTGCAAAAGTCTGAGATATGAAGTTGAGTACTGGATCCGCAAGGAGCAAACTGAAAACATTCCTGAATTCTGATAAGTGACCAGAACGAACCAGGGACCAGGGGGAGTAAGTTAAAGAAATAAAGAAGGAAACTCCAGGGATAATCTATGTTCTTCATGGAGTCGGACTGAATGAAGACCAATCGTACAAGTCTCACAAGCAGACTTTGCTGGATGAGGACAGACGCATCTACCTCTTGAGGATTCAGAGTCTCATTCTCACCTTGACCTTTACGGACAAAGACCTTGAAGGAGTGCGAGCGCCGCAAAACGACACCATAGTCATCTCGGTTTCCATTGCAAGGTGGGAGGTGAAGAGAGTTCTAGTGGACACAGGAAGCTCGCTCAACGTCCTGTTCTACAGCACGTACCGCCGTATGGACTTCAAGGAGGAAAACCTGACGCCATCGGATCACCTGCTGATTGGAATCAGCTGGGAGAAATGCTTCCCCCTCGAAAAGATAAGGTTAGCAACAGTGGTAGGGGAGCCATAGCTAAAAAAGGTCATGTTTTTGGACTTCATTGTGTAGATGCGCTATCAACCTACAACCTTATCTTGTGAAGACCATGGCTCCACCAGGTGGAAGTAGTAGTTTCCACCCTTCACCAGTGCGTTAAGTATACTGCTAACCACTCTGAATGGACGATACGTGGATACCAACCTAGGACACGAGGTTGCCATTACGTTGCACTTAAACAAATAGAGTGCTCCTAGATCCAATTGAGTCTTACGGAGCAGCCTTAACCAGTGCCAAGCTAAGTGACAACAGAGGCACAACAGTCAAGCCATACAGGAAAGGTTGAGGTAAACGGGAACACACCCCCTGACCTTCCTTCGGTGCGGAGATTAACCCCTCTACAATGTTTACTCTTCAGTAACCTCTGTAACGCCAGCAAGTCTCGACAGTTCGTTGGAGAACTCTAAATACCCGCAAGGGCCATCCGAGTTCACATCAAGGCCATAACCAATCTCTCTCAGTCAACAATTAGTTTTTTTTATTGTTTAATTGTTTATTTCCTTTTCCGTAAATGTAAATTTTAGTTCTTAAAAGCTTATGTGATTTACAATCATTCAAGAAGTAAATAAATGATTACGAAATAAACTCTATTGATTACTCGAAAGATGTAACAACAAGTGCCTTGAGGCGGATACAAAAGACTACATACTACAAACATATGAAATCAATGTGACATGAAGTAAAGACTCGCTTAGACGATCTAACTATGTAAAGGTATCTGAGAAGACTGGAGCGAGCAAGAGCTGGATGAAAATATCATGATCAACGCTTCCGCAGACATACTACTCAAATATGGTCTGAGGTGGTACCAAAATCGGCAACCAGGAGCACTGCGAAAGTTTACTACCAACTCACAAGCTTGATCCCATCAACCAGATGAACTTGAGATAAGTATCAGGTGGATTCGGAACGCATACGCCCTCCCATGCAAGGAAGAAAATAATATTTGAGAGTCAATGGCCAACTCTGACAGGCCATGTCCAACTCCACCCTAACCCGGATGCCAACTTCCATCGCAAGGCGAGGCGACGGAGCTAATCGAGAAGTGGTGGAGGCAGGCGCTCGAACAATGGTTGTTGGTGCTATCTCTGGAATTAAACATTCAGAAACAACGATAAGGCACCAGCACATGAAAGACAAACTCTTCCCTTGGGAGAGAATCCGTACTACTTCTTCGCAATATGAGAAGAAATTACGAGATCTCAGCTGATCAACTACGTGCCCACCCAGAACAGGTGACCACGCATAACTGCAACTATCCTCGTGCCTGATCAGTGCAAATGTCAAAATATTCGAAGACTCCATTACTAGAGATCTGTCTTCAGCTTTTGGAAAATCCAAAACATTTTCTTCAAACAAGAACATTACAGGAGATAAGCTCTGTGAAAGATAATGCCTACAACGATTGGAAAACACCATTATATAGGCATAATGGTACACCAAACGGGCGCTCCTGCATTAACTGCCAAGCATTGAATACCGTATGGGAAGTGAAGAGACGACGGTTCCCAAGGAAACTGCACAGACCACGTTCATTCAATTAATGGCGTTGCACGCATCCCCATCAATCGAAGGGGAGTAACCAGTACTAAACTATTCCGCAGCTTACGCCGTACACGTGTCATCGCGCGATCTATGTCGTACACATAGCGGAATCGTACATGAAACCGTAACTCTTCCTCTGCGGACCCAAAGGCTCGGCCCACTATTCAAACAATATTCTTCTACATGCTTCGCACGAACACCAATCCAAATCAGCCTTGACGCACAAATCGTACTTATAGATCGCTGTTTGTTTTAAGGTAATGTTGTCCACATAGTGTGCGACACTAGCGGACATGGGTTCGCACGCCCTCAAACGGGCGGAACCCCTCTCCAACCGAGCAAGCTTAGTCAGCCAAAACTGATGACGATGGCTTCTGATACATCCCGACACCTAATCCGTCCAGTGTGGATCCCAATGGTCTAGGAAGTAGGAGTCTAATCAGCGCTATCACGCCTGATGACGACGACTTGCAGATATCATTGCCCCCTTCATGGTCAATGATCGCCAAACCCGATCAGGTAAGTCTAGCTAGTGACGACTAGCAACGAAAGCTTCTGAACAAAGCCCAGACCTGTAGCCCCCACTACATTGGCGTAGATGGTTTGGAAGGTGGGAGCCAAGTTAGTCCCAAACTGATTCCGACGGCACGCCACGAGAGCACTGCTTTTCAAGGTAGCCGCCGAATCACCAACCCTGAACTTGTAACCCCTACTGCGCGGGTGTAGATAGTTTAAAAGGTGGTAGCCCTGTCAGTCTCGAATTGATTTCGAAGGCTCACCATGGGACCACTACTTTTTAGCCTGGTAACCGAATCACCAACCTTGGACTTGTAGCCCCTACTGCGTGGGTGTAGATAGTCTAGATGGTGGGAGACTAGTAAGTCGCAAACTAATTTCGAAGGCTCGCCATGGGACCACTGCTTTTCAGCATGGTTGCCGAATCTCCAACCTTGGAATTGTAGCCCCCACTGCGTGTGTGTAGATAGTCTAGAAGGTGGGAGCCTAGTCAGTCACGAATTGATTACGGACGGTTCCCCACGAGACCACTGCTTTTCAGCGTGACTACTAAAAACTCCCATATTTGTAGCTTGATGCGCACAGGTGTAGATGATTTGGACGGTGGGAGCCTAGTCAGTCCTTAACTGATTTCGACAGCTTACCGCATGACCACTACTTTTCAACCCGGTCACCGAACCCCTTTACCTCAAACTTGTAGCCCCCACCGCACGGGCATTGATGGTTCGAAAGGTGGGTGACTAGTCAGTCATTGACTGATGTCGATGACTCGCCACGTGACTACTGCTCTTCAGCGCAGTCACCAAATCTTTACTCCCCAAACCTGTAGTCCATATTGTTCGGACATAGATGGTTTGGAAGGTGGGAGCCCCAAGCAGCTCATTACGCGACCACCGCTTTCCTTCAAAACAAATTTTGCCAAGACAAATCTAGCTGAGTCAACATCTTCACGCTCAAACAGATTGTTCATTCTAATATCAGCAAAGGCCATTCGCGTCGATACATAGTTCATCTGGCCAGTGCCGGGGTAAATGCTACATAGAATGTCAACCCAAGCTTACGACGCCAGACTCGGCACAAATGCTCTGACACATACGCTTGATCATCGCAACTCGCCCATAGCAGCAGCTGCAACCGACCAATCAGACAAGCTGCAAATAGCTTACCTTGGAGACAAGACAACTCGGGCAACCCAACCCCCAACTAAATTGTTCGCAACGTGCCCACTATCGGACATTACTACGCAACAATGATCCCAAGTCATTTACAATATAAAGCGGTCAAACTATCTACTACAGACAGACCATTCAGCGTCCTATTGACTCAACTAGCCTATGTCAAAGCAAGAAAAGGCGAAACGAAAAACATGCAATAAAGACAACAAGTAGAAAACTTATAAAACTTTTTTCATTAACGGTCATAACGGAAAGGGTACATGTATACAATATTTACTCCTTATCAGGAGAAGGTATACAAACAGAAGAGCTAGGCTTATTGGAGGAAGAACGGTAGCTTCGAAAGCAAGGAAAATGGAAGAGTCAGACTCTGCACTACGGATGACCTAAATAGGGATTAGGTTCCCGCCTATTTTCTGCTAAACTGATGCACGTTCAATTAATGCAGTGCACGGCTCAAGCATCGATTCGGACTCAATCATCATCATGAGCGGCGTATCTTTTCAAGAGATGACTTAGCGAACCGATGTGATGACCCACTAACTCGAGGGAGTAGTTGATGATACATAAAAACAGTTGCATTTCTGAGCCATACATGTGTCATGATGATCTCGAGGAATTATGGGCGCCAGCGTCAGCCCAAGCGATTCTAAGCCTGCCTAATCCAATTCGCCAGACGGACTCGAACTCTTACAACATGCTCGACCCACACGTCTCACAGCTATCCTCAATACCCATAAGTCTTACTAAGGCAAATATCTCGATGATCAGCTTCGGACGGGCAACTAAAGTGGCTCTTTGCTTCCAACTAGGAAGCAAAATTTGAGTACATTCCACACAGGGAAACTCCCTTCTATAGATCGCTCTTGGGTTGGGAACTATCTCCCGCGTATATAAGAGCACGGGGTTAACATAAAACTTTTCTCCTACTGTATGACTCCTAATTAGAGAAGGATCTTCATGAATATCTCCTTCCTAAACTACGCCTACGATGGCCTGGTAGAATTAGGACTCTTGCACTATAAATAAGACATGAGGTTGGTAAGCTAATGTACGCTACAAATTCCCTGTTTACATCATTACGCCTTCCTCAGATCCCTATCTGGCTTTAATAACAGAGTGTCATCGACCACCACAACAGTGGTCCGTGATTCACGTGCGTTACTTGTGCAGGTCAGCGGGACTAGGTTGAAGTAGGGAGCGAAAAACAATTGCATTACTATGAAAAAAGAATTCGAATTTCAAATTAGCCTGCTCATTGGTATTGGGATTAGCATTGGTCTTTTCAAATCTTTATCCAAAACTCTTCAGTCACAATTACATATACTAAATTCAAAGTCGGTTAGTGCTGTTCATTTTTCATGAGAGACAACCATCTAAAGCTTTATATCTTTTCATGTAGAAACTTTAATTTTGTTTTTGAAAACATCAATTTATTTTTTTATTTTTTTATTTTTTAAATAGACATTTATTATTTAATCAAAAGATTTTACATGTCGTGGGTACATTACGACTTCACCCGAAAAAAAGTAAAACATAGAATCTAAAGTCTATACCTAAATCACCAAAAACCTAGAGTCTAGCCCTAAATCACCAAAACAAAATACCAAAGGAAAACAAAAAGGGCTAGCTCTCATAAACAAGGGCCAAATCATGATAAACTAAGGGCTAGACCTAATTAACCAAAACAAAACATTAAAAGAAACTAGGAACCTAGGTGGTAGCCCTAGTTAACTAAAATAACTTAAGGGCAAAATTCACAAAATCAAAGAAGAAACCCTTAATAAAAAGGGCATTCCCTCCAAACCTCCAAGATAATTATAAACCAACGAATTCCAAGAAAACATCTCCAAATTCTTGCAAGCATCCAAATCTTCATGCCCATTACCACCACCATACAAAAGCCTATAGCATTCACATCTAGAAGAGTTTGCTGCTGTCATGAATATCTTGTGCTCTAGCTACTCATACCAGGTCACAAAACACAATCCAAGTAGCCACCGAAAAACACACCACAACCATCACCCTGGCCAGTAGCAAATTGCCAGCTCTCCGAGTGCCAAACGGAAGAAAGCTCTGCATCATTTTCTAATATACACAGTATGGGACTTATCTAAATATGTGTCTACAAAGGATCATTTCCTAGACAGGAGGTTCAAACTATTATATTCCGCAAACCTTCTCTCCTGCTGCGCCTTTGTTGCCAAAACATCCGCCACATAATTCACCTCTCTAAATTTGTGTCTACAAAGGTTAATTTTCCCTCTTCTAATGTTATCAATTTCCTTCCTAATATTTCCAAGAAACTAAGGAATCTTGCTCTATCCATGAAACCATCTTTTAACCAGATTTGAATCCGTTTGCAACACCACTTTCGTGATGCGACGCCTATCACAAAGTTTTAAGCCCTCCAAAACTGCCAAGACTTCGGCCCTATTATTGGTTCTTTCCTCGAAAAAACCTTGAAGGGAAGCTACACAATCCCCATTCTCGTCTATGATAACCACCCCTCTTGAAGCTCGTTTTTCCTCCGAAGACCCATCCACATTCATAACAAATAAGCCGTCAGGCGGAAGATCCCAATACACAATTCTACTATCCTTTCTAATCACCAACTTAATTATTAAACCCAAAGCGATCAACATACCATTATTGGCACTTTCTCTCTTAGGCATGTATACTGTACTAAACATCTGAAGCCACCTACAGGCTAAGATAATCACTGAATGAGCATTCAGCTCAGCCCTTCAGAAACTCCTTTGCATATTTGTTTTCAAATTTCCCACAGAATGAACATAGGCGTGATATAATACAACATCCCAACCATAAATACCCCATTCGCTCTTCGAAACAAAACAGTTAACAAGGTCCCTATTTCTGTATATTTCCTCACATGAACCCCAAAAATTAGCTCGAAATGTTTTCACACCTTCGCCGCCAGCTCGCCCTCAATGAAAAAATGTTTGACTGAATCTGCATCTGAATGAACACAACATCTACACTTTGACAACATCTACACTTTGAGGCAAAAATAAACCCGCAACGAAACAACTCCCCATCTACCGGAAGGCCTCGAAATAACAGCTTTCACACAAAAACAAAAATTCTAGAAGACAAACAAGGGTGCCAAATATTCTTTAAAAGAAACACTTAAAACTTCTTTCTTCTCCACTAGCATATGATAAGCTGAGCGATAAGAAAATAAACCGGCCGGGCTAGGTTTCCAGACACAAACATCATTTATTAATTAAAGCACTTGAGACTAAAAGTTTTGGCTAATACCATTTATTGTGATCGATTTGTCTTCTCTAAATATAGTTTATATGCCTTTAGGATAACAAAATTGGTCAATGTTAAAAACTTTAACCATCACTTTTATTGTCTTTGACACTATAATAACAAAGTAAGAAAAGTGTAAACTTAACAGTAAGTTACTGAGGTCCAATGATGGATGGAAATAAAATAAAATTTGTGGTTAGATTTAAGTCATTTTATACAAAATATTATATGTTTGGTTTTAAACCATCTCCATAATAATGTAGACAATTAATTGGTATTCTGATGTCATCTCCAATCAATATGAGATACAAAATGAAATGTTATTAAATGATGTGAAATCAATTGTAATGGGGAGAAAGTAGATTGTATGCACGTTGATTTGACTTATCAAAATAAAACAGTTTATGATGATAAGCTGAGCGATAAGAAAATAAACAGGCCGGGCTAGGTTTCCAAACACAAACATCATTTATTAATTAAAGCACTTGAGACTAAAAGTTCCGGCTAATACCATTCATTGTGATCGATTTGTCTTCTCTAAATATAGTTTATACGCCTTTAGGATAACAAAATTGGTCAATGTTAAAACTTTAGCCATCACTTTTATTGTCTTTGACACTATAATAACAAAGTAAGAAAAGTGTAAACTTAACAGTAAGTTACTGAGGTCCAATGATGGATGGAAAAAAATAAAATTTGTGGTTAGATTTAAGTCATTTTATACAAAATATTATATGTTTGGTTTTAAACTGTCTCCATAATAATGTAGACAATTAATTGGTATTCTGTTGTCATCTCCAATCAATATGAGATACAAAATGAAATGTTATTAAATGATGTGAAATCAATTGTAATGGGGAGAAAGAATACTGTATGCGCGTTGATTTGACTTATCAAAATAAAACAGTTTATGATTACACACTCAAAGATTTTTCACCTATATGATTACATATATAATCTAAATTATCATGGACCTTTTATAAGAACACAATAGTTGTTGGAAGGAAGCTCAACAACCGACCGACAATAATCTATCGCAGAACAGAAATATACTATGAAAAAAGAAATCTAATTTTAGTCTGCTCATTGCTTTTGGGGATCAAATTCAGCAATGAAGGCAAGCTGCATATTGTGTGCTTGTATGTCCACGATCTAATATTTACTGGAAATGCTAACTCCCTGGTCACTGACTTCAAGCAATCTATGATGTCTGAGTTCGATATGACTGATCTTGGAATGCTACACTATTTTCTTGGTCTCGAAGTTCTGCAGTCTTCACATGGCATTTTCCTCTCTCAACAAAAAATTGTTAGGGAAGTGCTGGATAAGTTTCAGATGCAGGATTGCAACTCCGTGGGCACACCAGTTGATATTGGATTAAAGCTCAACAAAGATTCTGATGGACATGCGGTGAATGCGACCCTCTATAAGCAAATCATTGGTTCATTGATGTATATAACTGCCACACGGCCTGACATAATGCACGCGGTCAGTTTGCTCAGCCGTTATATGGAACGTCCTATGGAACTCCACCTCCATGCTGCAAAAAGAATCTTTCGTTACTTGAAGGGGACGATTGCTAATGGTCTAGTCTACAGTAAAGGCGTTTCTTCGGGTCTCATAGGTTTCACTGATAGTGACTATGCCGGTGATTCTGATGATAGGAAAAGCACCTCAGGTTATGCTTTTACAATGCTTTTACAATCGGATCAGGTGTTATCTCTTGGTCCTCAAAGAAGCAGTCCATTGTCACTATCTCCACCACAGAGGCTGAGTATGTTGCAGCTGCCTCTTGCGCATGTCAGGCTATATGGCTGCGACGCCTCCTTCAAGAACTCCACTGTTTTGCCCCTGGCCCAACTCTTGTTTTTTGCGATAATAGCTCCACGATCAAGCTTTCAAAGAATCCAATTCTTCATGGCCGAAGCAAACACATTGATGTGAGGTACCATCTTCTTCGTGATTTAGTCCAGCAAGGGATCCTTGAACTGAAGCATTGTCTCAGTGAAGATCAGGTTGTGGATATACTCACAAAGCCGCTCAAGTTTCATGTCTTTGTGAAGCTCCGACACTTACTTGGGGTCTGTCCATTGCCTATGCCGGTTTAAGGGAGGGAAGTGGTAGTAGCTCCCTGTATTATTACCTTTGTAAACTGAATATCAAAAATATTTAGTTTAAGGGAGGGAATGTTAGAGGGCTTAGGGTTATCTTTTGAATAAGTCTTGCTGACTTGGTCACAGCTTAGACTAAGTCCATTGTTGGTTACCATATAACCAGGCACGAATCTGAATTAGTTCATTGTATTTTTTGCATTATTAGTTTGGTTTACAGCTATCACTACACCAAAAGGCCGATTTAGCTACGCCGAGCTGGCCACGGTTCTAAACCGTTGGATTATTTGCCACGGCCAAACACCGTAGCTATAAGTACCAACGGCTTAAAACCGTGGGTAAAATAAACCTGGCCACGGCTTAAAACCGTTGGTATATTTGGAACGGCTAAAAACCGTAGCTAGTATTAGCAACGGCTTCAAACCGTGGGTACTTGAACCGTTGCAAAAAAAAAAATTTAGCAACGGTTTATGGCTATGTATAGAAACGGCTAAAAACCGTGGCTAAAAAATTACACCAAAACGATTGCCACGGTTGGCTAAACATTCCAACGGTTTATAACCGTGGCTAAAGTCGCCAACGGTTTAAAACCGTAGCTATCTGATTTACACTTTTGCAATTTGGTGAAAATATTTTCGCGCTTTGGCGAAAAAAAATTGGGGAGAAATAGGTTCTCACTCTCTCCACAGCTCCTCTTCACAAGCACGGATTCTCGAACCAGAGAAAAAGAAGAACTCAAGAAGGAGAGGACGATTTCTTTCTTCTTCTTCTTCTTCTTTAGATCTTGAGAGAACCGAACTGAAGAACATGAAATTGGAACTCCATTGTCAGTTTCTTCTTTCCAGTCGATTTCTTTCTCTCTCTGTCCAAATCACAAGTAGAAGAAGCATCTCACCCCCTTCAGCTAGTAATAATCGCGTTGGAACCCCAGGTTGGCCCATTCTTCCAAATCTCAGTTTCTCTTTCACTCATGCTCATTATCAACCATTGGGTATCTTTCTAATCAACCACAAAATCAACCAAATGATCATAGCAAGAAATGGGTTTGTTTTTCTGTCGAAACTAATTCGTGGGTTTAGTTTTATTTTTGTTAATAGTTTCTCAACCGGTCTGTTTGGTTGGTTGAGGGTTCGAAAAAGCGATTCGTTTCGTTCGTTCGCTGCTTCAGATCTCGCAGCGATCGGAACCACAACTAGTTACAGTGCTCGTCCTCTCTTACTGAAACCCTAATTTTGAACCCTCGATTTTGAGGGTTTTCGAGTCGACTCTCCGATTTGATTCAGCGATCTAGTCGTCATGGCGGCCGCAAATGCTCCCATCACCATGCGAGAGACTCTCACGGTGACTGACTCTTCTATTCTTTTATTGAATATTGTTCAGTAGCTCTATTTTTTGTATCAGTTGTTTAAAATAATTTTATTCGATCTGATTCTCGATTGATTCACTCTTGAACTTCGAATTCTGTTAAGTTTTGGTGAATTTTTGAGTCAAGATTTGGTGATTGTGTCGATCATGACAGATCTGTAGTATAAGTCAAGATCTGATTAGTTCAATCTAAGTTTTTTCAACTCAATTATGCAATTAAATGCTGAAAGATGTTTCGTAATCCGATTCATTGTGTTTGCAGCTTCCGAGCGTTGGAATCAATCCGCAGTTTATCACCTTCACTCATGTTACTATGGAATCTGAGAAGTATATGTGTGTTCGGGAGACTTCGCCACAGAACAGTGTTGTGATAATTGGCATGAACATGCCTATGCAGCCATTGAGAAGACCTATCACTGCCGATTCGGCCTTGATGAACCCAAATTCAAGAATTCTTGCTCTCAAAGGTTTGGAGTTTCTTATTGCGATTAATAGTGTCCATATTTTTCTATGAATTCGCGGTATCTAATGAATGCACAGAGTCAGTAGGTACTCTAATCGAATTATTAGTAGATGATTCAATATTTTAGTTACATTAACAATGCCTTGCATTTATCTTGTTCATCTCTGCAATCTGTTTTCAAACTCAGCATTTACGTGATTTGTAATGTACACCTCGTTAGTGGTACCATGAGCAAAATTTTTGGCTAGAAGAGTGAAAGAAACAAAAATATTCCATTTATGTAATGCGGATTGTAAGTTGTTGATTAATTAGCTGATATTAAATTGGTGATTAATCTCTTCTCGCTAGTAGAGCGTTATATTTTTGAACTAATGGTTTGAATAATTCCTTGGCCGAGTAATCGGCGAATATTTGCTAATTCAACTATTAATCACGATTAATCTCTTTCAAAAGTCACCAATTAATCGGTCCATAGCAATGTAAAAAAATCGTTTTTTCCCCATAACCTCATTGAGCGAATAACCAAACGAATGATGAGCAAAACTAAAGAATATTGCACCTTTGACATTGAATTCTTTATTTTGTTATAATTTGCTTTAAAATGTGACAACTGATGTTCACTACTTAAATACACATTTTTTTTAGAATTAAACACATTACTTAGAAGGATAAAGAAATTATGTTTATAAAATATAAGCTGATTAATTTTGATTAATCCCGATTAATTTCATATCGCTCATTAGGGTCCAATTAATAATTGAGATTCACAAATGACAAGTGACCTTTGCAATTGGGAGGGATGGAAAACTTATGAAGATGTGACTCAATTTGCCATCTACTAGGCGTTCTAAACGCAATGATTAGTGATAATATCGATTTTGTTCACATTACATATAAAAGCAGATTACTATACTTTCCAAGTGTTGAAATTTTGTTTTTGTTTGAAGCTCAACTTCAAGGAACCGCGCAAGATCACTTGCAAATATTCAACATTGAAGCAAAGGCAAAAATGAAGTCTCATCAGATGCTTGAGCAGGTTATAATTGCATCCTGTTTACTTTTCCATCATAAAAGTATCTTAGTTTTTTTGTTGGAATAAGGCTAATTTTTGCTTATTTGTTGTCATTCGTCCAGGTTGTCTTTTGGAAATGGATTACCCCAAAGACGTTGGGTTTGGTCACTCAAACGGCAGTATATCATTGGTCAATTGAAGGTAGATATTTGGTTTGCCTTTTGATAGCCAAGTTTTTTTTCTTAGTTTGTTTTGTTTGCAAATTCTGAATTGAATTCTGTCATGATATATGTTTGCATGGTGTTTATCCAGGCGAATCACAACCTGCTAAGATATTCGAAAGAACAGCTAATTTGGCGAATAATCAAATTATCAACTACCGATGTGATCCAACAGAGAAGTGGTTAGTCTTGATTGGAATTACTCCTGGCTCAGCTGAGGTGTGTGTTAACCTTATAGATCATGTATTTCTGTTACTTTTTTCAAGGCAAACCAATCATTCAGATATTGTTTATTGTTACATCCTAACCGATTACTCCACCTGACATTATTCGTCTTCCATACATCCAATTTGATTGATTGTTGACTTCCGAAAAAGTGAAAAAGTTACACATTATAAATTAAGTAATTAACAACATACACATTTTCTTAAACATCGAAAGTTTTCCCTGATGTTGTGGTGGACATATTTTTGTCAGGAGTTTTGAATTTGACTTGGAGCTTTATGCATGGAATACTACTAGAAAGAAAAAGCTATTACCTGACAATCTAAATGCGCTAATACATACTTACTCTGCTCTTTCTTTTCCAGGAAAGGAGCATTTAAGTGATTTTAAAATGATTTTTGTGTTGTTTTGCTACAAGATCGTTACATGAGTTGTTTGCCAGATCTAATTGGGTTACCACAGTTAGGGATGTGGAGTTGTAAGCGAGCATCATAAGTCTGATCTGTCAATTGGTGTTTAAGCACCTCACAATTACACATCTTCATCGATGATCATTGGTTTTGGTTTACTGTAAAGAATGGTTTCATTGGTGTTTTCATGCTTATATGTAGACTACATACTAGAGTTGTAAAGAAAAATCCTTGCATGGTCCATTGAGTTGGAAATGGATGAATATCGCTTATCAGTTTTGTTGATCCGAATCTCGCATCATAATGATAATATATTCTTGTGAATTATTGTACACTAATCGATGCCCTAAACCGATGTAGAGATCGGTGCTAGGAGTCTTAATCAAAGATTTTTCTTTTGTTCTTTGATAGGATGTCATATGAATTTTCATCAACATGTTCCTTTTTTATTTCTAGTTGTGTTGTGTGAAGCAATGTGCCAGTTCTTAAGAGATGAAGACAACTTCAGTTTGAGATTACTGTTACAAAATTTTGTCACATGTCATCCACTATTAATGTGGTTTCCATTGTTTTTGTATATATTAGGACTATTGTAATCTAAATCATTATTTTGTATCTAAATTTCTCACTTTCTCAGTGCTGCATTTTATCACAGTTGTTTTGTGCTTTCCCTAATCTCATCAAACTATCATGAAAGGTTGTTTACTTGTAATATATACAGTATGTAGATGCTAGTATCATTTATTTTTAGATCCTGATTCTCAAATTCAATGGTATGGTATTTTTCTGGTAGCATTCACTACTGTACTCTAATTTGTTTTTCATTTGTTAAACTCAATTGCAGAGGCCTCAACTAGTTAAGGGGAACATGCAACTTTTCTCTGTGGATCAGCAGCGTAGTCAGGCTCTTGAAGCACATGCAGCATCGTTTGCTTCATTCAAGGTGCGACACGTTTCTTTCTCTCATTTTTTTTGCTTTTTAATTTTGATTGTATTTCTCCTATTGACACTATATTCTTTTTGGCGTTATGCTCAGGTCCCTGGGAATGAAAACCCTTCTACGCTAATCTGCTTTGCCTCAAAGACTTCCAATGCTGGACAACTTACGTCAAAGTTGCACGTGATTGAGCTTGGTGCCCAGCCAGGTTATTATATATTTTCCGTGTCTCTTATTTAGGCAATGGATAACCATTGTGTACTCCTTATTATCCATGATTAAATAACACTCTCCCCTTTTGTTTCTCGTGCCTTTCTTGTGTTTACTTATTTTGTTAAATTTGGTGCTGATTTTTTGAATTTGATATGCAGGGAAGCCAGGCTTTTCAAAGAAACAAGCAGACCTTTTCTTCCCTCCAGATTTTACTGATGACTTGTCACTGTAAATGAAGCAACCATTGTGCCATTTGTCAGCGGTCAAGTAAGTCTTATAGATTTACCTTTTTAGTTACTAACATAGCAACTGAAATGTATTTCTCACGAGTGTGCTCTTGCAACTGCTATAGCTAAACAATTTGGAGCTTGCTGTTAGTCTTGCAAAAAGAGGAAACCTTCCTGGGGCAGAGAATTTGGTACGTCTGGAATTTTTTTCATCTCTTACTTTGATACCAATCCTCATGAGTTACTTTTTCGAAGTGCAAAATGCAAGTGCAGGTGTTCCTTTTGGCATCATACAAGTGTTATTGACTTAACTTCTATGTCTCAGGTTGTTCAAAGATTTCAGGAGTTGTTCTCTCAGACCAAATATAAGGAAGCTGCTGAGCTTGCTGCCGATTCTCCTCAAGGAATCCTTCGTACCCCTGACACTGTTGCAAAATTTCAGGTATTTGATTGTCACATTAACCCTCTAAATCTAATGAAAACCAAGAAAGGCAGGCACTGTTACAACATCCATGTCTTATTTGTATTTTTCAAAATATTCTGTGAACTTGGGCTCTTAGCGTGCATGATGTAGTGTTAATACCTTTTATTCCTTTGATGTAGTGTTTCCTTCCTATGAAATGAAAGCACTGCTTTCATTTCTTATCTTATGTATTGATATCCTGGGAGCAGAAAAGAAGCATGGCATTTGATTGGTCTTTGATATTTACCTTTCCTTTTGCAGAGTGTTCCTGTGCAAGCTGGGCAAACTCCACCATTGTTGCAGTACTTTGGGACATTGTTAACTAAAGGAAAGCTCAATGCATTTGAGTCTTTGGAATTATCTCGTTTAGTTGTGAATCAGAACAAAAAGAATCTTTTGGAGAACTGGTTGGCTGAGGATAAACTTGAATGCAGTGAGGAACTCGGAGATCTTGTCAAGGTATGGTTAGGAATCTTAATATTGAATGACATTCTGCTTTACAGTTTCAGTTATGTCAAAACAATTCTAATCTGAATATTCAATAAAAAAATTTTCTCTTTTTTTTTTTCTTCCTGAAAACTCTTTCATGTATCTTCGTGAACTCCGAATCTCTGGTTACCCAGTCAGTTATATCCTGATTATTGGGTGCTTATTTTGAAGTTATATTGTATGTATCCGTGTAGTCATTGGCCTGAAAAGTAGTTGCTTTAGCACCCTTCTGGCTCGTTCTATGGTTTTTCTATTCCACCTCTGCTTCATTATTTGAAGTTTCTAATCCATTACATGTTCTTTCCTTTATCTATTTTCTTTTGATACTATTGCTGTCCTTCTTTGGATGTACAATGGATTCTAACTGGGCACAGTAGGTGTCAAGCCTACACATACAATAGGTTGGCTGATTGGATGAAATATCCAGTTTATCATGTTGAAATCTGTGATTATAAGATCTTGAACTAGACTAAATTGATCAATTTGTACCTCATTTGTATTTATATTTTGTAGGAAGGCCCTACTCTCAAAAGCAGGGGAAAAGCTGGCTGTGCGACCAGGATTGCAGTTTTAACATGGAGGTCGTTGTTAATAATGTCTCTGTCGCTCACTTGCTTTTACTTGTAAATTGTTACGAAGGATACATGCATGCTCGAAGCATTCAAACATGAAATGAAGAAAATTTGAAGAAGGGTACTAGGTCAATCTCCTCCACCCAGAAAAGTTACCCATTGATCATAATGCCCTTGCTTTCAGAGCGGAAGCTCAGGTACAACAAGGTCAGTGAGTGACTCAGTGATTTCAGCTCTGTTTCTCACTTTCTTGTTTATGGGATTTTAGGTTTGTGTGTAAAGTTGTTGACTTTGCGGTAGGTGATTGCCCAAGCATCAGCAGCAGGGGAATCTGAAGCTCAGCAAGAGGTTTTCGATTGGACTTCTGTAATTTTGCCGTAAGTTCTTATTCATACCCATTTTAGCAAATTTGAGGTCCCAGTTTCTAATTACATTTTTGCATTTTTGATTACCCTACACATTCTTCACTGTTGAGCTTAGCTGTATGAAAGTCACAATCTTAAAAAGTAAAGAAATGTGAATGAAGGATGACTTCTTTTGATCACTTATTAAGAACTACTTGCGCTGTGCAGACGTCACAGTATACCAAGGGTTGAGGTTGCTTGTCCCTGGTATCTGTCAAGAGGTTATTATAAAGTATAGGTATTGGCACTTATAAGAATAAATTGAATATGCAATGGGCATCTACACATCAATCTAATTCTTCATATAGAATCACATGGTATTGTTCGCCATTCTTGTTTATGAAGATGCTGTCTTCTTACAGGTTCTTATTCCCAGCTTTAGGGGGGTTACTATTTGGATATGATATTGGTGCCACCTCTGGAGCTACTATCTCTTTGCAGGTTCCTCTTATTTTAATTTTGTAGTTGTTTTCCCCCTTCCTTTATTTTTTATCTCTTTATCCCAACCAACTTCACTTTGATTGATGCCATTTTTATTTTCATCCTGACAGTCAGCCGAGCTTAGTGTCATGACATGGTTCAACCTGACATCAGTACAGCTTGGTCTTGTGGTACATTTCGTGCTTGAAACTTGTTGTGAAGCATAAGTGTTGGCAACAATTTTATACGGTGGATTTTACTGAACTTTCTTTGATGTTTATTGAGTGTAGGTTAGTGGTTCCCTCTACGGAGCCCTTCTTGGTTCTGTCCTTGCCTACCCAACTGCAAATTTTCTAGTTACATCTTTTATGCAAATGGGATATGTTTTTAACATTTCCTTCAAATTAATAACCAGTTTCAGACTTTTTAAAAAACAAATTGTTGTACCTCTTCAGACACTTGATTTAAACGCTCATCAATTATCTGTCATCATGATATATATGGTTGTCAGGAAACAGTCAGTTTTGTAGCTTTGGTCCTAATTGATGGGGCTTTTTGTTTTTGTCCTTGGAAGCTAAGCAAAGTAAGACTAGATTTCTGTTGCATCGAAAAATAGAGGGTAAGTTTGTTGGTTATGAACAGAAACAAGAAAGGTCTGGCAATTTTGATGAGAACCAGAATGAGACCCAATAATGATCCCAACAACAAGCTCCCAATCTTTCCTGTAAGTAAACCCAAGTTTTATTTTTCTCTTTTTTATGTTTTGGTTTTGTTAATTTAAGATATGAAGTATTGCAATTTAGACAGATTTTGTGTACATTGTTATCAGAGTGAAGCTGTTGGGACACAACCCATTTCTGTAGTCAACCCAATGGATGGGAATTCATCTTCTTCATTGCAAAAACATAATTCCTCAATTGAGAGGTGTGTTTGGGTTTTCTTTGTGTGGGTTCTTTCCTATTTGTAATTTTTTGTTTTGTTTGTATAATTATAATTTTGGGTTACCATGTTTTTCAGAGAATTGAAAGTGGTGCATGATTCGATGCATGCTGCAATATCATCAAGTAAAACAGATATAATAGATGCAGTTCTCAATGATTTCTCGGAGGTAATTTGAGTGATAGAGGATTTTTTTTTTTTTTGAATTAGTATTAATTTGTAATTTTGTATTGATATATTTTCCCCCTTTGCTAATCTACAGCAATGCATTTTCGAATGCAGGGATATTTTAGTCTATCATTTAAAAAACGGCAAGAATTACTACTTGTTCTAGCTAAGAAAATATGATGTTAATAGAATGCAAGTTCGCGAATTGATACAACAATATCTTGGTCTGGAGCATCCTGATGGTCAGTTTCTATCCCCTTCATTTTTTGGAATTTTGATTTGTGCTTATATTTTGTTCTTTAAATTGTAGTTTTTGTGGAAGTAATTTTGTATTTACAGGAGAAAAGGGTCAAGCATCTGGGCTTGAAGAAAGCTTGTTATCTTCATTTTATAGGACAGAGAGAAATCTGAGGCATGCTCTACTACAACCTAAGTATGAGATTCTCTTTGAACGACTAAATACGTATCCTGGAGGGTTGAAGTTCTTGACCACTCTTCGTGCTGATCTTCTCTCTATGCTTGCGTAAGGTTCTGTTTCAGTTTTACTCGTTCATTATTCTTATTGCTAAAATGTATCTCAACATTATGAGTTTGTTGCATCCTGTTACTGACTGAAAATGAGTAAGCCCTTATAGTTCTCACTTCTCACACAATGTTTCCATACTGAAGAATGAGATACTCCCTTCATAGTTTAAAAAAAAAAATGAAATTTATGCTAGTATATAGCAGAAATAAAGACTAATGCACTTTTCAGAAACTGGTAATAATCCATTGTTTTCTATCTTTTGTTTATCCTTGTACAGATTCTAGAAGATGCATTCAACAGCTTAGAAGGTGTCACATGCAACAGAGCGGAGGGCGCCATGTATCTTTTTCCCCGTCTCCACCTGCCCAAAAAGGCAATTGAAGCTGCAGAAGCCGCAAAAACGGCCCCAGATGCATTCTACGCTCGTCGACTACTTGAGGCCACAAGAATTGTTGTTGTTCCTGGATCTGATGTTTAACCACATGGAATGATGTTTGTTCTTAGTTGTTGTAGAATTTAAAGCCTATTAGAAGTGTCGCGTTTCAAGAATTTTATTCTTTGTTTGCTTAAGAGTTGGTTTACAGAAATTTGGATTGACATTTTTGTATAGACTAATTTTTTAGGTTGTATATATAACAAGAGTAATTCTTGGTGTCGAGGAAACCAGCGAGGAGAGGGAGGTGGCGGGGTGGTGACCGTTCACCTCCCTTGGGATGCGCGCACAAAAAAAGACGACATGCATCCCGAGGGAGGTGAACGGTCACCACACTGCCACCTTCCTCTCCTCGCTCATTTCCTCGCTGGTTTCCTCGACACCTAGAATTTCTGATATAACAATGCCCTTTCTTAGTTATTGAGGAATTAAAACCCATTTGAGAAGAGTCACAATTCAATAATCCCATTGTCTATTTGATTAGGTATTGGTTTTACTAAAATTTGGATGCTTATGCTTTTAGTCATTTGATAGCAAAAAAAAAAAAATTAAAATTTTTTTTTTATTAAAACCGTTGCTACTTAATTAGACACGGTTTAAAACCGTTGCTAGTATCCATACTTTATCACGGCTTAAAACCGTGGCTATTTTTGCCACGGCTAAAAACCGTTGCTATTCTTCTTGCAATGGTTTAAAACCGTGGCTAAATGCTGAAAATCACCACCCCTATTCAAGCATAAAACCGTTGCTACAACGTTTAGCAACGGTTTATAGCCGTTACAAAGAATTTCGCGACGCCTCTGTAGCCCACGGCTCTTAGCCGTGGCAATGGGTTACGCCCACGGTATAGAACCGTTGCTAATGGGGTTTTTGGTGTAGTGTATATAAGCAGTAGCACATCAATGAATAATATAATCGGAGTTTTGTGTTCAACTTTCTAATCTTTTCTTTATACTTAAACTAACAAAAACACTGATCACAGGTTTAAACTTTATAACATTATCAATTCGTGTAATCTCCTTACCTTTTCACTTTGCTAAAATATGAAAGTAAATCAATTTTGGGTTGAAATCATCTTTGAGAAGAAGTTTATAAAAAAAACAAACAAACAAATCACACTCACATCATGTATCTTAGGCAAAGTCTTGAGAATATTATCTTTTAAAATGGCTGGGCTTATCGTTCCAAATAGTGCTGCTCATTTTTTTTTTAAAAGACGTCAAATCATTCTCTTTCGAACAGAGAACTCACTCAGTGGCATCGCGAGGTTCAATTTTTTGTTAGTTAACAAAACCTAAAAAAGTGTTTAAAAAATATGTAGATGAGATATGTACGCAACACCAATTAATTTCTAAGATTATAATTAATAGCGATGAGACCAACCATGTAATGTTACTCCTGTTGTTACTACCAAAAAACCACTAATCTTCCCTTCCCTTGTGTCATGAAAGAGTCTTCATGACATCACCAACCACAAGTGCGTGGAATTGTTCCTTCATCTGTCCCATATTATAATTTAAATCGTTCACCATCTCTACCTTATCAGATAGACTTTTGAAAATTTAAGATCGCATTAGTTTAATACAGAGGAATTAATATACTTACTATTTCAACTACCAATTTACGATGTCAATGTAATATCAAGAAATTAATAATTTATTATTAAGAAAACCCTCTAATTAACATACTTTAGTGAGTAAAGTCGAAACGAATGTGCTGCCAATAACCTGGAGAAAAAACCACTAAATTTCATTTGTGAATGTTTAAGTTTTTTTTTTTTTTTTTTTTAAAACCTCCCAAGAGGAGGACAACTTTAGGATGTGGCAATGGCGATTTCACTTCTGGCGTGATTCTTGATTTAGCAACCAACCTCTAAAAGATTTGTTTCCAATGTTGTTTTTCATTAACAATCAGAAATTGCGGGAGCGTTAGCAACTTTTGGTTTAATGGAGATTTTTAGAATCTTTCCTTTCGGAGATCCCTAAAGAATGGGGAGCTAGACGAGGCTGCCAATTTAATGCAGCTGTTGGATATTCAGACGCTCTCAGAAGGATCTGATAGGTTGGTGTGGAAGGGTAAATGTGCGGGTTTATCGGTGAAAGAATTTTCTGATATGCGAGTTGCCTCTCGTTATGAGACTCACTCCAACCCTTCATTTTTGTTCACAAGAATCTAGTTTGGGCAAAAAATATTCTTCTTCGAATTAATTTCTTATGTTGGTCAGTGTTGCATGAGAGAATCTTGACTAACGATAGGTTAAGGAGAGAGGAATTTTCACAGGTAGTCTTTGTGTGCTTTGTAATAAGAATGACGAGACTCTGTACCACCTGATGTTTTACTGCAAATTCTCCAAATTCATTTGGAGCAGTTTATTGTCAGAATTTGATATTTCAAGGTTCCCTTTTGGATTGACTAAGTTGGTGGTCCAAAACTAATCCATCCCGACACACGAGGTGGTCATGATATAGGGTTTCTTACATACTCATGTGATGTGTGTGGAAGAGAGAAATATGATAATTTTTTAAGGGCTTAACAAATCAGATGGTGTCTTGACATTTCTTGATTATATGAATGATTTTCCTTGTATGTGTTTTCACTTCTATTATTCAATAAAAATCTTCACGTTTGGTAAAAAAATAATAAAGAAACTTTGAGATGCGACACCTTTATCAATTTCATTGGTGACTTACAAGCAAACTCATTTGGATTTTCCCAAACCCTATGTTTTCAACAATTTAAAAATTGACATAAATTACAATTAAGTCAAATTCGTTGATTTTTTAATTATATTCTTTATTCATTTGATTGAACAAATCTTTGTTATTTTCTCTATTTTGTATTTCTTCATTGATTGAGATGGCCCATTTGACGATCACATTCCATGCATCTTGTTTTAAAATATAAAGAAAACTATAAAATAAATGTATATACTTCCACTAAAAGTAAATTATAAATTGGGTGATAAATATTTGTCCAATGGAGACTTTTACTTGTGTCTTTAAACAAATACGGTTATTTGAATTTGATTATACCATTATGGACTAACTCCTTTGTGGTTCATATATATAGATTGTCAAACAAGATTGTTTATATATATATATATATATTTTTTAATTTAAAATTTAAAATTTAAAATTTATTTATTTTTATTTTTATTTTTTTATTTTTTACTCCCCATTAGGATCCCCACCACACACAACCCCCACCCCCAAAATTTCCATTGACAAGTCAGCAAGTGTGGTGGATCCCAAAGAGTTTCTGACCAATGATCTTAACACGCATTTCACGTGGGAGATTTTGTAGATGATCATAACCTATATTCTGACCGTCCAATGTGGAAAAAGTAGATGCTAACCTCATATATATATTGCTCTGCAAAAGCTCTAACACTCGAACAACAAACAAACATGCAAACAACACTATTCTTCCTTGTTATTGTCTCTACTATAACATACACACGATGTGATGTTAACCTCTCTACTTGTCTAACCTCTAATGGAGTCTTTAACTTCACTGTATTCTCTACTTCTTCAGACTCAGACTACCACAGACTTCTCTATGTTTCCATACAAAACCAACTTTTTACAAGACCCAATTACCCTAGACCTTCCATGATCATATTGCCTCATAGCAAAGAAGAGCTCTCCGCATCGGTTGTATGTTCAAATAGAGGGTTATGGACTATAAGGTTAAGGAGCGGTGGTCATAGTTACGAAGGGTTGTCATATGTAGCCGATACCCCCTTTGTAGTTATTGACTTGATGAACTTGAACCGGATTTCCATTGCTTTGGAGTCAAAGACAGCTTGGGTCGAGTCTGGTGCGACTCTAGGTGAAATATACTGTGCCATCGGTAAGGCAAGTGACACGTTAGGGTTTTCTGGTGGTTATTGCCCTACGGTTGGTAGTGGGGGGCACATAAGTGGTGGTGGTTTTGGTATGATGTCTAGAAAATATGGACTTGCAGCTGATAATGTCATTGATGCACTCATTGTCGATGCCAATGGAGCTGTTTTGGATCGCAGTTCAATGGGAGAAGACGTCTTCTGGGCAATTAGGGGTGGCGGTGGGGGTGTTTGGGGTGCAATATATGCATGGAAGTTGAAATTGCTCCCTGTGCCAAAACATGTCACAGTCTTTAAGTTGATGAAGAACTTTGACAATATTGAAGAAGCTTCAAAGATACTTCACAAATGGCAAGTGGTTGCACAAGCACTTGAAGACGACTTCACACTATCAGTACTCGCTGGTGCTGACACCAATGGGATTTGGTTCTCCTTCCTCGGTTTGTACCTAGGACCTAAAGAGTTGGCTATTTCTTCGGTGGATCAAAACTTCCCCGAACTGAACCTTGTAAAGGAAGACTGCAACGAGATGAGTTGGGTTGAGTCCCTTGCTTACCTAGCAGGCTTGAACTCAGTTGAAGAAATGAACAACAGGTTCTTACAGTATGATGACAGAGCATTCAAGACTAAGGTCGATTTTGTAAAGGAACAGATACCTTTGGAAGGAATCAAAGGTGCCCTAACGATGTTAACAAAGGAGCTACGCGGGTTCATGGCTCTCAATGGCCAAGGTGGGTTGATGAGTAGAATAAGCAGTGATTCCACTCCTTTCCCTCACAGGAAAGGAACTCTAATGATGATGGAGTACATAGTTGCATGGGACAGAGATGAAGATGCAAAGAGCAACGAGTTCATCGGTTGGCTTCATCGATTTTACAACTACATGGGGCAATTCCTTACCAATGATCCTAGAATTGGTTATGTTAACCATGTTGATCTTGACCTCGGAAGATTAGATTGGACAAATAGTACCATTGCAAGTAACGCAATTGAAATTGCTAGGACATGGGGAGAAAAGTATTTTTTGTCCAATTACGAGCGCTTGGTCCATGCAAAGACATTGATTGATCCGTATAATGTGTTTCATCACCCACAGAGCATTCCTCCGATGCCACGAGATGATCTGAGGCCAAATGGGATATGGAAGACAGAACAAATGTTTTTTTCTTGAATAATTAATTAAGTTTAAGCTTTTAGTTAGAAAGACATTAGATGTAAGACGTAAGTGATTAATTTGAGGGCTAAAATATAGAAAGCCATTATTCAAAGACAATATACTTTATTTTGCTAAGAATTAAATACACGTCTCTTATTCTTCCACAAAATTTACTGCATGTGGTAATACTTCTTTCAGTTGAGCTTGCCACATGAAATAGTGTTACTATACCATTTTATTTTTCATTTTAAATTATGTTTCACTCACTTTGAAGCCTATATTATAATATGTTTCTTAATTTTAAAATGTTTTGATGGTTATAAAAAAATGAGGGGACGATATTACAAATGTGGGATTCACGTGGCTCAAGCCCCACACATATCAGGGATACATCTTATCTTATGGTTCTGGCATCTAATAAAAATCACGGATATCATGTTTATAGTCTCACGTTTATGAGAAATTTATTGTCTAATACTTACTAATCTTCACTTAAGCTTTCCCACCACCTCTTTCTGTTAAGCTTCTGTTAATTGTCCATGATAAGTTATCTTTCAGATTTAAGCACGAGAAGAATAAATCAGAGCATCCACAGTGACTAACTGCATCACTGAAACAGAACTCGTTAAAGAACTCCACATACAACACAAGGGGGAGGAATATTGCTTAGCTCAGTTGACAGTAATGTGTTTGATTCAAAGCATAAATATTTCCAAATAGTTTGTCTAGGCAGTCAGGCTTAGCTATTTTTTTGTTAGGTTTGGACATTTTTATACTTTTACCCATTTTCTTTAAAACACAACTACAAACATTATGGGGTAGAAGTATAAAAAGCCTAAAACTTGATAAAAAGCCATAAAACATTTTCTTTAAAACACAACCACAACCACAACCATATTTTTGGCTAGGTTTGGACATTTTTTCTCTGGGGGTGTTTGTGTGCAGCTCTGGCAGAAATTTATCAGGGAAAATGTTCATGAAATACCCTAAGGGCTGCCTCGAAACCATTCCTTCAGCAAGTTCATAAGCATCGTTGCCATTCCTTCATGAGATGAGTATCATACTATCATGTAGATTAATTAAATGTGAGCTCAGTGGAAAAGGTGGCAATTGAAATTCCATCACATGGATGGCTACTGAATGGTGAAACTATTTTACAATCACAATCACAGTCACAATCACAATCACAATCACAACAGTTAAATGAATTGTTTTACAGGTACACCCACTTGTACAGTCAGAGATGCACCGCAACCAAATAACATTAAAACCAATGACTGTAACTATCACTTACAATGTCATAAACTATGAGTATCAATTGCCATTGTCAAACCCATATATGTGGCATATAAAGTCAATTAAGTTGTCAATATGTTTATCTATATTGAATATCTTAGGATGGATTATGACATAAAGTCAGCATCAGAGAAATATTTGTCTTTCACTAAAATGAGTTATTCAACGAAAAGGAAGAGTGGTGACCTTTTTTTTTTGGGGATTACGTTTCAGTCTATCTCCCAGCCAGTGGCTACCTTCTTGGTAGATAATTTTTCAAAAACAGAAATTAGAGGGACAATGCAAGAGCTTAAATCAGAAGTTTCTCCAGGTCTTGATGGTTTCTCCATGGAATTCTATTTGAAAATGTTGGAGGTAATCAAAGTTGATTTTCTTAAGGTTATTGAAGATTTTAATAGGCATTTTCTGGATTGGCGGTTAAACACCACTATCATCTCGCTTATTCCTAAATGTGCCGGTGTGCGGACTGTCAAGGACTTCGAACCTATTAGTATTTTGAACGAGGCCTATAAGTCATTGCCAAAGTGTTGGCTGATAGATTGAAAAATGTTCTTCACTCAGTTATTTCTCAATTTCAAAGTGCAGCAGTAAGTGGAAGGCAAGTAGTTGATAGCCCTTTCATTGCTAATGAAATTATTGATTCTAGGAAAAAACAAGGTGTTCTAGAACTTGTCATCAAATTAGATTTCTCAAAATCCTTTGACAATGTTTCTTGGAGTTATTTGGATTTGGTAATGACTCGCATGGGGTTTGACTCAAAATGGATCCATGGGCTTTGCACTTGTAGATCTACACCCAATTTCTCTCTAAAGATTAACAGACAACTACACGGGTTTTTCAATAGCTCTGAAGGCCTGCATCAGGGTGATCCCCTGTCTCCTCTTCACTTTACTTTAGCAGCAGAAGGTCTGACCCAAATGATTCTTAAAGCGGTTGATGTTGGTCTAGTAAGAGGGTTTTTGGTCGCAGAAGGTAGTCATCATCTTTTCATTCTTCACTATGCAGATGATATTATCATTTTTTGTGATGCCTTTGCCTCTCAGGTTATTGCTTTCAAAAGAATTATGCTTTGGTTCGAAGTTATTTAAGGTCTGAAAATCAACTTTCACAAACCAGTAGTGTTGCCCATTGGAGAAGGCTCTCATCTGCAGCAGTTGGCGGGTCAGCTTTCAGTTAAGAACTTAGGCATGTCTTTGGGTGCTAGATTCAAAAGTAAAACTGTGTGGGATGAGTCAATTGAAAGGATGGAATTGAGACTAGCTTCTTGGAAGTGCAAATTCCTCTTGAAAGCAGACAAACTAGCTTTTGTCCAATCCACTTTAGCCTCTATCCGTGTGTTCCTTCTATCTTTTATCAAGGTTCCTTCTTCAGTTGTAGCCAAGATGGAACAGATCATGCGTGATTTCCTTTGAGGTTCTACACAAACCTTGAGAAAGATGCATCTAGTGGGTTGAGAGAAAATCTGTTGTCCTAAAACCCGAGGTGGTCTAGGCATTCGCCAAGTGAATACATCCAATTTAGCATTACTTTCTAAGTGGATTTGGCAATTTGCAGAAGAAAATGGTACATTATGGAGATCGCTCATCATTGATAAATATGGGCGAAATAAATGGGACTGGAATACCAGAACCAAATACACTCCCTATGGGTGCTCTATGTGGAAGTCCATCTCTCGGTGTCCAAGTATCTTCTACCCTCACACCTCGCTTCGCTGTGGCAATGGTGATCTCTTCTCTTTTTGGCATGATTGTTGGTATAGCAACCAACCTGTGAAGGATCTGTTTTCAATGTTGTTTTCCATTAGCAGCAAGAAAAAGGGGAGAGTTGGCAATTTTTTGTCCAGTGAAGATTCCTAGGATCTTTCTTTTCGGAGAACCCTAAATGATGAGGAGCTACATGAGAACGCCAATTTAATGCAAGTGTTAGATATTTAGATGTTCTCGAAGGGATCTGATAGTTTGGTGTGAAGGGTAAAAGTGTGGGTTTCTCGGTGAAATAATTTTATGATATGCCTGCTGCACCTCATTATGAGACCCACTCCAACGCCTTCATTTCCTCTCACAAGAATCTGGTTTGGGTGAAAAATATTTTACCTCGGATTAATTTCTCTTGTTGGTCAGTATTGCATGAGAGGATCCTGACTAAAGACAGGTTGAAGAAGATAGGAATCCTCACATGAACTCTTTGTGTGCTTTGTAATGAGAATGACGAGACTCTAGATAACTTGATGCTTCATTGCAGATTCTCTAAATCCATTTGGAATAGTTTCTTGTCAGAATTTGGTTTGAGACTGATATTTCAAGGTTTCCTTTTGGATTGGCTAAGTTGGTGGTCTCAAGCTAATCCATCCCAGCGCACGAAGTGGTTATGGCGTAGGGTTCCTCATGTGTTCATGTTGTGTTTGTGAAAGAGAGAAATATGAGAGTTTTTAAGGGCTTAACAGATCGGAACACTCTATCTATATTGAGATTAGGGAATTGCTGTGGAAGATGGGTTTGGCTTGTAATCTCTTTAGAGACTTGTTCTTTGACACCTTCATGGTGTCTTGACATTCCTTGATATAGGGATGATTGTAATTTGTTTCTCTTCTTATCTTCAATAAAAATCTTCGTGTTCGAACAAAAAAATAAAATCTATATTATTGTTAACCGCTTAGCAGACTACTCAGTCTCTATAAAATGCAAACATATCTAGACTATATAATGAGAGAAGGCCCAGATGAACAATAAAAAATGTCTTCAATTCTAAATTTTATTTTCCATTTGGCCCCCCACTTTCATACTATTTACAAGAAAAATCAATAAGTAGATAAGCAATGACAAGGGGTGTTTATGTATTTTAAATGAAAAACATTATTACACATATTTACCATTTTACCATCCCAAATTCAGACTATTTACAATCAAAATTAGCTTTTCTCAAACATTGACTAATTATACATAAGTTCCTAACATGATTTATTTGAAGCCCCAAATTATCTATAAATTATAAATAGACCTTACATCTAACTTTTGAATTTTCTATTTTTCCTCCACATTTCATAATTTTTACAATCAAAATCAGTCTCTCTCAAACATAAATTATTATAACTAAGACCCTAACATAATTTATTTGAAGCATCTCTAATTTTTTATAAACTATAAATAGGCCTTTATATCAAACTTTTGGATTTTTTTATTTTGTCCTTCAAATTTAATAATTTTTTACAATCAAAACTATCCTATTTGATTAATTATATGTAAGTCTCTAATATAATTTATTTGAAGCCCCCAATTATATATAAACTATACATAGGCTTTTACAACAGTGAAAGTGTAATATTTGGTTACAATATTTTACTCCTAAAATTTTAATTTTTACTTATTATTAAAATTTTAAAGTAAAATAAAAATATTGAATATACATGCAAGTAGTGTGCGTCCACACCATAGTCTTAATTAATAGGAAAACAAATCACACACAACTGCACCTTGAATTTCTGTACAGTGACTGCTATGATTTGAGTTGACCTAGTAATTTTCCATAGTTGCAGGTAAAAAATGACAAGCTTTACTTTTGAGGTTCGTAGGTAACCTTTTCTACGCCAGTCTATAGGCATTTCTTGCTGAGTTTGTAGTTTTGTTTTGATTATTTTTCTCAAAGAATTTTTCATGTATCTTTGATAGCTACGTTTGATTTCTTTTATACAAGTCTACCAACTTAGGTCGATGATCGACTCACAAAATCTAGTCGTTCTTAAGAGCCAGGGAGGCACGCCAGAAGAGCGCTAGGGAGCCTCCCTGGCACGTGTTTTTGAGTGAGAGGGATGTTAAAAAAAATCACGAAAAGCCTAACTGACGTTATCCCTTTCCCCCAAAAAATAAGCTCTAAGTTTTTTATGCAAAATATGTTCTAGAGAAAAAAACCCTATAGAGAAGAAAAGCTCAAAAGCTCTCTATGTAGAAATCGTTCCCCATTTCGTCTTCGAAGAAAAGCTCGATTTCGTCCCCAAGTTCAAAAGCTTTGAAGCTCTCTCTGAAGAAAAGCTAATTCTAAAGCTCTAGATCGAAGCTTTCTCTGGTTCTAAGCCTTCAATTTCGTCTTTGAATCAAGATCTAGGGTTTCCAGATCTGGTGGTGGGTTTCGTCTTCCAAACAACCCAAAGAGAAGCAGTTTTTATTGCAGTTTGGTGCTTTTTGTAAGTGTGTGTTATTGAATTTTGAGGAGAATGATATTTGTGGCGGCAAGGTTTGGAGGTTCAGATACTCTTATTGGAATAGTAGCCTAAGTTATGTGTTGACAAAGGGGTGGAGTAGATTTTTCAAGGAGAAGAACTTAAAAGCCGGAGATATTGTTAGCTTTCTAAGATCAACTAGCGGGGAAAATAAGAAGTTTTACATTGCTTGGAAGGCCAAACCGAGTTCGAATTCCACTGCCATCGAATTGTATTTCCCGATTTACCCAATTGAGCCAGTCAACAAATTGGTTCAGTCCTCTGTGCAAGTAGTAAGGCTGTTTGGGGGTGAACATTTTCACCAAATTACCATCAGCAACCAGAGTTGGGTAAATGTTGTGTTTCGTAAAAGTGTAACAAATACGGAATACAATTAATAGTTGCAATAGAAAGTAACAAATCCAAAGTATAATCAAGGTAATGTAAAGTAAATAAAAATAAAATAAAACACGTACCACACAAGCAATTTAACGTGGTTCAACAAGTTTGCCTACGTCCATGGGTAAAGAAAATAGTTTCACTAGTGAGATAAAAAAATACAAATGGAGAGACCTGCACAGCGTAAATGACATTAAACACACACGTGTCTAAATGACACCACAGATATACGCGGGGTGTGTATATCTCTCAAACACACTCACTCTCCTATATTTTTTCTCATAATAGACACACAAAAGGTTTTGGAAGAACCCTAACACACAGAGAAATCAACACTGAAGAAGATGTTTTCAAACAAAAGAGTTTGGTCCCTTTTATAGACGAAAGAGGCGGTGGGTGTGAGGTGGTGATGGGTTATATCACCTTCCACCACCTTCTACTTCCTTCCATAAACCTTTTCACTTCAAGATCCAACTCTGATCCAACTCATCCCACCAACAATCTTCTTCTTCACTTCACGATCCAGCTGCTGCCACCTAACCTCCTTTACCGACAAGCCGAAATTCAGCAAATTTGAATTCAAAAAGTGTTGTTTTGTTATCTGTTTTCAACAATAATCCATTTCGGTGAAGATTTCACAAACCAATCAGACCACACAAGCATTATTCGTCTTTGCCCTTCACACCCCAAATGGGTCAACACACATAAAGGATGTTGATCACGTCCAAGCAGTGTTGGAACTTGACCCGAGAAACTATTTTTATCAACATATCTGCAGGATTCTCTTTGGTATCAATTTTATTCAGTAAGATGTCACATTCTTCAATAATTTCTCACACAAAGTGAAAACGAACATCAGTGTGCTTTGTACGTGCATAATCTGAATCTAGATAGCCAACACAATGTTGACCATTACTCATATCTTTCTCAAAGAGTAAACCAACATCTACTGTATCCAGGATGTAATGTAGAATCCATTTCTCCGCTTTTAGTGTCATTTGCATGGATTATACATGTACCGACTTTCCATATTAACTGCCTGTGAAATGTCGGTCCTCTTACACACCATTGCATACATTAAGCTTCCCACTGCATTTGCATATGAAACTTGAGCTATATATTCTAATTCATCATCAGTACTAGGAAACAAAGAAGCTAAAAGCTTAAAGTGAGGGACAAGAGGTGTACTAACTGATTTTGTGTTGACGTTCATCCCAAATCATTGTAACACCATATTCAAATATGCTTGTTGAGACAAGCTCATAGGTTCCTTTACCATATCTCTTTGAATTTCCATGCCAAGGATTTTCTTAGCTTCACCAAGATCCTTCATCTCAAACTGAGTACTCATCCGACATTTCAACTTATCAACCTCATACTTGTTTTTGGCGGCTATAAGCATATCTTCTATATATAAGAGAAAATATATAAAGGAACCGATGATACATCAAAATAGACCGATCATCACAATAATACATGTGCCATAGAGACCCAAATACAGAGGCCCGGGCGATTCCTGCCAATGAGGAAACGTGAACAGGGCCCGAATCCAGGCCCAAACGAATAAGAGGGAGTCTAGGCCCAACACGAGTTCTCTCATAAAGAAGAGAAATGCTGCACAAAAAAAGAGTTGTGGAGGGAGTTACGCCTCCTCGAATGCATCTCCATTAAGGAGGAGATTGTTACAAGAAACATCTCCTTCCGTTGTGCCTCACATGCTTAAATCATGCAGAGAGTTAACTACGACCATTATAAAAGGTAAAGAGGAAATTCGACATAGGTATGCAACTTTAACTAAGTTTTGTCAAGATTTACATACTTCGTCCAACAGAGTTACTGAATTAAGCATCGGAGTGCCTTCGGCCACCAAAAAGGTGTTCTTTGGAAGTCTAACAATTGTTTTGCAGGTCAAACTCAGAGGATGACGATTTTTGGATGCATCAGTTTGGCGCCGTCCATGGGGAACGACAAGTTTTATTTTTCAAAAATAAGATTCACAGTAACAAAGCTCACACAACCCGATAGAAGATCAATGGAATACTCCACAAATCTTCAATCTGGCAATCAAATATACGACATGCTGTCCAATATTGATCCAACACTGACCATCGAAACAACCATACCTACTAGAAAAAAGCTCCAACAAGTAACGATTCAGACATCTCTGACATCATGGGGATTCCCCTCAGATCCCCTAGTAGAGATGCTTATGGCCTAGATGAACCGCGTGATCGAGATGGTAGACAAGATCATCCGAGACCTGAAGGACAACAACTTTCGAGAAAAAATCACCCAGCTTAAGAGACACTAGACTAATAATAGTTCCAAGTGCAATCAAGGGTCGTCTGAAAATCTACAACTGAAAAAACCCAAATACGGGAGAACGAACGTTCTCGACTCTGATAGCGAATTAGAGCAAGATCCTTGAAGCTATAGCATGAAGAAAAGATGTCAAATGGCCGCCAAAGATGAGAGGAAATCCAAAAAAGCGAAACAAGAGCAGCCACAACGATTACGGACACGATACCGAAGATTGTCGCAATCTGAAAGACAAAATTGAATGTCATATCAGAAAAGGACGACTCAGAGAATTCGTCGAACTCGAGCGCAAAACAATCATTTCGAATGAGCAAGCAAAGGGAACAATCTATGTATTGCACGACATGGGCGGGGAATAAGAGCAATCCAATCGATCCCGAAAGCGTATAGTCAGAGACTTAGGTACAAAGATCAGATTCCAAGAACCATCTGCACAACATGCAAAAAGAATGCAAATGACTCTAACCTTTTCATAAGAAGATGGTGATGGGGTTAATTTCCCACACAATGATGCTTTCGTGATCTTGGTCCGGATAGCTAAATGAAAAATCAAAAGAGTATTAATCGACACTGATAGCTCGGCCAACTTTTATACCTAACAACTTTTCGAAGGATGAAGTTCACCATTGAGATGCTCTCACCAAGCGATCAATCCATGGTAGGTTTTAGTGGAGAACAATGTCACCTACTGGGTACAAAATGCTACTTGGGAGACCGTGGACACACACAAGATGGGCGCAGTCTCCTGCACTATGCACCAATGTTTGAAGTACCACATCGACAATGGTATCCGAAGGATAAAAGGAGAACAACCAGCGGCCCGGGAGTGTCATTTTGCAGCAATAAAGACTCCCCATAAATAGCAATTACTATAACGACTGAAAAAGCCTTCACAACAACTTTATAAAACGAGTTCAGACTCTCTGGATGACAAGACGGCTCCAACCAGTCCCTAAGATCGATCCAACACCGGGCAACCAGAAGAAGAAACGGTCGAGGTCTACTTAGACAAAAAGGAGAAAAGACAGTCTGAATCGACACAAAGATTCAACCTGAACTCACCAAGGAACTGATCCAACCATTGAGAGATAACCAAGATGTTTTTGCATGGACGATGAAGGACATGGTGGGAATAGACCCATACATCATCTCCCACAATTTACAAGTGAATTTAGATAAGAAACCAGTTCGACAAAAAAAAAGACCGGTGACCACGGAGCGTAATCAGGTGATAAAAGAAGAAGTACACCGACTGCTTAGCGCGGGAATGATAAGAGAAGCTCGTTACCCGGATTGGTTGGCGAACACTGTACTAGTAAAAAAGAAAAATGGAAAATGGAGGGAGTCCGTGGATTACACCGACCTAAATAAAGCCCTGCTCCAAATACAACTTTCCATTTCCACGAATAGATCAAATAGTGGATGCAACTGCCGTACATGAAATGCTGAGTTTCATGGATGCATACTCCGGGTATAATCAGATACAAATATACCCTACCGACAAAAAAAACTTTTTCATAACGGAAATGGGTACGTGCTGTTGTCGAGTAATGTTGTTTGGATTAAAAAATGCGGAAGCAACGTATCAACGACTAGTAAACATGATGTTTGAAGATTATATCGACAAAACAATGAAGGTTTGCATCAACAATACGTTAGTCAAAAGCTCACGCAAAACAAACCACGTTGCAGATCTGAAACAAGCTTTCTCCCAGCTTCGGAAGTACAAGATGAAGTTGAACCCAGAGAAATGCACCTTTGGGATGGAGTCAGGGAAGTTCCTCGGGTACATGGTCAACCAATGAAGAATTGAAGCCTATCCAAAGCAGATACAAGCGCTTCTCAACATGCAATCACCGTCAAATATAAAAGATGTTAATAGCCTTAACGGAAGTTTAACAGCTCTGAAAAGTTTTATCTCCGGATCATCAGACAAGTGTCTTCTGCTCTTCAAAATCTTGAAGGAGAACAATACATTCGAGTGGAATGATGAATGCGAAAGAGCCTTTCAAAGCCTTAAGACATACATGGAAAACACGAAGCAACTAAAAAAACTGAACACAGGAGAAACATTGTATCTGTATCTATCTATTTCCAACCACACGGTAAGTTCAGGTCTGATACGAAAAGAAAAGGGCGGGAAAAAAATAGTGTACTACATTAGCAAAACACTCGCAGATGCAGAGATCAAGTATCCGACCCTAGAAAAACTGGCTCTCACTCTAATCGTATCATCAAAAAAATTGCGACCATACTTCCAAGCACACCCAATTGCGATCATGACCGAACAACTGCTTTGGTCGGTATTACATAAACCAAATATGTCAGGATGAATGGTAAAATGGGCGGTAGAACTTGGACAATTTGACATCAGCTATGCCCCCAAAACCGCTATCAAAGCTCAGGCATTGGCGAATTTTATCGCCGAGTCACAAGAAGCAATAACCAACATAAATATAAGGAAAGCAAAATAGAGCAGCCCAAACCAATCCCCGAAGGATGGATCCTCCGCTGTGATGGGGCGTCCAACGAGGTAGGAAGCAAAGTTGGAATATTCTTGTATAACTCGGAAGGCATCGCATTAGAAAAAGCGATAAATTTCAATTTTAGAGCCTCCAATAATGAAGCTGAGTATGAAGCTATAATAGCGGGGCTACAGTTAGCAAAATACCTGGGAATAAAAGACATTAGTGTCTTTATTGATTCCAAGCTGGTGGTCAATCAACTAAATGACGAGTTACAAGTAAAAAAACACCCAAATAAAAGCCTACCACCAGAAAACCACAAAGATGTTACCCTTCAACGATGTGTGCGAACGGAGAACAAAAGAGCCGACGAACTAGCAAAATAAGCCTCAACAACAAAGGATAATGACAACCCACTCGTGATGACACAGGAAGCTTCATACTCGAAAATCAATCGAAAGAAGCATGCGCCGTAAACCAAGAAACCAACTGGACAACTCCAATCATGGGGTATATATTAAACGGAGAACTCCCAACAGATAAGATGGAAGCCAGAAAACTATGAAATCGGGCAGCATGATACACAATGATCAATGTCAAATTGTATAGGAGGTCTGTCACGAGCCCATTACTGAGGTGCCTTGCACCAGGAGATGCCGAATACGTCCAGCAAGAGATACACCATGGCACATGCAGAAATCATCTAGGAGGAAGAGCATTGGCCCCACAAAGCTCTCACATTAGGTTATTATTGGCCAACAATGCAAGCAGATGCTCAAAAACTAGTTCGTAAATAAGACAAGTGCAAAAGATTCGCCCCATACACCCACATGCCGGGACAAAAATTTGATCCTAATGAGCAGCCCTTGGTCGTTCGCACAATGGGGAATGGACATCGTAGGACCACTCTCAGCGTCCGATAAAAAAAAAGTTTCTATTCGTTGCAGTAGATTACTTCACCAAATGGATAGAAGTAGAGCCCTTCACAAAGATAAAGGAAACACAAGTCGAGAAATTTCTTTGGAGAGACATCATATGCAGATTCGGGATCCCAAGAGTAATCGTCACAGATAATGGGAGGCAATTTGAAGGCAAAAAGGTTAGGAGTTATGTGACAATCTGGATATCCAACAACATTTCTCCACGTCAGTTCATCTGCAAGCAAACTGACAAGCCGAGGTCACTAACAGAACAATATTTGAAGCAATCAAAAGAAGACTCGAGACGACAAAAGGGCTATGGACATCCGAGTTACCTGGCGTCCTTTGGCGTATAGAACAACAAAATGAACTCCAACAGGAGAATCACCTTTCGCCCTTGCATACGGGTCAGTAGCAATGATACCCGTGGAGATCGGAATGCCAACATTCCGAACCGAGGACAACGCCAACGTGTTGAGTCGGACTGGATTTCCTAGAAGAAAAGTGAGAAGCAGCTTCCATTAAAACAATACCAACAACGCACGGCTGGGTTTTACAGCAAGAAGGTGTGAATCCAAACTTTTAACATCGGAGACTAGGTGTTACGAAAAGTCCAGTTAAACACGAAAGAGCCTAGCGCGGGCAAGCTAAACCTGAAATGGGAAGGACCATACCGGGTAATAAAAATCAACAGACCAGGAACATATTGGTTGGAAAACAAAGACGCTGAAATGATACCTCGGCCTTGGAATGTAAAGCACTTGAAAAGAGATTATTAATAAAGTCTTTTGCTCTCAATTTCAAAACCACAAAAATTTAATCAGGACAAAAAGTCAGATTAAAAAACCAACTCGAGAAAATACTCAGCACGGCTACAATATCGAGCAAAAACAAATACATGTATTCGACGAACGAGTCAAACATAAAACGATAACTTCTGGCCTGATAAACCACGAAGTAATAGTACCAGGACATAAGAGCTGGACTTTTATATCGACTGTAATGTGGGACATTGTAATTCAAATGTGAGACAGAATTTCGTAAACTATAGCTTATATACGACTAGAACGTTGAGCATCGAAGCCATCCGGACAAACAAGTAGGAAATCGCCATAAATGTCATAAATAAAAGCTGACAAGCTTGGCATATGGGACACAAAAATGCGAAATAAAAAAATTCCATTTATCTTCTAAAAAAGGAGATTACAAAAAAGAAGAAGAAAACAACAACTAAGAAGGAAAATCAGTGTCGTGGTCAGTGTCCGGGCAACATAGGATTAAAAGGCCCCTCGACATTTGGATCACCCATTGAATCCATAACAACTTCCTCGGCATCATCAAATTCTCGCTCAACAAAGCAACGGTACGGGGACATGTCCAAACCTTGCGTCTCTAGGAAATCCAGGAAATCATGGCGACCCTCGACCATTCTCTTAAAATCCGCACCTTTGTTGCCTTCAGCTTCTCAGTAATAGCTGAAAGCTCAACTCGGGTTGACACTAACTATCTGTCAACATCCGCAAGTTTAGCAAAGACCACTGATTTGGTCTCTACAAACTCAAAATTTAGCTGAGCGATGCGAATAGTAGAAGCCTTGGCTTGGCAGAACATTCTTTGGCAGAACAAACAACCTCGTAATGTTCAGCATTTTGGTTGGATAGTTCCTTTTTAGCAACATCCAGACGGGAATGCAACTTGCCCAATTCCACCTCGGATATCTCAAGGTCAGAAGCGAACGCATCACGCGTAACCTTGAGTTCCCTAAATGACACCCGCGCAAAATCCGCAGCCTTTTCATGCTCCGTGCACTGGGCCTTCAACAAATCCAATCAACGGAGACATGGGAAAAGACCAGAATATGTCCTATTAATTTCATCTCGACATGTGCAGCTTAGTCACAAGACGCCTTACAATCCAACCCCATTACAACCGTATAAGTAAGATGTGTCATCCCCTCCATAAGATGCTGCCATCGTCAATATGAAGACGTGGTTGTCGCACAAGCTTAGGGTTCTATTGACCAACCGCCCATGACATCCGCCAATGAGGTTGTGAGCACTGTCCTGCACATCATCCTCGAAAGGTCAGAAGGTCTCACCAAGGATAGTAGGAGTGGGGCAAGAGGCAGAAGGAACATCAGGTGATCCCGAAGTCCCATCCACAACAAAAGAAATGGTAAGTTTGAGATCTCGAGCCCGGGCAACAAATTGATCTTTTAATGACGGATCGTACTCGAAATCATCCAAGGTCTTAGTACACTTCGGATTCTTCGACAACCAAGCACCTAGCTGAAGCATTTTGTTATCAATAACGCTCGAATAATCAATCAGAAGGCCGGCAAAGTCCAGCAATCCATGAGGACGAGAAACTTCCTTCTTACTTATCTTGAGAACTCGGTTTACCTCCTCATCCTCGTGGGCCAAAAAATCATTCCTCGAACCACGACCTCCTTTCTGGAGAGAAACAAGATGAGAGGGGGTCCTAGCGGATTCAAAGACGGAGGAAACAAGCTTTTTCCTCTTTGAGACGCGGCCAAAACTAACAACCGACATCTTGGAGGGACTAGGAGGCCTAGGAACTTTCTTTTTCTTAACAACTGAACTAGTATACCTAGGGCCTCGAGCAGAGACCAAAGCAGCGACTCCCACACCACTGGCGCGTACAATAGTAACCTCTGAAGCGACACCTATTTTGCTTGGTGAAAGCAAACCACCACGAATAATGGCATCCGTAGTGAGGAAATCTTCCATTGATACTTGGGAAAGGTCGCAAAACTGACGACAGAACTCATGCTCTTCCAAAAACAGTGACAACTCGACCGTCTTAGGCTCTCAGAATGATCGCAGAATCTGATTCCCACGAAACCTAAAGTGATTTGAAGAAAGAGATGCATAAGACCAAGATCATGACCAGCCCGCATACTCCTCTCGCAGGTCCTCAAAACAAAATGGAGAACGTAGACGATAGGTGTGATTGGGGTTCACGCTGAACCCTACTAGAGAAGACAAAACCCTGACATTCATAGGGATACGCTGAGGCGACCCTCACTTAGGTTGAAATTATTATTTTCCAACCATTAGGGACCAGTTGAGCCAGAGTAATACCAACCGAATTCAAGTACTCCTAAACAATCGTAGGAGCCGGAGCCTGAAACCAGAGTGGAACATACCAGGATACAAAGCAATGTATCCATGCTTAGGACGACAAGGACTGTCGCCCTCTCCGGGACAATTAACAACGAGTAGTCGTGACGAATGTTGTCCAGAGTCATGTGTGTTGCCCGTTTGGGCATAAAGAAAGCTTTACAAGCATCGCCACCTAAAACCCTGAAGTTAGACATGACTACAGAACAAATGCAAGGAATCAAAGGGTTAACGATCAGAAAACGAGGAAGTGCATAAGGAAGCAGGCATACACAAACTTCTCCTTTTATAGGGATGGACAATGAAATGACTGCTCTTGGGAGAAATTGCAAGGTATGACAACACGAAATCCTAGAAATTGCGCTAAAACAAACAGGTGGATGAAACACAGGAGCGACATCAGCAGCAACAGATAGCAATAACACTAAATGTGTCGTAATGATGTAATCAAAAGAAAAACCACCACACATTTAGTGGATACATGAACATACCCATTAACTAAGGGGGAGTCACTGATGATACATCAAAATAGAGCGATCATCACGATCGTACACGTGGCATAGAGACCCATCACGAGAATACAACGCCCTATTGGGCCAGTTCGTAAAGCCTAAGAAGAATAAAGTCAACTACAGAGGCATAGATGAGGCTCGCCAATGAGGAAACATGAACAAGACCCGAATCCAGGCCCAAACAAATTAGAGCCTGAGTCTAGGCCCAACACGAGTTCTCTCATAAAGAAGAAAAATGTTGCACCAAAAAAGAGCTGTGGAGGGAATTTAGCCTCCCTGAACGCATCTCTATTAAAGAGGAGATTATTACAAGAAACATCTCCTTCCGTTGTGCCTCACATGCTTAAGTCACGCAAAGAGTTAGCTATGACCATTATAAAAGGTAAAAAGCACATTCGACACATGTATGCAACTTTAACTGAGTTTTGTCCAGATTTACATCCTTCTTCCAACGGATTGAGTTACTGACTTAAGCATCGGAGTGCCTTCGACCACAAAAAAAGGTGGTCCTTGGCAGTCTAACAATTGTTTTGCAAGTCAAACTCACAGGACAACGATTTTTGGATGCATTAGGAACCATCACAAAGCTTTCAAAAGTAGACACAATGATCATAATGGCTTCGAGTATACTTCTGTCCTAGCATAAACTGATCAAACCACTTATACCACTGTCTTGGAGACTGCTTCAACCCGTACAATTGAGCTAACTCACTTAAACCTTAAACCCACTTTCCTAAGTCATAGATTTTCTCCTTTTTCTGCAACCTTAAACCCACTTTCCTGAGTCATAGATTTTCTCCTTCAATTCACCATGCAAAAATGTAGTTTTCACATCTAATTGAGTTAACTCAAGATCAAATTGTGCAACCAAGGCTAGCAAAAATTGAATGGAAGAATGTTTCACAACTGGAAAACGACTTCATTGTAGTTTATACTTTCCTTCTAAGCATAACCTTTCGCAACTAACCTTGCTTTTGAAGTGCACACCATTACTAGGAGATCTTTCTTTGTGTATACCCATTTTCATCCAATAACTTTCTTATCTTTCGATAAACTATACAATTTCCATGTTTCATTATTGTGAAGAGAAGAAATCTCTTCATCCATAGCATTTTTCCACTGTTCACATTTGGTACTTTCAATTGCTTCCTTATACATAAAAGGCACTTCATCCTCAACTACTGGAAGTGCATAGGTGACATAGTTACTAAAATCTTTAAGGATGTTTTATATTCCTCTTTGACTTACTTGTTGCAATTGACTCCTGAATTGGAGTCTCTGGAACATCATCAGATGTATCTACTGCAGTCTCATTATTTGTGTCATCATCTACACCTATTGTGGAATTAGTAGGTACCACCTCTATAGATACATGACTAACTAGAACACGTAGAGTAGTATCAATCTCGACTTGCTGTGAATTATTTATGGTCGAATTCTCCACATGCTGAGAATTCTTTGGCTTCATCATAGAAGCCTCATCAAAAGTCACATTCATACGAATAACAATCTTTATGGATTCATGAACCACAACTTAAAGCCTTTACGCCATACACGAAACCCAAGAAAATAGCTTTCTTGGCTTGGCGATCCAATTTACTTTCTTGAACATGAAAGTAAGCAAGACAACCAAAGATATGCAATCTATCATAATTATTAGCGAGATTTTCAGACCATACCTCAATAGGATTTTTCCATCAATCACAGCTGCATATAACATGTTTATGAGATGGCAGGCATATGTCACAGCCTCAGCCCAAAACGCTTTGGCCAATCCAGCATTGGACAACATACAATGAACCTTTTCCAGCAATGTACAGTTCATGCATTCTGCTTCCCCATTTTGTTGCAGAGTACCTCTAACCGTGAAGTGTCTGACAATTCCTCATCCTGACATACTTGTAAGAACAGATCAACTTTGTATTCATCTCCATTATCTGAATGGAGCCTTCTGATATTTCTGCCAGTCTGAGTTTCAATCATCATTTTCTACTTCAGGAACATATTCAAGACTTCATCTTTATGCTTCATGGTGTACACCCACACACGTCTTGAATAAGCATTTACAAAAGTGATGAAATAGTGCATACCTCGGAATAATCCTTGCTTGGTAGGTCCCCAAAGTTCGAGTAGGTTTAAAAAACTGAAAAAATCCAATTAAATTGACCTAACTAATCAAAATCGAACCGATCCGTTCAATTTAGAATCAGTTTCGGGTCTATTTGGCTTAAAAATTTTATAACCGATATGGCCGGTTCGGTTGTCGGTTCTTGAGTGATTTGAACAAAAAACCAAACCGAACAATGCATTATTATTCTTGTTTTAGTCTCTCTCCCTTTACTTTACTCTCTCTCTCCATTTACTCTTTCTCCAATTTCCAATTTGATTTACTCTGGAAATGAATAGGCAACTTCGTATAATGTCTATCTCTCATATAGTGCAATGAATAGAGATATTTGAAGTTTGAACAACAAAACCCTCAATGACACAAACTCTTTATCTTCATTAACCTCTCAAGCTCTTTCTCTCTGCATATTCAACCTTTCTGAAGAAGAAGCAAACTGGTAAAAGATGAGTTTTTCCCTCTGCAACTAGTTTTCTCTCTCTAATACCGTGTTCTCTCTCTAAAGCAATAGTTTTGTTCCCGTTCCCTCTATCTCTGTTCTTGTTCTTCTTCTTTATGTATGTATTTAGAAAAGTGGGATGGGACAACAAAAACGTACACAGACACACACCCCTCCAATCAAAACGCACACACATACTGTTGTTGCTGTCAAGTTGTTTGGAGACGAAACATAACCTTTTAGATGACCTTGGGTGCTCGCTGGGTTCTTTTAGAGTGGAGATCAAAGATGAGAAATGCTTCATGTTGAAGGTTGTATATTCGAGTTGCTTTTACTGACAATGCCTAACACAATGGAAATAAAATTCCTAACTTTCAATGGTGTAGAAATGTTTCCAATAAGAAGACAAAACCTCTGCCCATGCAAATGACAGGCTAGAGGAAAAGAAAAGTCTACATGATAATACCAACACCTACGCCAGAGTCTCAAAACAACCAAAAGATGGGTTGTTCATTTCAATCAAAAGAAACAGATAATGATCATCTAAAACGCATCTTCCAAAATTCATAATAAGAAAATATTTTAAATATTTTTCATAATAAGAAAATTCCTGAAGACACTCTAGCTGCCGACTTCTTCAACTTTGCAAGCTCTTGCCTTACTGCTGAACCCCTCTACAGATTAAATTATATAAAACCATTAGCTTTAGCTTAACAAAAATATAATAAACAAGTGTAACAGTTCACCCCTCTATGTTAAAAACATTTTGTTACTAAACTTATGGCAAAGATGAAATAGTTTATTATCTGTTGCTTCTTATCGCTTTTTACATACAAATATTTCTCATTCTGAATTATAACATAATTTCCTTTTTACATACAAAAAATATTGCTGTGAAGATGATCGTCTTATTTAGGAAGCCAATTGACTTATTAGTTATATATTGATGAGAAGATGATCTTCCTATTTTAGTGTTATATGCAGAAAGTAAATGAAATGCACAATTTAATCAAATTTTTTTTTTTTTGCTAGATGGCTTCTATAAAAGACCGTCCAAATGAAGAAATAACAAATGATCCCAAGTCTACAATTGAAGCAACTAAGGATGACCCACTCCCACCCATGGAAGGTAAAATTCGAAAATCTTCACTTGTTTGGGATCATAAACATGTTAAATCACAAACAAATATAGGGAAAATATAACAAATATCCCTATAGAAACAATACCCCAAGCAAAATATCTTAGCAAAGATGATTTCAAATGTGCTTGTGCCCATTAGTTTCAACCAAGAAGCTTGTAGAAAAGTACTTGCTAGAATGGTGATAGTTGATGAGTTGCATTTAAGGCATGTAGAGGGTGAGGGGTTTAAGTACTATTGTAATGCTTAAAACCAAGGTTCAAAATACCTTCCTGTATTACAGTTGCTAGGGAATGCCTACAAATTTTTCTTTAAGAAAAAAAAGAAGTTGAAAAGCGTTTTGAAAGGCAAGAGATTTACATGACCACCGATACTTGGACTTCTATCCAAAATTTCAATTACATCACTACAAAAAAGGCCTTTAGCAATGTAGGCAAAATCGTCGCTATAACAACATTTCGTTGCCATACATATTGGGCGACTAAATAGTTGTCGCGCGAAAATCGTCGCTGCAACTTTGTATAACAAACATTTGCGTGAAGAAAAAAATCTTCATCGTTTCAAAGTCCTTTTGAGCGACGACAACAAAGTTCGTTGCAAAAAGGGTTCGTCGCAATATACTATTTTGCACTACGTTAGTTTCGACGTAGGAAACGGAACGGTTCGTCGTGCAAAATTTACTTACACGATTAAATATTTCGTAGCATTAAACATCGTCGGCTTTACTCAATATTACGTTTGAGCAATGACAATAATCGTTGCGCTAATGTTGCGACGACAGGTTCCGTCGCTCCAAACACGTTCAATCTATTCTTGTGCAACGAAAATGTTTGTCGCTTAAAATTCAGTGTAATAATTTTGAAATATTTTTATTTCAAAATTTTATTTTAATTAAATTTGAAATATTTATTATTTGAACCGTCTCGAACATAGAGGGTTTGATATGCATTGAAATTTTGTTAATTTAGTTAAATACGATTAACTTTACAAATTAATAATTTAAAACTGTACTGTATCCATTACAAATTAATAATTCAAAACCATATTGTATCAATTAGAAATTAAAAAACACGTTAGTACATTTTCTAGTGTTGGGCTGATGGTTTGTCGATGGTAGCGGGAGGTTTGACAAATTAATCCCCGATTGATAGAGAGACCCCTGCCGCTCTGCCTCTCAGGCCTCCTGCTATGCCTCATGCACTTTGATAGCATTTAGCTCATTCTGTAAATCCTCCACTCTAGACTATAGCGATGAAAAGGTTCTAACTGACTGCTAGGAAGCTGAAGATGAGGTGTCGACCTCACAAACTCTAGCTTTCCCCATCCCTCGAACAGTCTTTTCAGGTCTCAGATGCAGAGATTCTAATGTCTCCGACAAAATATGTAATCTTGCATTGGGATCGTCGATTGTGAGCTGCTCCAATAGGGTTTCTACGACATGTTGCGAGGCCACTTGCTCCATGTAGGCATCCTGCCTCTCCACCATCGTTTCCTTCATTATAAATTTATAAAAAAAATTAATAACTTTTAAAACAACAGAAGCGATAACATGCAAAAAATGCAAAATAATAAAACTTACATGTAATTTCACAGCCACCTCATTGCCAGGTAGTGCATAAACATCATTGCACATGTCGATTTCTTAGAATTTTGAACCTTCCTATAAAACATTGTAAAAATATTAAACCAACTAATATATATATATATATATATATATATATATATATATTTAATTGAATGTATTAACTGAAATTAAAACAATTAAATTTAAACATATTAATTCACTTATTAGATGTCATTCCTCCACCCTGTAAGAGAAGGGCACCGAACCACAGTGATTTAGAATTTTCTTTTGACCTCGGTTCGCCTTACTCGCCTCAGATCTTCTTTGTATAATTATTCAAACTATTCATCAAATGCGTTATATATATTAAAGGTTTGTTTTAATTAAATTAAAATGTTAATGCTTATCAAAATTTGGGAGTTCAAAAATGATTCCACAACCACACTCACTCATCTGGCCTATTCTCCAATTCGATAAGGGGTTGAGCCTTAGCACTCTCCATTTCAGGAAATGTCTTGAAGTACAAGTGGAACACATGCTTTCAATCCCTATACTGATCCACGAATGCATCGGTGATATATTCATGAATGTTTATGTCAAACTCAAAGTTGACCTGAAATTTTAAAGAATATTTATTAGAGAACATTAAGGCCCAAACAGATAAATTATATCAAATCATGTAAAGCCCTCAAAAGGTGGACTCCAATACAATCCAAAGCTTCTTACATATAGTCATATAGATAACAAGTTGAAAACTTAAAACAATAGAGGAATATGATACCAAAAATTATGAAAACATTAGGAAATTTCCATACTACAGTTCATGTTAAAAACTCGAGGGAAAATCTAGCCAAAAAATCATATACAAGCTAGAAACCATCAAGAATTTCGAACTAAATCAAATAACTAACCGCCTACTTAAACAAATCTTAATAATCTTCTGGCATACATCACATTGACATGCCAACAACTAGTACGTTCAAGCATATTTATGGCCAATTAAAGCTAGATAAAGATCATGAAAACAATTCCAAAGGGAAAAAAAGTTTACCTCCTAAAGTTACAAATAATGACCTGAGATGTTTAAGTTGGTCGCTCAAAGTGGCCGATTGAAAACATTAATATCATTTTATTGAGACAAATGTGATCGTTTTAGGCGACAACACTTTGTCGCTCATAATTTCTTAGATGAAGGCTTCAGTTTAGTCGTGTTAGATTTTTTTAAGTGATGAAACAATGCATCGCTTTAGCTTGTTAACTATACTTTATAAATGCGCAACGATAGTAAATACGTCATCGTGCAAAGTTCATTTTGGGTGACGAAATAGGCTTCATCGCGCTACGTGTCGTGGCTAAATGGTATTTGTCGTGCATGTGCATCAAAATTCACTTTATTGATAGTGATTGGGTACTACAGAAAAGAATCATAAGTTTTTATTTAGTACCTAGTCATAAAGGTGAGACTTTGGGAAGATGGTAATGCTAGAATGGGGTGTAGATAGTGCATGATAGAATGGGGTGAGACTTTGGGAAGATGGTCATAAGAAGTGCATGATAGAATGGGGTGTAGATAGTGTTTTCACACTAACACTTCATAATGCTAGTTTGAACAACGGTGCCATTGACTATTTGAAAATAAAAGCTAAGCATTGGAAATAGTCCATTTTAGGACATGAACACTTACACATGAGATGTTGTGCACATATTTTAAATCATATTGTTTGTGATGGTTTGAAAGACTTGCATAATTCGATTATTAAAGTGCACAATGCGGTGAGGTACGTCAGATCATCTCCATTTAGGTTGGCTACATTAAAAAAATGTGTAAAATGAAAAGATTGCATTTAAAAGTTTATTGTGCCTAGACGTGCCTACTAGATGTGATTCAACTATATGATGTTGGATGTCACGAAAAAATTTTAAAAGGCATTTGAGCATTTATATGATGAAGATATGCATTACACTCCTTAAGTTTGAGAGGAGAAAGGAGGAGGAAAAAACTTGAGACGACCAACTGATTATGATTAAAAGGATGCAATACTGTTTGTAAAGTTTTTGAAGATCTTTCATAATGCAACATTGAGGCTTGCGAGATCTTTATATGTGACTTCTAATCTCTTTTTTAATAAGTTTTTTCTTATCCAGAACAAATTAGCTCAATTTGCATGTAATGATGATGATGCCTACAAGATATGGCAAAGAAAATGAAAGCAAAACATGATAAATATTGGAATGTTGATAAGATAAACATTTTATTGTTTGTTGCAGTAGTTTTTGATCGTAGGTACAAGATGAACTTTCTTGTATTTAGCTTTGAAAATATGTACGATGATTGTGTAGCAAAAAACTTAAAGGACAAGTCCATGGTGTTTTGACTCGTTTGTTTGAATGGTATGTTAATTAAGCATTACTCGACTTCCACTTCTCAATCACAAGATATTACCAGATCAAAAGAAAAGGAAATTTATGATGATTATGATGATGATGATGATGGAGAAAATGATAGTGTGATGTTTGATTTTCAATATCAAAAGCATATAGAGGAGAAAAATGTGGGTCGACGAACAAATCAAAGCTTGAAAAGTATTTGAGAGAAAGTGTTGAAGCTTATTGTGATAAGTTTGATGTATTGAATTGCTGGAATAACAACCCAGCGAGGTATCAAATCTTTTCTGTCATGGTAATAGATGTCTTGGCGATTCTGGTATCTTTGGTTGCTTTCGAGTCTGCCTTTAGCATGTTGGGGGGGGGGGGGGGGGGTTGGTTATGTACTTGATCCATTTCGTAGTCATTTGTCTCTAAGCACCTCGAGGCCCTTATTTGTGCCCAAGATTGGCTTTGTTCTCCATCAGTTTCAATCAATCTTTGGGAGTCCATGGATGAGTTGGAAGAATATGATAGTATTGATGCAGGTAATATTCACATTAGAATATTTACTTCATCCGTTTTTTTTTTTTTGTACATATTTGATCTTGTTTATGTCATGTATATTGATATGTTTTTGCTTTGGTTTTTTAGAGATGTTTGGATCCGTTTCACTATCAGATATTAACAACGTGAAGGAATTATTACAGTTACATTTATTTTGGGTAAGGATTTTTTGTATTTTTATTTTAATTTTTTCACTTTATTATTATCATTTTTAACCAATTGATTGGGCCTCTTATGCAGGTTTTTGGATTTTTGTTGAAGCTAACAAAATGTGTTTTAGCTTTCGAAAGGAATGGTTATTATAGCATCCAACAACTAGGTGTTTTTTTTAATCTCTTTGACTCACATTTTAATTATGTCATGAACTGATTGCATGGATTTGCAGTGCACTTGTCTGACCTGATTGCAGAGCATTGAAATAGCTATTGTGTATGCCTAACTAAACATATTTTGTTAGATTTCACCACTAGGATTATCTTAAATCTAATATTTTACACATAATTTTCATTTTCCGTATGCTAGCTAGTAGAACTAGTAAGCATTTGTTACTATCTAGTGAATACCTCCTTGAGAAGTTGTTTCTTACAGGAACAACACTAGAAAAAAAAAATATTATAGGACAAATTCCTGCATGCATCCAATTAGATCGAAGTATATGTAACAGTGAAACAATTGAAATAGAAAAAAAAAATGTGAATTAAGGTACTAAAAAATCAACTTACAACGATATCAAAGATCCTAACTCCCAAAGTTCCAGAGGAATCAGACCAGAAAGTTGATGCCCTGCAATATGTATAAATTTTATGATATTTCATAAAGAGCAATATAAATAGTTCATTTCAATTTTGTTATAATGTGATGCTAATATGTTAGATTACTGAATTGTACGAGTTTTATACTTTGCAATTGCATGGTTTATTTTGCATATTTTAATTGAATGAAATTTATTTTCATTGCTACAAATATTGTGATTTTTTATTGTCATTTGAGATGGATGTTGATTCTCTAGACAGGTGTGAAGTTGGCTTGAACCTTTTGCTGCAAATATGTCTTAATAGAGTAGACAAACTGAAGTACCGAGCTCACTTTTGGCATAGGTGTTGAACAATAGGCTGAAGTTAGGAAACATGACATAGTAGTTAGCAAGTGAAGTTCAAGACTTTATTTTTGCAAGTGGTAGACTATAGATTCTTGTCATGAATTTGTATACTCTTTAAGTAATTAATGATGAAGTCTCTCTTGTAACTTATTTAAGTGTGAACAGTGGCACACATATTTCGTAGTCATTTGTCTCTAAGCACCTCGAGGCATATTTCGTAGTCATTTGTCATTTGTATACTCTTTGGTTATGTACTTGATCCATTTCGTAGTCATTTGTCTCTAAGCACCTCGAGGCCCTTATTTGTGCCCAAGATTGGCTTTGTTCTCCATCAGTTTCAATCAATCTTTGGGAGTCCATGGATGAGTTGGAAGAATATGATAGTATTGATGCAGGTAATATTCACATTAGAATATTTACTTCATCCGTTTTTTTTTTGTACATATTTGATCTTGTTTATGTCATGTATATTGATATGTTTTTGCTTTGGTTTTTTAGAGATGTTTGGATCCGTTTCACTATCAGATATTAACAACGTGAAGGAATTATTACAGTTACATTTATTTTGGGTAAGGATTTTTTGTATTTTTATTTTAATTTTTTCACTTTATTATTATTATCATTTTTAACCAATTGATTGGGCCTCTTATGCAGGTTTTTGGATTTTTGTTGAAGCTAACAAAATGTGTTTTAGCTTTCGAAAGGAATGGTTATTATAGCATCCAACAACTAGGTGTTTTTTTTAATCTCTTTGACTCACATTTTAATTATGTCATGAACTGATTGCATGGATTTGCAGTGCACTTGTCTGACCTGATTGCAGAGCATTGAAATAGCTATTGTGTATGCCTAACTAAACATATTTTGTTAGATTTCACCACTAGGATTATCTTAAATCTAATATTTTACACATAATTTTCATTTTCCGTATGCTAGCTAGTAGAACTAGTAAGCATTTGTTACTATCTAGTGAATACCTCCTTGAGAAGTTGTTTCTTACAGGAACAACACTAGAAAAAAAAAATATTATAGGACAAATTCCTGCATGCATCCAATTAGATCGAAGTATATGTAACAGTGAAACAATTGAAATAGAAAAAAAAAAATGTGAATTAAGGTACTAAAAAATCAACTTACAACGATATCAAAGATCCTAACTCGCAAAGTTCCAGAGGAATCAGACCAGAAAGTTGATGCCCTGCAATATGTATAAATTTTATGATATTTCATAAAGAGCAATATAAATAGTTCATTTCAATTTTGTTATAATGTGATGCTAATATGTTAGATTACTGAATTGTACGAGTTTTATACTTTGCAATTGCATGGTTTATTTTGCATATTTTAATTGAATGAAATTTATTTTCATTGCTACAAATATTGTGATTTTTTATTGTCATTTGAGATGGATGTTGATTCTCTAGACAGGTGTGAAGTTGGCTTGAACCTTTTGCTGCAAATATGTCTTAATAGAGTAGACAAACTGAAGTACCGAGCTCACTTTTGGCATAGGTGTTGAACAATAGGCTGAAGTTAGGAAACATGACATAGTAGTTAGCAAGTGAAGTTCAAGACTTTATTTTTGCAAGTGGTAGACTATAGATTCTTGTCATGAATTTGTATACTCTTTAAGTAATTAATGATGAAGTCTCTCTTGTAACTTATTTAAGTGTGAACAGTGGCACACATATTTCGTAGTCATTTGTCTCTAAGCACCTCGAGGCATATTTCGTAGTCATTTGTCATTTGTATACTCTTTGGTTATGTACTTGATCCATTTCGTAGTCATTTGTCTCTAAGCACCTCGAGGCCCTTATTTGTGCCCAAGATTGGCTTTGTTCTCCATCAGTTTCAATCAATCTTTGGGAGTCCATGGATGAGTTGGAAGAATATGATAGTATTGATGCAGGTAATATTCACATTAGAATATTTACTTCATCCGTTTTTTTTTTGTACATATTTGATCTTGTTTATGTCATGTATATTGATATGTTTTTGCTTTGGTTTTTTAGAGATGTTTGGATCCGTTTCACTATCAGATATTAACAACGTGAAGGAATTATTACAGTTACATTTATTTTGGGTAAGGATTTTTTGTATTTTTATTTTAATTTTTTCACTTTATTATTATCATTTTTAACCAATTGATTGGGCCTCTTATGCAGGTTTTTGGATTTTTGTTGAAGCTAACAAAATGTGTTTTAGCTTTCGAAAGGAATGGTTATTATAGCATCCAACAACTAGGTGTTTTTTTTAATCTCTTTGACTCACATTTTAATTATGTCATGAACTGATTGCATGGATTTGCAGTGCACTTGTCTGACCTGATTGCAGAGCATTGAAATAGCTATTGTGTATGCCTAACTAAACATATTTTGTTAGATTTCACCACTAGGATTATCTTAAATCTAATATTTTACACATAATTTTCATTTTCCGTATGCTAGCTAGTAGAACTAGTAAGCATTTGTTACTATCTAGTGAATACCTCCTTGAGAAGTTGTTTCTTACAGGAACAACACTAGAAAAAAAAAATATTATAGGACAAATTCCTGCATGCATCCAATTAGATCGAAGTATATGTAACAGTGAAACAATTGAAATAGAAAAAAAAAATGTGAATTAAGGTACTAAAAAATCAACTTACAACGATATCAAAGATCCTAACTCCCAAAGTTCCAGAGGAATCAGACCAGAAAGTTGATGCCCTGCAATATGTATAAATTTTATGATATTTCATAAAGAGCAATATAAATAGTTCATTTCAATTTTGTTATAATGTGATGCTAATATGTTAGATTACTGAATTGTACGAGTTTTATACTTTGCAATTGCATGGTTTATTTTGCATATTTTAATTGAATGAAATTTATTTTCATTGCTACAAATATTGTGATTTTTTATTGTCATTTGAGATGGATGTTGATTCTCTAGACAGGTGTGAAGTTGGCTTGAACCTTTTGCTGCAAATATGTCTTAATAGAGTAGACAAACTGAAGTACCGAGCTCACTTTTGGCATAGGTGTTGAACAATAGGCTGAAGTTAGGAAACATGACATAGTAGTTAGCAAGTGAAGTTCAAGACTTTATTTTTGCAAGTGGTAGACTATAGATTCTTGTCATGAATTTGTATACTCTTTAAGTAATTAATGATGAAGTCTCTCTTGTAACTTATTTAAGTGTGAACAGTGGCACACATATTTCGTAGTCATTTGTCTCTAAGCACCTCGAGGCATATTTCGTAGTCATTTGTCATTTGTATACTCTTTGGTTATGTACTTGATCCATTTCGTAGTCATTTGTCTCTAAGCACCTCGAGGCCCTTATTTGTGCCCAAGATTGGCTTTGTTCTCCATCAGTTTCAATCAATCTTTGGGAGTCCATGGATGAGTTGGAAGAATATGATAGTATTGATGCAGGTAATATTCACATTAGAATATTTACTTCATCCGTTTTTTTTTTGTACATATTTGATCTTGTTTATGTCATGTATATTGATATGTTTTTGCTTTGGTTTTTTAGAGATGTTTGGATCCGTTTCACTATCAGATATTAACAACGTGAAGGAATTATTACAGTTACATTTATTTTGGGTAAGGATTTTTTGTATTTTTATTTTAATTTTTTCACTTTATTATTATTATCATTTTTAACCAATTGATTGGGCCTCTTATGCAGGTTTTTGGATTTTTGTTGAAGCTAACAAAATGTGTTTTAGCTTTCGAAAGGAATGGTTATTATAGCATCCAACAACTAGGTGTTTTTTTTAATCTCTTTGACTCACATTTTAATTATGTCATGAACTGATTGCATGGATTTGCAGTGCACTTGTCTGACCTGATTGCAGAGCATTGAAATAGCTATTGTGTATGCCTAACTAAACATATTTTGTTAGATTTCACCACTAGGATTATCTTAAATCTAATATTTTACACATAATTTTCATTTTCCGTATGCTAGCTAGTAGAACTAGTAAGCATTTGTTACTATCTAGTGAATACCTCCTTGAGAAGTTGTTTCTTACAGGAACAACACTAGAAAAAAAAAATATTATAGGACAAATTCCTGCATGCATCCAATTAGATCGAAGTATATGTAACAGTGAAACAATTGAAATAGAAAAAAAAAAATATGTGAATTAAGGTACTAAAAAATCAACTTACAACGATATCAAAGATCCTAACTCCCAAAGTTCCAGAGGAATCAGACCAGAAAGTTGATGCCCTGCAATATGTATAAATTTTATGATATTTCATAAAGAGCAATATAAATAGTTCATTTCAATTTTGTTATAATGTGATGCTAATATGTTAGATTACTGAATTGTACGAGTTTTATACTTTGCAATTGCATGGTTTATTTTGCATATTTTAATTGAATGAAATTTATTTTCATTGCTACAAATATTGTGATTTTTTATTGTCATTTGAGATGGATGTTGATTCTCTAGACAGGTGTGAAGTTGGCTTGAACCTTTTGCTGCAAATATGTCTTAATAGAGTAGACAAACTGAAGTACCGAGCTCACTTTTGGCATAGGTGTTGAACAATAGGCTGAAGTTAGGAAACATGACATAGTAGTTAGCAAGTGAAGTTCAAGACTTTATTTTTGCAAGTGGTAGACTATAGATTCTTGTCATGAATTTGTATACTCTTTAAGTAATTAATGATGAAGTCTCTCTTGTAACTTATTTAAGTGTGAACAGTGGCACACATATTTCGTAGTCATTTGTCTCTAAGCACCTCGAGGCATATTTCGTAGTCATTTGTCATTTGTATACTCTTTGGTTATGTACTTGATCCATTTCGTAGTCATTTGTCTCTAAGCACCTCGAGGCCCTTATTTGTGCCCAAGATTGGCTTTGTTCTCCATCAGTTTCAATCAATCTTTGGGAGTCCATGGATGAGTTGGAAGAATATGATAGTATTGATGCAGGTAATATTCACATTAGAATATTTACTTCATCCGTTTTTTTTTTGTACATATTTGATCTTGTTTATGTCATGTATATTGATATGTTTTTGCTTTGGTTTTTTAGAGATGTTTGGATCCGTTTCACTATCAGATATTAACAACGTGAAGGAATTATTACAGTTACATTTATTTTGGGTAAGGATTTTTTGTATTTTTATTTTAATTTTTTCACTTTATTATTATTATCATTTTTAACCAATTGATTGGGCCTCTTATGCAGGTTTTTGGATTTTTGTTGAAGCTAACAAAATGTGTTTTAGCTTTCGAAAGGAATGGTTATTATAGCATCCAACAACTAGGTGTTTTTTTTAATCTCTTTGACTCACATTTTAATTATGTCATGAACTGATTGCATGGATTTGCAGTGCACTTGTCTGACCTGATTGCAGAGCATTGAAATAGCTATTGTGTATGCCTAACTAAACATATTTTGTTAGATTTCACCACTAGGATTATCTTAAATCTAATATTTTACACATAATTTTCATTTTCCGTATGCTAGCTAGTAGAACTAGTAAGCATTTGTTACTATCTAGTGAATACCTCCTTGAGAAGTTGTTTCTTACAGGAACAACACTAGAAAAAAAAAATATTATAGGACAAATTCCTGCATGCATCCAATTAGATCGAAGTATATGTAACAGTGAAACAATTGAAATAGAAAAAAAAAAATATGTGAATTAAGGTACTAAAAAATCAACTTACAACGATATCAAAGATCCTAACTCCCAAAGTTCCAGAGGAATCAGACCAGAAAGTTGATGCCCTGCAATATGTATAAATTTTATGATATTTCATAAAGAGCAATATAAATAGTTCATTTCAATTTTGTTATAATGTGATGCTAATATGTTAGATTACTGAATTGTACGAGTTTTATACTTTGCAATTGCATGGTTTATTTTGCATATTTTAATTGAATGAAATTTATTTTCATTGCTACAAATATTGTGATTTTTTATTGTCATTTGAGATGGATGTTGATTCTCTAGACAGGTGTGAAGTTGGCTTGAACCTTTTGCTGCAAATATGTCTTAATAGAGTAGACAAACTGAAGTACCGAGCTCACTTTTGGCATAGGTGTTGAACAATAGGCTGAAGTTAGGAAACATGACATAGTAGTTAGCAAGTGAAGTTCAAGACTTTATTTTTGCAAGTGGTAGACTATAGATTCTTGTCATGAATTTGTATACTCTTTAAGTAATTAATGATGAAGTCTCTCTTGTAACTTATTTAAGTGTGAACAGTGGCACACATATTTCGTAGTCATTTGTCTCTAAGCACCTCGAGGCATATTTCGTAGTCATTTGTCATTTGTATACTCTTTGGTTATGTACTTGATCCATTTCGTAGTCATTTGTCTCTAAGCACCTCGAGGCCCTTATTTGTGCCCAAGATTGGCTTTGTTCTCCATCAGTTTCAATCAATCTTTGGGAGTCCATGGATGAGTTGGAAGAATATGATAGTATTGATGCAGGTAATATTCACATTAGAATATTTACTTCATCCGTTTTTTTTTTGTACATATTTGATCTTGTTTATGTCATGTATATTGATATGTTTTTGCTTTGGTTTTTTAGAGATGTTTGGATCCGTTTCACTATCAGATATTAACAACGTGAAGGAATTATTACAGTTACATTTATTTTGGGTAAGGATTTTTTGTATTTTTATTTTAATTTTTTCACTTTATTATTATTATCATTTTTAACCAATTGATTGGGCCTCTTATGCAGGTTTTTGGATTTTTGTTGAAGCTAACAAAATGTGTTTTAGCTTTCGAAAGGAATGGTTATTATAGCATCCAACAACTAGGTGTTTTTTTTAATCTCTTTGACTCACATTTTAATTATGTCATGAACTGATTGCATGGATTTGCAGTGCACTTGTCTGACCTGATTGCAGAGCATTGAAATAGCTATTGTGTATGCCTAACTAAACATATTTTGTTAGATTTCACCACTAGGATTATCTTAAATCTAATATTTTACACATAATTTTCATTTTCCGTATGCTAGCTAGTAGAACTAGTAAGCATTTGTTACTATCTAGTGAATACCTCCTTGAGAAGTTGTTTCTTACAGGAACAACACTAGAAAAAAAAAATATTATAGGACAAATTCCTGCATGCATCCAATTAGATCGAAGTATATGTAACAGTGAAACAATTGAAATAGAAAAAAAAAATGTGAATTAAGGTACTAAAAAATCAACTTACAACGATATCAAAGATCCTAACTCGCAAAGTTCCAGAGGAATCAGACCAGAAAGTTGATGCCCTGCAATATGTATAAATTTTATGATATTTCATAAAGAGCAATATAAATAGTTCATTTCAATTTTGTTATAATGTGATGCTAATATGTTAGATTACTGAATTGTACGAGTTTTATACTTTGCAATTGCATGGTTTATTTTGCATATTTTAATTGAATGAAATTTATTTTCATTGCTACAAATATTGTGATTTTTTATTGTCATTTGAGATGGATGTTGATTCTCTAGACAGGTGTGAAGTTGGCTTGAACCTTTTGCTGCAAATATGTCTTAATAGAGTAGACAAACTGAAGTACCGAGCTCACTTTTGGCATAGGTGTTGAACAATAGGCTGAAGTTAGGAAACATGACATAGTAGTTAGCAAGTGAAGTTCAAGACTTTATTTTTGCAAGTGGTAGACTATAGATTCTTGTCATGAATTTGTATACTCTTTAAGTCATTGATGATGAAGTCTCTCTTGTAACTTATTTAAGTGTGAACAGTGGCACACATATTGGATTTGTTATGATGTAAAAGAATCACTACTTGCTAAAGAAGACTAAATTTAACAACAAATTACTTTCTTTGTTAACAGAATATTAACACTTATTCATCTCTCTTTAATAAGGAAATATGTTTTCCTAGATAATAATCACATTATTAGTAATGATTCGGTTAGTTGATAATATTGATAATTTTTTCTATTAACTTTTTTCTTGTTAAAACTCATTTACTAATTTATAGAAGCAAAGCAATATTTCGTTGTAAATTGTTACACTATTGGCAAAAAAAACTTTATTTTGTTGGAAATAATATCTTATTTTAATGAAATCTCTATAGCAAGGAAATTTTTTTTGTTGGTAATTAACCTTGTTGGTAACAAATTGTTTTCACCGGTAAAAAGTGATAATTACTTTCATGAAAATTTATTTCTCATTAAAGCTTGCTAGTTATTTTATACCGACAAATCATTATTTTTTTGGAAATTGGAATACTATTGGTAACAATTGTTTTTAGAAACAATAACTATTTTAATAACATCTCTTCATCATCATCAAAGCCCATTCCCGAGATTTTCGGGGTCGGCTACATGAATTTTGGTTCTCCAAGCAATGCGATCTTCCCACATTTCCTCACCTAATCCAAGCTCAATGATATCTTCATTCACCGTCTTCATCCAAGTTTTCAACGGTCGTCCCCTCCGTCTACACCCTCCATTAACTTGCCAATCTAAACATTTTCTAATTGGCGCCGTGCTCGGTCTCCTCCGCACATGACCAAACCAAGTTAAACGTCTTTCTCTAATTTTTTCCTCTATGGGCGCTACACCTAAGTATCTCCTAATTCTTTCATTTCTAATCTTATCCTTACGAGTTTTACCACACATCCACCTTAACATACGCATTTCTGCTACTGCCATCCTATGCGTATGTTGTCCCGTAGTAGCCCAACATTCTGAACCATATAGCATGGCTGGTCGAACAAGGAAATAAAATTTTGTTGGTAATTATAATAATTTTTATGATTTTTTTTTTCCTTTTAAGGATCGTTTTCTTTTTTTACAATAATTTTATTTTATTTTATTAGGGATATAACCAATTTCAATAACAAATCAAGCAATGAAATACTATTAGTATTTATTTGCAAATTATAATAATGTTATTGTGGATTTCTTTTCATTATTAAAAGTGGTAAATATTTCACATAAACTTATAGTTATTAAATTATTTAGTCCTAATTTATAGTGACGAAATATTATCTATTGGTCCCTATTATATACGCAACAATGATTTTTTTTTTTGCAAAAGAAGAGTTATTTGATTTAATAAGTTATAAAGTTGCTTCACACAACACAATTATTCAAATAGCTCAACTGGTAATGATTACAATAGATTTTACTGTAGGTCAGGAGTTCAAACCATGTTGAGCATAAAAATAAATAAATAATTTACATCGTCAATATACAGATTTCCATAGTGGGGTCTTACCACCAAGAGTAGTGTAAGTTTGGGAGGCAGATTGTGTTGGGTTTTACAGGTGTTATAAGAGCCGAGAATGATGAATCATTTTAATATATAGATGATTTTTTCATTGGAAATAATTTCATTGGTAATTGTTAATGATACTTATGACAACTTTCGTTGATATACATGCATTTTACAAACGAAAAATTTCTATGATAAAGATAGTTACATTTTCCCACAACAATTTTCCATAATGATTCTAAGATTTTTTCGAGATAAAAATCATAGGTAAATAAAAGTTTTTTTTTGTAACAAAGCATTTTGTTGGTAAAAATATTTGATTTTTACCAACAAATTTCCTTGGTAGTTGTCAGTATTACCAACATCATGTTTCCTTAACTTATCAACCATTTTACTAACAAAAAAGGTAATTCCTTGGTAAAAACCTTTAGCTACGGGGATGCCGCCACGAACCCAATAACAATTTTTTTTCTTGTTAAAATTTTTTTCCAACAAAATTTTGATTTTTGTCAAGGAAATTTTTTCTTGAAAATTGTTGTAATTTATGTAGTGAATATGATTAATTGATATTTACAGATAAACTAATCAGTATATGACTTAGAAGAGAAAAATAGATAAATAGATGATCACGCGGTCGGTTTGGTTTTATTAACAATATTTGGGTGGTTCGGTTTTGGATTAGTTTACATAAATTGAGAGTGGTTTGGTTTCAGTTCGGTTTCTTTTATTCTTGGTTTGGTTTTGGTTGACAAAGTTGAAACCATAATAAACGGTTCGGTTTTCAACCCTACATCCAAGTGAACATAATCAAGTATCTCATGAGTTCGGTGGATCGCGATGCCAAACTTGACTCTTGTCTGCTTACCCATTACACAATGTTCACAACATTCTAACTTGCAGGTATTAACACCTTTTAACAAATTTTGTTTCACAAGAGTTTGCATACTCTTCATACCAACATGCAATAAACGCATGTGCAACAATCTAATATTATCACAAAAAACACTTGCAATCTCAGTAATTGCAACATCACCTGTAACTGTACTCCCAGTCAATAAATTTGATTGCCTTCATCACCACCATTGCACCAAACACAACTTTGAGAACACCATCTGACACAGTTATCTTGTAACATTTTCTATCCAAAGAACCCACTGAGATAGATTCTTCTCAAAAGTAGGAACATACCAGACTTCTTTTATATCCCGAACTATATCATTAAACATCATGAGCTGGATTGTACCTATCCCTTCTATTTTGCATGCCTGATCATTTCCCATCAGAATAGCTCTTCCATCTAGCCTTTTAAAACTAGAAAACTAGTCTCTATGGGGACACATATGATAAGTGCAACCCGAATTGACAATCCCTCATTAGTATAACACATTAACACTGATATAGATAATGAATACTCATCAGAATCTTCATTACTACCTTCGAAAACATTCATATTAGGATGTTTATTCCCTTTTTCTTTGGATTTGAGTTTCAGACATCTTTTCACCCAATGTCATTTATGATGACAGTAAGCGCATTCATTTATCGCTAGAACCTTTGACTCACTTCTCGATTTGGATCGATAGTTATCTCTTTTACTACCATATATTTTACTTTTCGATTTTCCCCTTGCAATCCATGCTTTAGACGTTACATCCCTATGAACTTTGAGGTCAATCTTCCTGTAAACATAATTGAGCAACGCTATAGCAATCTCATCATAATTTAATGATTATTTTCCTATTAACAAAGTTGTCACAAGATGCTCATTTCTTCTAGACGAGAATTCGAAAGGCACAAAATCTTATAATTCTCTGGAACAATTTCTTCTAAGTTCAAATTGGTCGACAATTAGCCTATTGAAGTCATCCAAATGCTCAAACAAAGTAACACCTTGTCTCATATTCATCCGAAAAAATTGCTTCACGAGGAAGAGTTTATTTTTGAACACTTCTATCGTATACTTGTCTTCCAAACTTTTTCCACAATACTTTAGCGGCACCACATGCATGTCGATTCAACTTGTTCCAATTTTCTTCTCCCATGGCGTCCGGCTTATCACCCAATACATTCTCTAAATTTTGTTGTGCTAATACATCCAATACTTCGCATTGCCACATGCAAAATTTTTTTTTCCCGTTGAACTTCTCGACATCAAATTTACGGACTGTAGCGGTAACCATTTTTGAAATGGAACTTGAACTTGAACTTTACGGCTTTGTTATGTTTTTCAACACTTTCATACACAACTACCAATTCAAACACCTACAAACGAACCCAAGAAAATACCTTTGACTCTGATAGCAATTTGTTGCGCCTCACAAAACCGTAACAAATGCGGAACACAATTGATAGTTGCAATAAAAAGTAATAAATTCAAAATATAATCAAGGTAATGTAAAGTAAATGAAAATAAAATAAAACACTTACCCCACAATAGATTTAACGTGGTTCGACAAGTTTGCCTACGTCCACAGGCAAAAAGAATAACCTTACTAGTGAAATCGAAGATTACAAATGGAGAGAGCTACACAACGTCAATGACATTAAACATATACGTGTCTAAGTGACACCATAGATATACGTGAGGTGCGTATAACTTTCAAACACACACAATCTCCTCTCTTCTCTCTCACAATACACACAAAAGGGTTTTAACATAGAGAAATCAACACTGAAGAAAATGATTTAAAACAAGGGAGCTTGGTATGTTCTATAAATGAAAGAGGAGGTGGGAGTGAGGCAGTGGGTGTGAGTGGTTACAGATTCAATCACCTTCCACCACCTTTTCCTCCCTTCCACAATCTTCTTCAGTTCAAGATCCAATTCTGATCCAACTCATCCAATCCACAATCTTCCTTTTCACTTCACAATCCAGCTGCTGTTATCTAACTTTCATTGCCAACAAGCCGAAATTCAACAAATGTGAATTCAAAAGTGATTTTTGTTCTCTATTTTCAACAATAAACACATTGAAAATTTACCATTAACATAAAATAAAATTTGGCTATTAAGAACAATAGTTGAACTTCTTATGGAAGTTGATCCTAGAATTCATTCTCTGACACTTTCATGTAACCAACATTGAACAACTATGTATCTTTTATTTGCACGCATGTCTAATTAAATATAGAGTTTTAACACATTCCTTAAAAAGAACCCAAAGAGAGGAAGATGATAAATGCCATAAGCGAGTTGGTAGAGTTGTGGCAGATGAAACTACGGGTCCAGGGATCACCTTGCAAGAAGCATATGTTATTTCTAAGATAGTTATGCGATCTTGTTGAAAACCCAGCTTGCATTCAAAAAAAAAAAAAAAAGACATGCCATAAACAATCCATTTTAGTAGTTATCTTTGTATGGATAAAATTGTGACATCAACAATACAAATGATGAACCTAGAACACAGGTACTAAACGTTTTGCAGAGTCAAAAAAAAAAAAAAAAGGAAAAGCTTTGAAACAAAAATGATGTTTAATGAAACAGGTAAGATTCTGGCCGTGTGATCATTCGTTACTAGTCGTCAATGTTTGCACTAGTGTTGCGATGGTACACCAAGTGCTTGTAACCATACATATTTAATGAACAACACTAGAGGTAGCATCTAGTGTTCTATTCCCTTGTTTCTTCCAAATTCATTATGTATTAGGATCGATTCGTACTACAACATTAAAAAAAACTCAAAGAAAAGTATAATGATAGACACCAAGGATTTACATGGTTCGACAATATGTGGCTACGACCAGGGAGCAATCATTAGTCTTCCACTGTATAAAAAATAATGGGTACAACAAAAATAATCTTACCAAGTCAAAGACAAGGCTTGATAATACAATAGAGTACAACAAACAAACTCTCACACTCTTAATCTTACTCACACAATTTGTGGTGGAAAACTCTTTCTCTGCTTGGTGTGGTATGCCTTTTGAATAATCCACAATGGTGAAAAGCCCTGTCACGCCCTGATCCCAAAACAGCTAAATGTCTCGAAAATCGAGCCGCGACTCCAAAGCCTTACATAATTGTTTTTTCTTCTGATTGACTCTTAGCCTCCTACTTATACTACTTACCAATGGTGACCCTTGCTAGCACACGATAAAATAAAATAAAACCATCAATTTATAAGGCAACACTTACACCCAAGTGTTTCCATGTCTATTAAAAAACACCTAAGCTACAATGACTTACAAGACTCAAAATACCCAAGATCTAAGAATGAACCCTACTTCTCAGCTGTACAACCCCGCATACGACCACTCACTCATTTCGTGTCTCCTGTGGCACCACCTCCAAAAACACCACCACCTGCACCCGGTCATGGGTACACCCATTTGCCACAAACAAGCAAAGGGGTCAGTACTAACTAGAATGTGTATAACCAATACATCTATCTCAATTAAAATGCATACAGATTGACAGAAGCAACATAAAACAATGCACTAAATCATGATGTAACTATGCACATGAGTTCAAAACCACATATTTTCCCACAATCTCATCCTCCATCGTGTTGAACATGTCTCACCTTTACATGCCTCTATACACACGCCGATACCACTCTTGGCATGTATGTTCCCAAGCGGGGTATCGCCTCCGAGACATGCATATCGCCACACAAGACAGGTCGTACGACCCCATCACAAAGTATAGCACGCGTCGGGGAACTATCAACCCGAGAAAATCAAACCCCATTATCTAAGCCACGGATGCTACTCCTTTTCGCATCGTATCTAGTATTGAACAGGTGATATGCATCGAACATAGTATGTATATCCACCAACCCTGTATGCATGTTCTCTTGATGTGCACCGAACATAGTATGCACATATCCCTTATATGCCCCCCACATTAGGCATATCTTCCTGATATGCACCGAACATAGTATGCATATCCATCAGGCTATAGCTGTGAGAAAATATGGTTTTTAAATGATGCAAGTCAATTACGAAATTCATAACTAAAATAGCCATACAATTCCAGCGCTACATGCCATTGATACTCAATTATACAATCGATGTCATTGCACAGTTTAAAGCAGAAATCATAATTCTGACCAGCTTTTACACATCCATGCAATTATATGAAATGTCAGTAACTAACATGGTAGATTTTCCTACTACATGGCATTACAATATATCATCATCCATATCCCACTCAAACCGACATCCATATCACAAGCTATATTGTGAATATCATTCAAACAAGCATCCAAATTTTAATCTTCATAATCACTGACAAAACATCGATCAAGGAAAATTATCTTTTTTTTTCTAAACACTTTGAAAACCGGAGAACTTTTTTTTGGAAAAATGAAATGTAAGAAGAGTTTTCCCTCACCAGAGTTCAAATGGGTATCCAGAACCGATATCCTACCAGCCTAAGCTCCAAATTCGTGGATCAACAAATTAACGATTATAGAAGCTCCTCAAAACTACAAAAAGAGTCTCGACAGTGAGAAACCTGCTTAGCGACAATGAAAAAGGTAAGCAACAGCTCGACGAAGGTCTGAAAATTTGTTTAACAAATATGCAAGGGTGTCAAAGACTCTGACAAAGCCAAAACTCGACAAATAGACTCAGAAAGCCATACTATGCAAGGCCACGAGCCGCGAACTGGTCGGAATAGCACCACTGAGCCACGGGAAGGTGGATCATAGCTCAGTAGCACGATCACAACTCTGATTCATGCCGGTGAACCTATCCAACAAACTTGCAAAACTTGATATTTTCAAAAAATCCTGGCCAAACCCCACACCCACCTTTGCATGTAGGGGTTACAGGCTCTAGATGTCAGCCCAAGCTCCACCAGAGGGAGGGAACTAAGCCAAGCTGCTCGAAGAGCCAACAAGGGCTCTGATCGATCTCTCTCTCACCCTTCTAACATGTTTCTGGAGAAAATAACACGAGGGCAGTAGAGGGGAGAGAAAGGAAGGGTGATGAGGATGCTCGGCCGGTGAGAGTTGCGGTTACGCTCGGTCACAACCCAAGCACTTCGCTGAAGAAGAAAAAGAAGAAAAGGCACAGGGGGAGGGAGAAGGAAAAAAGAAGAAAGGGGAACCCCCTTCTCTTAAAGGTTGGGTTGTTATTCGCCCCCAGTAGAAGTCTGAGGATGCCCCTAAAAAAACAATTTTTTTTTACAGATTTAATTGAGAATTAATTAGCTAAAAATATTATGGGTATTACATCATACACACCTCAAAAGAAATCTCGTTCCCAAGATTGCCTAAGAAAAATGCCCTGGGTAGGACTGACGAATCATATCTTCAAGCTCCCAAGTAACATCACCTTCTTGAACACTCTACTGGGCTTTTACCAACCTCATTGCTCTGTTTCGCAACTGCCTAACCTCGCGATCCAAAATAGCTACAGATCTCCATGGAGTCTGACTATCTCTTTGATAAACAACTGAGCCAATCTCTCAGAAGTTCGAGGACTACTAACGGGAAGAAAATGAACGCTCTTAGTCAAACGGTCCACAATAACCCAGATAGTCTCGTGCCCCCTCTTCGATCAAGGAAGTCCATCAATAAAATCCATCGTCACATGTATCCACTTCCATGTCGAAATCTCCAATGGTTGCAGCAACCTAGAAGGTCTCTGGTGTTCAACCTTGATCTGCTGACAGGTCAAACACTTCACCACAAACTGCCCAATATCTTGCCTCATACCAGGCCACCAAAACGATCACCTAAGATCTCTATACATCTTTGTACCTTTAGGATGTATGGTAAACCTCGATATATGAGCCTTCTCTAAGATCTCTTTCCTCAAAACCACGTCTTTATGGACGCATAACCGACCCCCAAATCTCAAACCGCCGTGTGAATTGATTGTCAGTCAGAAAACCATCCACACAATCTAGGACCAAATCCTCTAATATTTGCAGAAGTAACGGATCTGAAATTTGTCGCTCGATCACCCGCCTGACCAAGGTTAGCGTGACCGCTAAGCGACATATGCACAAGAAGCATTTGACACCGTTTGCACATTCCACTATTGGATCATCACAGTAGCCTCAACGAAAAAATGCCTACTCAAAGCATCTGCTATCACATTCACCCTCCCAAGCTGATACAGGATCACAAAATCATAATTGCTGAGAAAATCTAACCACCGATGTTGTCTCATATTCAACTCCTTCTGGAAGAACAAGTACTTAAGGCTTTTATGGTCCGTATATAACTCAAACTTCTCCCCATACAAGTAGTGTCTCCAGATTCTCAAAGTGAATACCACTGCCACTAACTCCAGGTCATGAAGGGGATACCTCCTCTCATGAGGTTTCAACTGTCTAGAAGCAAAGGCTAAAACCTTCTTGTCTTGCATAAGAACACATCCCAACCCAGTACCACAAGCATCTGTGTAAACCACCAACTTAACACCAGATACTAAAATAGTTAACACTTGAGCCGAAGTAAATCTCTCCTTCGAAGTTTCAAATGCCTCGGTGCACTCCTCTGACCATACAAAGGGGTATTTTTCCAAGTCAATTGAGTCAAAGGTCTTGAAATCAAAGAAATCTTCTCTATAAATTGTATGTAATAACCGACTAGCCCTAGAAAATTGTGAATTTCCGTAACAGTAGTTGGCATTTTCCAAGACCTAACTGCCTCCACCTTCTCCTGATCTAATGTTATCCCTTGATTGGATACAACATGCCCTAAGATATGAACTTTAGACTCCCAGAAATGACACTGAATTTAGCATATAAATGGTGATCCCTCAAAGTATGTAAAACGAGGCAGAGATGTTCCTTATGTTTCTCCGAAGGAAACCATAGAGTCGATCTTATGCAGAACAGGTCCGACCAGCCTCACCTCCACAACGATGAATTGGTTCAACAGCCTACCACCGAGGTCGATAGAATCTTTTCAAGCGTTAGCAACCACTTTTATCACCAGATTCATCGGGAGCCAGTGGATGAGGAAATGACCACAATACCTCCTTCATATCAAGCAAAAGCCCGACAAAACAATACGAAAATATGTCACTCATTTCACCAACGAACTGACGATGATCGATGGATGTAGCGACTACATAGCCGCTATGACCTTTATCGCCAGACCGAAAGGAGGTCGCTTCTTTGATGCCATTAACTTGAAACTTCCAAAAGGCATGGCAGTCTTATTGAAAATAGCTCAAAACACATTTATCTCGAGGAGATGAAATATGCCTGAAGGAAATTGACCAAGAAAGAGAAAGTCTTTCAAGGAAACGAGAGAGAAAGGAATAAAGGAGACGGGATGATGGACAACAAGAGGATAACATCCAATTGAAGAAACATTGGAATGGCAAAAGGATAAATTCAAACCAACAAGAATCCGAGAAGCTACAATCAGTACGACACCAACATGGCGAGTAACAAACGTGATGAAGAAGAAATACAAACCATATACAACCTTGAAAACAAGTTGAGCCAATATACTAAAGCACATAGGAAAATGGGATACATCAACTGGCCGCTTAGGATGAGAGAAGACCCGGAAGGAATAGACAAAAAAAAATATTGTTCCTTCCACAAAGATCATGGGCATGATACTGAAGACTGCTACAATCTAAAATATGAAATCAAGCATTGGGTTCAAAAAGGACGACTCAACGAGTTCATCGGAATGCCAGATAAACAGCTCAAATAGAAGGAGAAAGAAGATAGCACTGCGGGATTGAAAGAATAGCCTAGAGAGCTTATATATGCCCTAAACTGCATAACTGGAGGAAGCAAAACACTCAACCTAATAGAAGTAGAAGCCAGGAAAACCTCCCACTCAAGCTGATTTATATCTCAACAAGAGTACTAACGAAGCCAGGCAAGTCATTTTACAAACGCGTAGAACATGGAGAAGTTTGCATCAATCAACTAACCCGATTCAAAGACCCTACTGACGGATTCAAGCTCGACCTGAATCACCAACGACAAATTTGACAGCAACGGACTTGACCGAACCTCGGCGGCTGACACCAAACACGGAGCCAGCATAAGTATGATTGGACAATTTGGTGCTGATGTGAGCATGATTGGACAGTTTGGTGATGACGTGAATATGATCGAACAAATTAACACCACTCAGCTACCAAGTAAAAAAAGGCACCCGAGTCTGTTAGCCACGACAACATATATGACGAACGAGGATCGACATCAAGCAAAAAAACACAAAACAACAAAAATCTCAATCTTTAATATGAGGATAAACATCAAGCAAATAAAGACAAAGCAACAAAAACATCAATCTTTAATACGAGGATCAACATCAAGCAAAGGAAGACAAAGCAAGTCGCTCTTCAAACCAGTATAAATGCTTTAACAGTTATGGCTGGTGAGAGCATCCGAAAGGGAATATCAATAAGATTACAAATTCAAAATCCCCATTTTATGCATGGACGACAAAGTAAACATGTCAAAAAATTAGCCATCTAAAGCAATCAGTGTACCTAGTAGTAATAAATCGTGATAAAAGTCAAATATGTATAAACTTCTGGTCTGATCAACCACGAAGTAAAAGTTGGACAAACAAGTCAACTTAACATAAAAAATAACTTTGAGTTGTCTTAGACGTCGATTTAGCGAAGTAAAAGTTGGACAAATGAGTCAACTAAACACAAAAAACTTCGAGTTGACTGATACATTGAGTTAACGAAGTAAAAGTTAGACAAACAAGTCAACTTAACACAAAAAACTTCGAGTTGACTGAGACGTTGAGTTAACAAAGTAAAAGTTGAACAAACGAATCAATTTAAAAAAAAATTCGAGTCGACTAAGACGTTGAGTTAACAAAGTAAAAATTGAACGAACGAGTTAACAAAAAAATTTCAAGTCGACAGAGACGTTGCGTTAACGAAGTAAAAGTTGGACAAATGAGTGAACTTAACACAAAAAAACTTTGAGTCGAGTGAGGCATCGAGTTAACGAAGTACAATTTGAATGAACAAGTTAACACAAAAACTTCGAGTCGACTGAGACGCCGAGTTAACGAAATAAAAATTGGACAAACGAGTCAACTTAACACAAAAACTTCGAGTCAAATGAGATGTCGAGTTAACGAAGTAAAAGTTGGACAAATGAGACAACTTAACACAAAACCTTTGAGTCAACTAATACGTCAAGTAAACGAAATAAAAGTTGGACAAACAAATCAACTTAACACAAAATTTTCAAGTCGGTTGAGACGTCGACTTAACGAAGTAAAAGTTGAACAAACAAGTCAACTCAATGTAGTCTACTTCAAGTCGACCAAACATCGAATTAATGAAGTAAAAGTTGAACGAACGAGTCAACTTAATACAAAAACTTTGAATCGACTGATTTGTTGAATCAATAAAGTTAGAATTAAAGGAACGAATCGACATGGTTCGAAGAACTCTGGCGGCACCAACACCATAGGGGGAAACAACCTCGGACCCCCGCGTCGGTAGCAACCACGACGGACCCTAGGGTGGATCTACTATCAAACCAAGTGCAGCAAATCACACGAGCGGTGGAGATATTTAGTCAGCAGAACCCTCTACCTGTCGAAGGAAACATGGAGCCTCGGAGAGCCCCATTCCAAGAAGACACCAGAGAAAACGCTCAAGAAAGCCATTTTGCCGTTGTCGACTCTCAGTGGACCAAGGGCGAATGAGCAACCAATGGAGAACCGACGTCTAGGGCCGACAAACCTGCCTCACAGAAACCCCTCCGAATTGGGGCCACCAATCTAGATGTGTTGTACCACCTCACCACCCCCTCGTTCATGGATCACATCATGAATGAGCCAGTGTCGAAGAATTTCAGCTCGCCAAAGTTGAAGTTTTATGATGGGACAGTGAACTCGTCTGACCACTTACGCCACTGCCAACATGTATTGGCGCTCGAAGAAGGATCCAAAACAGTAATTGCCTGTCATTCCCCACCAGCCTGAAGAAGTCGGTGCTGACCTAGTTGCACAGCCTCCCTCCGAAATCTATTGACTCATTTGGGATGTTGGCCAAAGCGTGTCTCGCCCGCTTTGCGGCAGCCAACAAATTAGGAAGGACCCGCATTACCTACTCACCCTCAAACAGAAACTGAACGAGACACCTGAGGGAGTACGTCACATGCTTCAATGATGAGTTAACTCATCGACACTGCAACGATGACACCTCGGTCATAGCCTTTACCTCGGGTCTAAGAAGAGGCAAGTTCTACAACTTCCTTATTCTGGAGCCTCCAATTGACATGGCTAACTTGCTGAAGAGCGCCCAAAAATATATTACTCTCGATGAGATGTTGGCCGCCAAAAAGGAGGCAGAAGCTTAAAAGAAACCCTCTGTTCCTAGAGACAAGAAGAATGGAAAGAAACATGAGGATGATGACATAAATAAGAGGAAACGGAATGACAACAAGCCAGACTCTGGCTGCACAAGGAAAGATAAGGCCTCCAACTTTGTCGGGTCCAAATCCATCACTCCCCTCAACTCTAGCCTGTCCGACGCTCTCAACACCATCAAGAATTGGGGACAAGTGAAGTGGCCCACCAAACAACTAGGAGATCCCTCTCGGCAAGACAACAAATACTGCTCTATTTATAAGGAGGGCGCCCTTGAAACAGAGGATTGCAAAAGTCTCAGAAGTGAGATTGAGTACTGGAACAAGAAGGGAAAACTCAAAAAATTCCTAGGCCTGGAAAAAAGGCAAGACCGAGCAAAAAATAAGGAAGATGTCATCAAAGAGATAGAAAAAGAAGCTCCTAGCATCATATATGTCCTTCGTGGAGTCGGCTTGGAAGGTGAGCAATCCAACAGGTCCCAAAAAGGACGCTCCTCGAGATGCAAACACAACCCACCTACGAGGACTGACAAGTGCAATATGCACGTATTCAGAACCCGATACCACCACTGACATTCACAAACAAGGACCTCCAAGGTGTCCATTCTCCTCATAATGACGCTCTTGTCATCTCGGTCCTCATAGCAAAGTGGGAAGGGAAAAGGGTTTTGGTGGACACAGAAAGCTCTCTGAACGTCATGTTTTAAAACACATTTTGCAAAATGCAGCTCAATGAGGAGAACTTGACGCTTGCCAGTCACCCAATGATTGGGTTTAGCGGAGAAAAGTTTTCCCCATTGGAAAAATCAGATTAACAGTAGTGGAGGGAGAGCCACAACTACAAAAAGTTCTTTTTCTAGAAGTTCATGGTGGTCGATGCCCCATCCACCTATAACATCATCTTGGGGACACCCTGGCTCTATCATATAGAGGTTGTAGTTTCCAATCTTCACCAGTGCATCAAGTACATTGCTAATCAGGTGGAAGGAAACTTTCGTGGAGACCAACCTTCAGCAAGACACTGCCACTACACAGTGCTGAAGCATTTGGATTGTTAGCAATTATAGCTTGAGCCCGCGGGATAGACATATCAAAGACCGGACCCAAATAAGAGGGAAGAAATACACCACACGGATGAAAAAACTCTAGTCAGTCTGAGGGGAAAACCCAATGTCTGCCAACCAGGCTGGCTGGCCAGTACAACCTCGGCGGAAAAGAAACGCGAAAAATGGGAAGTTCATGTGGATTGCATGAGCCAAGATGGGGCTTGTCCGAGAAACAACCCTCCACTTTTTTGCATGAATCAGAGCGTGAAAGCCACCTCCGAACACAACCAAGCTAGTACTAACAAATACAAAGATCGGATAATCGAGGCTCAATTATACGACGAGTCAGAATCCAACATTGGAGATACCATTCGTCTGTTACTCCAGTCCAGTACAAAACTAAGTAAAAACACTTCAACGAACACGCATCTCTTTCAGTGACTTCACTAGCATTGGCGAAACAAGACATTTCGCCAAGGAGGCTACACAGTCAGAGCAAAGACCATGCACATCTCTTTCAGGGCCAAATTAGCTTAGTCCTCGCTCATAGTCAAACTATCTTATTGTTTTGATTTCTTTTGTTTCTCAATCTAGATGATGTGTTCACACAAGCCTATATGATACAGATTCATTCAAGGAATAAAATGTGAATTATAGAAAACAGACTTTATTGATTACTAAGAAAGTTGTTACAAAACTTGCCCGACTAGCTAGTACAAAAGTTTACACACTACAAGTATCTAAGTCCGGTGTGAGTATGGATCCACTGAAACGCATGTCAAGACTTTGGTCCATCAATTTGCCTTGAGAAGAGAATTCGAAAGTGAAAGCAAAAGTACCTGAAACAGGCTACAGGTACGCGCCTGATTCTTTGTTCCTCCAATTTTCCTCGCAAGGATGATTTGAAAGTAGGCCGATGGGGATGTCTCTCAAAGGAAGGATGCCTGGGGTGATGTAGAGGTAGCACCCAAGGACAACAAGCCACATCTGACAGAATGCCGCTCCGCCAATCTGCCTTTCAGTTGTGGCATCACGAGTGAAGCCTAGTAGATACAGTAGGAACATCCACCCCAAAACTAGCTGCGGGTATTATCTCCCTAAAATAATGGTGGAAGGCAACACAGGAGCAACAGAAGATAGAAGACAAACTTGGCCCCTGAAGGGAAGTTTGTACTTCTTCCACGCAATGTTAATAGAAATTACAAGGTCCCACAGAACAAATTAGACTCTCACCCAAACCAGGTAGCATCACATAATAGTAGGTCTTGTCAAGACTCATCACTACAAATGTCAGAACATTTGAAGACTTCGACAACTAAGATTTTCCTGTAGCCCTTAGAGAACCCAAAACATATTTTCTGGAAAAATGCAATTGAAGACATATTCTACAACATTCTTGGCAATGCTTGAAATGGTGAAGACCGACCTATATATAGGCTCGACAGTTCACAAAATGAAGTCACCCAACAGTAACATCAGCACTAAATGTCGTAGAGAAAATAAAGAGCCGGCGGTTCAAACACTACACCAAAAATACCCATCAGCAACGGTTTGGAACCGTGGGGGTAACCAATTGTCACGGGTTAGAGCCGTGGGCAGTAGAGGCGTCGCTAAATCACCATTAACGGCTACAAACCGTGGCAAAACATATTAGCAACGGTTTTATGCTCGAGGAAGGTTGATGATTTAGCCACAGTTATAAACCGTTGCAAAAATGTTAGCCACGGTTTTAAGCCGTTGCAATAGTTTTAGCCACGATTTTAAGCCGTGGCCAGTACTAGCCACGGTTATAAGCCGTGGCAAGGCATGGCCACGGTTCTTAGCCGTTGTAATAATGTTAGCCACGGTTTTAAGCCGTGGCAAGTACTGGTCACGGTGTTGAGAACTGACCTGATATGATAAGAACTGATCTGTGTTGCTTTGTTTTGCAGGACAGAATCAAGCCAATGCAGTTCTACTGACAGTGATGCAATACAGGCAATGAAGAGAAATTACAGACTGAAGAACTTGTAATTGTAATTCTGGATTGATGACAGTAAATGGAACGGATTGTATTCAATAAGAAAGCTAATTCAAGATAGCTAATCTCCTGTAGAGCAAATGCTCAAGTGTACAATTTTCTTACAAATCAAATGAATCCCTTTTTCTCTCTTATGCTCTCTTATTTATAGTACTACATTTATTGACAGCTAATTGACAACTAATCTAACATAAATCCTTCCGAAACAACATTACATGTAACAACATAGCACTCTGCAACATATAGCAACCTGCTCCCTTTAGTAACAACACTTGTGTTAGCAGCCTGCATTCCATTCAGCAACAACAACAGTACTACTGTCATTCATCAGCAGCACTAGTTTAGCAATCAGAATGTCATTCAGCAGCAGCATTCAGCAGTATCACTAGTGTTCTTTATGTTGTTGTCTTTCTCCGAGAATAAGTATACTTTATAGGAGGTAAAATCCTATCAGAATATTGCTAAGATACATATGGCTTCAACCTAGCAAACACACATGTGGAGGACCATGGTGCAAGGGAATCAGATGAGCTTAGGTTTTAAATAAGAGTCCTATGCATTCTGCAAAACACTCTGTATCATGAGCCTATATATATACATTCAACTCCTGTTACCATGATATCTATTGTTTCAACACTATCATTGGTAGGCTGTTGGTGCAGCTAAGCCGCGAGGCATTGCTTATATGCTCTCAACTCCCAATCTCCCTACAGAACCTCACCCCCCCCCCCCCCCCCCCCAAAAAAAAAATAAATAAATAAATAAATAAACATAGGCAATGAGTATAATTCTTTTCCTCCTAAAAAGGAAATTATAAACCAAGTAGCATAGATGTTCTACCTTGGACCATGCGTAGAAGTGCAGTGATGTAAGTTTTTCAAAGTTAGGTTGGTCCATGTTAGGTTTGCTACTTCTATTCATGATGAATATGGGGAAGCCACTTGCATACAGGGAGCATGCATCTTTTGAACAAACAATGCTACATCCTTATAACATTTGAAAGGGAAAAAAAAGTAAAAACAATTCAAACATAATAGCGTGCACATAAAGTATAAAAACAAAGAAATTACAAAAGCACATAGCCACAAACTGTGAAATCAATATGATTGATTGAAATCAGCATGATCCAAAAAAATACCTTAAAAAGCATATAAGGAGTTCCAGTTTCTATCTGTGCTTTCAAAATCTCAAACCAGAGATTCTGTGCAGATACAACCTTCTTTGCCTTTCCCTGTTTGTGAAATACTACAGTGGTAAGTATACGGTAATGTAGAAATGTGATTTAAGAACCATCAAACCTCAAAGTGGTAAGACTGGATGTACCTCTCTCTCGTATTTGCCATAGAGATTGTTAAATTCTTCTCCCCAATAATCAGGTAATCCTGGAGCCTCATTAGGACAAAATAAGGACCATTGGCCATTACCATGGACTCTTTCCATAAATAGATCAGGAACCCAAAGAGCATAAAATATATCACGAGCTCGGTGTTCTTCCTACAATGATTTGAGAAAAAACAATGATAATGTGCATTAGAGTGGTGACTCAAGTGAAAGATTAAACTAGAACAAAAAATAACCAAAAATATATTAAAAAAAAAGAACTAATTCCAAACATAACAAATCTTACCTTTCCATGATTCTTCCTAAAATCTAAAAACTCAAAGATATCTGCATGCCATGGCTCCAAATACACAGCAAATGCACCTAAACATATCATGAAAGCAGCTACTCCTTCCAGCTAATTTGCTAATAACAGCACACTCCTTCAGCGTATCATATATTCCCTCAATACTATCATCTTTCATGCACACAAGAAAGCAGCTACTCAACTGACAAACCCAATAAGGTAATGATTAGACAATGAAGATAACTAGAGAAGATTGAGAAAAATAGAGTTTAAGATTTATAATGTAAGAAACATATACTTGGGGTCTTGGAGTCTCTGCATTGAAAAGAGTCGGAGATGCATGGGTGAACCATCGCTGGGACATCAAATGATATGTTTTGAGTGCAAAGTCAATGTCATCTTTGTGGATTCCAACAGCAACTCTCATCAACAATATTCCATTTGTTTGGCATTCTTACACAGTATTTCTCAGATTTTTGCAAACACCTCAAATAGGTGAGACAAATTTCAAATAAAATACACAAAGGAGATCAATTTCAAAGTCAACATGAATAAGGCGAGTCTTCATATTTATTGGCAAAGATAGCAAATGAATGTGCTGATTGCTCTCTTACGAGGTAGTGACACTTTTGCTGTTTAGAAAAAGACCACACTGCCATCTATGAATTAGATGATGGATTAAAAGACCATGCACAATGTTCAAATTCACAAAACCATGCCATCAATCACCGGTTCTAGTATACATAGAAATATAAAGTCTGGTAAAAATGAATCCGTACCTTGATGAATGCAGGGCAGCATGTATTAAACCAACTTCACTGGTGATGCCCGATGGATATAATATCAAAAAGGTGCTATATCTACAGAAATCACTAGGATTGTTGAAATGAACTTCACATAACACTCACTTTCAGGCCAAAGAAAGAGTATCTAATAATATGCAATTGCAAGTAATTCAATGGTTATTTTTTGCCACTAATTCTAATAAAAAGTCTAAATTTCATAAAAAAAAATGTGATTATTTTGACAATATCCCCTTTATAGCATTGGAGATCATCATGGACGAGGCCGGCTTGTGTATGGTCCGCATAAGAAGCCACCTTATCCACATGGAAAGCCTACAGTGCATCCTGGAATTTGGAGACCCCCTGCACCCATCATATATAAACACTGAAATCAGAATATTTGGAGACCCCCTGCACCCATCATTTTGTAAGCAGCAATAAGTTTCCATGTAAAACCATATCTGAATTTGGATTAGTATGTAAATCCATAAAAAGCTTCATTGCAATTGGGCAGGTATGTACCAAAATGTTCCTACATACCTGGTTGCAGTTATGGGTCTACATCACAAAAGTTGGTGATTGCAAAATAAATTTGCAATGGATGAAGAGCTTGGCACCGAGGACATGAAACCCAATGAGATATGAGGGTTGATTTTGGTCACTTTGAAGCTATGGGTACAGGAACGTTAAGATGCAAAATAATTGTCACCGCTACTTTCGCTTGTACCTGCAAGTAAAACCTTACATGAGCAATGAACTTTTATCTCACAAAGCACATAGACCAAATGCAATACAAAGGTAACACGCAAGGGTTCAACTCTTGTAAGATCTGACGTTGTTTATTAGTTAGTAATATGATTTTGTGAAGGAATTCCTTCTTAATAATCAACATTTATGTCGTAACAAGCATCCAGAAATGAAACAAACTAGAGGGAAAAATTATGAAACCTCTCGCTCCCGCTTTCTCTTTTCTTTCATTTTGAGATCTTCCGCTTGCTGGGCACTGATCACTTCCTTCCCCATTCTGTTGTTTCCAATAGAGGCCTGTAAAAAGAAAATGCACATCTTCATGATACAAGAACATGAACACTTAGTAAAACATATTAGAGTTCATAGACTAACACACTATTCAGTATGGGTGATTTTCAAATTATTATTTGACTCCCCTTGATATCTTAAATACAGGAGCAGCTGTAGCCGTGCACACTAGTGAGGAATAAAAGAACCAAAAGATAATTTTGTCTCCACAATATAAACCAACTTGCAAAGTTGGACACAAAGGAATGGGCCAAAATATTTGCAAGAGACAGAACTTCGAAAATTATTTGTGTATCAAAGTTTTTACATTAGCCCACTAATAAAACGAACCTTTGTTGCCTCCATTTCAACTTTTCTTAGAGCTCTCTCTTCCCTGCAAACAGATGGAACTTTTATTTTCAAATAACACCAAAAAAAAAAAACTCACAAGTAGAGAAAATGCAGTTATGAGACAATAATAACCTTTCTTCCTCGAGAACAGCAGAAACTTGATCTTCCATTTGTTCAATTGTCTGACACCACTTGGTTACAAACAGCAGAAACTCTAATCTGAAATATAACAAACAAATATTAGCCAGAGCTCTGTAATAACTCACAATCAATCAAAGTAGACAACATAGTTTTTAGTTTGGAAAAGAAAAAATCATCATAATACCTACCAATAAGTCTTCTGGTAGCCTCTCCAACATTGACATGTCCGAGCTCCTCCTCGCACGACATGGCTTCTTCAATGGAGTTTTAGAAGGGGAGTAGAAACACAATGGTTCCACTCGCTTCCTACCCATTGATCCCATGCGCCTAACTACGCCATATACTTTTTTTCCTTCATCAATATCATAATCCATCATCTTATTAGGGCAAGTTATTGACAATGCCATTCTTTCTTCTTTAAACTCCAAGCTTAGATCTGTATCATTGGATAAAGTACTTGGAAGTTAATAACAACATACAAAAAGCCCCAATTTCACATAAACATCCAATCTTTTTTTTTTATCATGAAGTTGAACAATAGCCAAAACCAAATCAAATCCCTCAACCATGCAAACCCTAAATTTCACAACTAAGATAAGCCGCAAATCAAACTATTCAAAACCCTAATTTACACAAGTAAAGAAGCAAACAATTGTTAAACCCAACTGAAACAAAATCCTCAAAACCTCAACCTTCAAAGACACCAAATCTCTACATTGAAAACCCCTAAAACCAACTATGAAATAAACATATCACCTCATTGTGCTAAACACAAACAACAAGCAACCAAATAGTCCATTTCAAAACACTGAAACAAATCAACAACCATATGTACTGAACCCCAAATGAACAAACCCCTCAAAACCCGAAGCTTCTCAACCACCAAAATCCCCAAATCTGATAGTCTTCCTTCCAAAATCCCAACTTTCTGCACAATGAACAAAACCCCACCATTTCTAACTCGTCAATAACCACGAGTCTGAAGGCCCATTAATTTAAAACCACTAAACCCATCAAAACCCAAAGCTTCCTAACCACTGAAATCCCCAAATCTGACCTTCAAAATCTCAACTTTCTGCATATTGAACAAAACCCCAACATATCTAACTCATCAATAACCACAAATCTGAAACCCCATTTATTCAAAATCAATAAACTCATAAAAACCCAAACTTCCTAATCACTTAAACCCCAAATCTGACTAACATCCCTTCAAACTTGAAACACATAAAAATCAGAAATTGAATAACACCCAACATTTCTAACCAAAAATCCAAACACCCCCTTGCTTCAAAACCCCGAACACTTCATCTACCAATCAAACTAAACGAATCAAACAACCAGAACAATAAACAAACATTCTTTATTTGTTACCTGATGAACACTTGAACAAAACTTTCTCCTTACTCTTTCCTTGCGAACTCATTCACGACAATCTCTCTATCTCTATCTCCTTCTTCTTCGTGCAGCAAAAACAGAGTCAAAGTTCAAAACTGTACCCCAAAACTTTCGCCCTTTAAAACCTCCTCGCGCGATTTTCTTCGAAACACCTCGCCAGCTTCTTTTGTTCAATTTTTTCGCAAAAGCGCGAAACAAAATTTTGCCAAAGCGCAAAAATACACGTGAAAAGCAAAAGCTTATAGGCTCGATTTTAAACCGTTGGCAGTCAGCCACGGTTTTTGGTCGTGGCAACCCTTTTAGTGTAGTGTATAGCCACGATTTTTATTTTTTTAGCCACAATTTTAAATCGTTGGCCGTTATAGCCACGGTTTTTGGCCGTGGCAAATAAACCAACGGTTTAGAGCCGTGGCCATCTCCCTGTAGCTAAACAAGGCTTTTGGTGTAGTGCAATTGCAACTGCATGAGTCCACATTCATTGAGTTAATGGCACTACACGTAGCCCTAATAACTGAGGGGAGTAACCGATACTAAACTGTCTCGCAATTTATGTCGTACACATGGCACGATGATCTCTTGAACATGGCCCAGCCAACTAGTGGGCGTAAGCGAGTGCCTCGCCAGATCCGGTCCAAAAGATGGAGAATGGGCCAGTACATGCGAAGACACAAACGACAAAGGTCTTAAGCGCCCTGGAATGCAAATCACACCTGTAGTGATATTATCAATAAATCCAAAGTATCAGCTCAATAATAAATCTGATGTTGTTCATTAAGTTTGGATGAAATTCAGTCTGGTCAACCTATGGCGATCCGACTCTAGAATCGAACTTACCAATCTGACCACTATGTCAGACTATTCAGTGTATTAAGTTAGGACACCGAAGTTAGAGTTATACACCCAAGGCCAAGCAGAAGCCTAACCAGACCAAAGTTTAGTTAGTTTTGACTGATGACGATAACTTCTGGTCCGCTTTAAGACTGTAGTTCATCAAGCGTGGATGAAGATGGTTTAGAAGGTGGGAGTCTAGTCAACACTCTCGCCACCTGATCAAGATGGTTTGCTAGGGATCAAATCCCAACCATAGACAATGATCCCCGAACCCTACCAAAGTCAGTCCTGACTAATGACGATAGCTTCTGGTTTGCCCTAAGACCATTGTTCACCGAGCGCGGATAAAGATGGCTTAGAAAGTGGGAGTCTAGTCAGCGCTTTCAACGCTTGATCATGATCAAGGAATGTGAATTCTCGAAATAAGTCGAAATTTCACAAAATATTTTATATTTTGAAGTTAACGAAATCTCTTTTGAAATCCAAAATATGTCAAAATTTTACTGAGAAAATAAATAAATATTTTAATTTATATAATATATAGTCTGTATCACACTACGAGTCGTGTGAGACTTTTTATATAGTATTTAATAGTTTAAATGCATAACTTATATTATTAAATTCAAAATCCTAATTGAAAATTTTACACTTTTTCTATACATAACGAAATATTTCTTAAAATCGAGAGATCGAAATTAAATCAAAAAACAAAATCACAATCCTTTATCATGATGACTTGTCAGGGATCATTGTCCAACCACATGCTATGGTTGCCAAATCTGACCTAAATTTGGTTAGTTAGGACTGATGACGATAGCTTCTGGTTCGCTCTAAGAGTGTAGTTCGCCTAGCGTGAATAAAGATGGTTTAGAAAATAGGAGTCTAGTCAGCGCTCTCAATGCTTGATCACTAAGACTTGCCAGGGATCATTGTCCAACCACGGACAATGGTCGCCAAACCTGAGCTAAGTTTAGTCAGTTACGACTGACAACTATAGCTTTTAGTCCGACCTAAAGCGCCAGGAGCGAACAAAGACGGTTTGAGAGTCCAGTCAGAGTTCATGAAGCTTAATTCAGATGACTAACAAGGATTACTGCATGACCACTTATAGTGACTCACACACTTGACAACATTGCAGCCAGTTCGCTTATACTAGCAATGACAAGTGTTGGTCCAATCGACAGTCTGGTCCGCCAAGGGCAAATTACAATGGCAGATCACAAGGGCGGATTACGACTGGTTAGAATAATTTATTACCAACCAAAATTATCCCCTTGCATGGAGTTTAGTCAGCTTACAAGACTTGGCCGAAACAACTTCTCAATCTCTAAAGAGTACAATCTAGGATTGCTTGAACTATCGCAATATAAGCGGTCTGAACTCTCATTAGCAGATCAACGCTACGATTTCAAGACTTAGCAAAATCTCTTGTCTAAAGGCTAACACCACAATAAGACAAAGCAGAAAAAAAATCAGCAGGAAAAGTCAATGAATACATGAGTGCAAAGTGATACTCAACATATCATTGATAATCAAAAAAATATAGAGTTTACTCCTCGTCAGGAGGAGGTTCAGATACAATGGAGCTGGACTTGGCAAGAGAAGAAGCAGAGGATGCATCCGCACACGCTGTCACTCGGACACCCTAATCATGATCACCCTCTTCTTTTGATTGATCAGAGGATTCTCCAAACTCTGCAAAGGACACCTCTCTTATTCCTATTCTTTTGATTGATCAGAGGATTCAACAAACTCTGCAAAAGACACCTCTCTATAATAAGAGAGGTCCCAATCAACATGTTCATTTTTCATCAGCTGCAACAACTCCAGTCTTCCTTGCACTACTCTGCTGAACTCAAACGTGCCCTAGGCTTTGAGGAGCTTCTCCTCGCGTACTCTCAACTCAGCAAGCTCTCGCTCCAGCTGCTCCAGTTTGCTCGATAGAGTATCAGTTTTGGACTGCTTAGTACTTAGGTTGTCCTTGACTATACTAAGTTCATTTTGCACTAGAATGAGTTGTTCTTCTGGTGTCCTCACACTCTTGGCATTGAAATCAACATCAGCCTCTAGCTGCTGACATTGGATAATCCAATCGAACTCCTTCTTGGCCTTTTTCGCACTCAAAGCAGGTAGGTCAGCCTGCGTTTTGGTTGCAGTCTCCTGAGCAAGTTGTAAGTCACGACGGACATGGTTTAGTTCTTCCTCAGACCTGTCCCTTGTGGAGACTACCTCTGCTAAATCGGATTCAAGTGTTTCCAATCGAACCCTTTGAGCCTTTGATCTTGTTTACCAGGCCTCTGAATCAACATCGGATTGAGCAGGCCTCCGACCTTCAAGTTGTTTCTTCAATGATTCGATTTTGCGTAGAGCATGTGAGTATGATTTCTACAAATTTGCAAAGACTCACTCTATGGTATACACTCTCTCACGAGCAGACTCAACTTTCGTCCCAGTGAGGACAACTTGGTTCAGATAAGACATCCCTAGCTTGAGATGTTTGTTCCCCTTGTCCATACACTCTCCCAGCGTATTGCCTTCTGGCTTCGGAGCACAATTTTCCTGCCAGTCATTCCATCAACTAATATGTTTCCTGGAGGCATAAGAAATATCAACCTCTTAGTGCCAGGCTTGGTTGTTCATATTTACCACATTCGTCGTGAATAGGCTGATCCGCGCATCCGGATGGAGGTCTTTTGGGACTGGAATAATACAAGAACAACCCTTCGCATTCTTCACCGCATAAGGGCCCTCTTCTACTGCTTTCCCCTTGCAACAATTGGCTATCTCACGAGCCGATTCGGAAGCAACTGACATGGAAGAGGGAAGTGAGTTATCTCTTGGACCCGTCGTCACCTCTATCTGAGGTCGAGATCGAGAGGGAAGAAAATACGGGCGATGTGTAGGAGACCTTTCGACATAAGGAAGACGGTCAAGCGATTCTTCACCAGGTTGAGAAGACTCGCAATCCAAGGAGGGGTTATATACGAAATCCTTCAATATAAAAGGACGAGTCTAACTCACATCGAACGAAACTGCCATACCCTCCTGTAGGAACAAGTTGTTCAGAATCTTCGCCTACTCCGTCCTAAGCTTCGTTGCATCTTCAACTCCCACCATTTGCAAATATGCCTTCTCCTAGTCTAGAAGAGAAATTAGGGCCTTTGCCCGAGCACCATTCCCATCAAGCACAAGAGCTTCCACCCCAGCGGACGAATCAAGATCTTGCCCCACAACTTTGTGTCCCCCCTCTGAAGAAGGCGAACACTCAGAAGCAAGCTAAGGTACAGTGCGAGGCTTCTTTGAATAGGCAAAAGAAGAAAGTGCTTCATTCAATTACACCCTCCTTGACGGGCTAGGAATCTTACCCATCGGGAGCTTCCTTTTTTTCAAAGAAGGTTTGCTGTTAGATTTTGGTTTTGGGACTCTAAAAAAAGTGGGAGACTCATGCTAGTAAGACCATAGCCCGTTGTGTTTGATATTAGAGGGTTGGACAACATCCTCCACCCGTATCCGAGGCATGTCTCGAAAACTTATCTATGGCTGGTTCGTCCTCAGAAGAAAGGGGCGTTGTTGGAAATTTCCTTACAAAAAGCACGGAAAACAATTCAATATACAGCCAACACAAACGAGATTGAGAACAGAATTGGACTCACTCAGTTGTTTGAACTCCTTTTCGATCGAATGACCAACAAGTTCGAAATACTTCGAGTTTGTAGAAGCCATGAAACAATATTTCTGCCAGAATTTAAAATTGTCAGGCAACTTGCCAAAACAAGCCAGCGACATCAACACCCACATAGCGTGCTCATTTATCCAAGGAGAGGTGAACAATTGGTCACTCTCAGAGACACTCGGACACCATCGTCCTTCACACTAATCAGAATGGCAATCACCGTTTTGTACCCATTTGGTACTAGCTGAGTGGGTGAAGTGCCGAGGTATGCCAGGAAGCTCCAAATTTTTTTGATGACAGGAAAACAGATGCCCGATTAAAGAATACCTTGGTGAAAATGGGTAAATCTTTTCGGAGGAGACAATGACATTTGACCAGCGCCCAATGTGAAGAGCAATAGATAATCAGGGATTCCAAACTTCACGCGAAGGCCCTTTAGATTCGACTCAGAGATCGACCTCTCCACGAAGACCTTATCGCCTTTTGCGAACAATTCATCAAAAAGCTAATTTTGGCCCGCCATGGAAGAACGTACAAACTTTCGATTGCGAAAGTTGAACAAAACCCAAAAGCATGGAAAGCGAAATGATAAAGCAAATTCTCTGGGATCGAAGGAGTAAAGAAACTAAACTCTGTAGAGAAGGGGATTTGTATAGGTGCAAGGATTCCCATTTTTTTTAGCAGTCGCACGCCCAATTAATGACGCACGCAGCTTGAAGAGATGATTCAAACTCAATCATCATGACCGCCCAGTTCCTTCATGACATGACTTAGTGGACCCCTATAGCTGGCCCACAAACTTGGGGGAGTAGCCGATGATACACCAAACCGTTCGTTAATCCATGCCGTACACGTGTCATGATAATCTCATCAACAAAACAAAGCGAGCCTGATTGCCCGCCCAACCTAGCAAAACCCAGACAATACTAAGCCCATCTTGGCAGGGTCCAGGAGGATGGACCCAAATAGCAGCGCCCTATTAAACCCATACATCACATGGTCAAACTCAATACCCTTAATAATCCAAGTATCTGGGAGATCGATCAAGGACAGGCAGGCTAGCGATACATTGATTCCTACTAGGAAACAAATACAAAAGTATAAGTCATGCATGGATACTCCCTTGCATGGACAACACTCTATAAGGAAAAAATCTCCCGCAGATCTAAGAGCACAAGTCGTGTAGGGAAATTCCGCTACATGGATGACTCCTAACAGAGAAATGATCTCCAACAAGATATCTTTCCCTAAACTATGCCACCAAAAGCCTAGCAGAACAAGTAGTCTCACATGATAAATTAGACATAGGGTTGATGAACAAAGGTGCGCTATAGAACCCAATTTACAACATTACACCTTTCTCAAGCCTTGTTTGACGTAAGCATCGGAATGTCATCGGCCGCAACAACGGTGGTATCTGGCTCATGTGTGCTCCCTATGCAGGTCAAGGTTAAAAAGAACAACATTCGACCCAATCAATTGTTGCTTAGTGTAACCATGGCTCTGATACCGAACTGTCACGCCTCGATCCCAAGACACCTAAATGTCTTGAAAATCGAGTTGACTCCAAAGCCCTAAATAATTTTTTTCTGATTTACTCTTAGCCTCATACTTACACTATTTGCCAATGGTGATTAAATAAAATAAATCCATCAATTTATAAGGCGGCACTAACACTCAAGTGTTTCCATGTTCATTCAAAAACACCTAAGTCAAAACTACTTACAAGACTCAAAATACTCAAGATCTGGAAAAGAGCCCTACCTCTCAGCTGTACAACCTCGCAGACGACCATTTGCTCACTTCGCGTCTCCTGTGGCACCACCTCCCCATTTGCCACAAACAAGCAAACGGGTCAGCAAGTAGAACCAATACATCTATCTCAATTAAAATGCATACAATCAATGAAGACAGATCGACAGAAGAAACATAAATTGACAATACAGTCAATCATGATGTAACTATACACATGAGATGCAACATGAGTTCAAAACCACATATTTTCGCACAATCGCATCCTCCATCATGTCGAACACGTTTATCCTGACATGCATCTATACACAGGCCGATACGACTCCTGGCATGTATGTTCCCAAGAGGGTGTTGCCTCTGGGACATACATATTGCTATGGAAGACCGGTTGTGCGGCCCCCTCACAAAGTATAGCGCGCGTCAGGGAACTATCAACTCGAGAAAAACAAACCCTGTTATCTATGCCACAGATGCTACTCCCTTTTGCATCGAACCTAGTATCGAACGGGTGATATGCACCAAACACATTATGCATATGAACTTGACATGCACCAACCTCGTATGCATGTCCTCCTGATGTGCACCAAACACAGTATGCACATATCCCTGATATGCCTCCGCCTCATTAGGCATATCCGCTTGATATGCACCAAACACATTTTTCATATCCATCTAGCTAGAGTTGTGAGAAATTATGGTTTTAAAGTAATGCAAGTCAATTACGGAATTCATAACTAAAATATCCATACGACTCCTATGCTACATGCCATTGATACTCACTCATACAATTGATGTCATTGCACAATCTAAAGCAAAAATCATAATTTTGACTAGCTTTTACACATCCATGCAATTATATGAAATGTCAATAACTACCATGGTAGATTTTCCTACTACATGGCATTACAATATATTGTCATCCATATCCCACTCAAATCGGCATCCATATCTCAAGCTAAACACCACAATATTGTGAATGTCATTCAAACAAGCATCCAAATTTTAATCTTCATAATAACCGACAAAACATTGAACAAGGAAAATTCCCCTTTCTTGAAGACTTTGAAAATCCGAAAACATTTTTTTTTGGAAAAATGAAATGTAAGAAGAGTTCGCACTCACTAGAATGGAAATGGGTATTTAGAACCCAGATCCTACTATCTCAAGCTCCAAATTCGCGGATCAATGAATTAACGATTCTGAAAGCTCCTAAAAAATGCAAAAAGAGTCTCGATAGTGAGAAACTTGCTTGGAAACAATGAAAAAAGGTAAGGAATAGCTCGATGAAGGTTTGAAAAATTGCTTAACGAAGATGCAGGGGTGTCGGAGACTCCGAGAAAGCCAAAACTCAACAAATAGACTATGAAAGTCACACTACATAAGGCCACGGGCGGGACACTAGTCGGAATAGCACCATCGAGACACAGGAAGGTGGATCGTAGCTCAGTAGCACTATCACAACCCGGATTCACGCCGGTGAATCTCCCCGAAAACATTGCAAACTCTGATATTTTTAGAAATTCTTGCCAAACCCTCCACCCACCTCTGCATGTGGGGGTTACAGGATCTGGATGTCAGCCCAAGCTCCACCAGAATAAGGGAACTGAGTCAGTTAATCCAACATTCTCTTGTGCTTCAAGCCATCCTCTAGATAGTTCTAGAGTGAATTCTCATCATGACTCCATGTACCCCATACATTTTGCATTACAGAAATGTCATTCAATGTATTAATACTAATTACCATAACAGAGCCAACATTTCAAAACTGCTAAATGGATGTTAGAGACATCAAATCCATCATTATTACCCAGACTCACATCATTTCTTAAGATACAAGAAACAATACAATAGCAAACAAACTAAAAGGGGAAGAAGAACTACTAGCCTTATCATGGTAAAATTTAGGGTGAAAACATGCCCTTACAAAAATAATCCATAGAACAACAAATGTATCAATAATAATATAAATAGAAAATAGTAAAGCATCAAACGTAGTAAGTTTAGTTAGTCTTGATAGCTAGTTTCTTAATTCGTAGCTTCTTGCATTGACATAGGTGTGCTCGGCATACAAGGAGGTCGGAGCCAAGTCAAATAGCACCAAGTTACGTATACGGATAGTGCCAACCAACCTAGACACAAAAAATGTCTCTAAATGATAGATTTGAGATGTTTTAGGACAAGTCTTTTCTTCTAAAGCATGGAACAACTATTTCTTGCTATTTTGAGGGGATTTTACGATAAGACGCACTACAAAAAAATGATTAATAGCTACAAATACTAGTAACAGTAGTCTGATTCCGTCTCTAATTAAAAGATTTGAGACAACAAAATACCGTCACTAATGCTTTCGGTAGCTGACCAAGACCATAATTATAAAACTGTACTCATGACGGGAAAACCGTGGCTAAATTCAGAATAAATAGTAGCTAATTAAAACATTTGCGATGACATATTAGCTGTCACTAACTTTTATAAATAAAAGTTGATTGCTACAGTAGAAGTCATCCCTAATGAATTTTTTGAAGAAAAAAATATACACAAAAAAATAATTTGGGCACAAAATAGCTTTGGGAGGCCCCAATTTTTCATCTCTCATCTCCTACTCCAAATCCCCAAATTATAAGCCATATTGGGGAAAAAAAAACACGCTTCTCGCTGAGAAGAAAAGAACGCACCCTTCCTGCTAAGAGAGCGTCACCCGCTGAGATAGAAAAAGAACGTCTCCTTCTTCATCTTTTTCAGGTTTAAGGTGGGTGGGGTTTTCGTTGCTGAAGGTATTTTTTTATTTTCCATCATCCTCTTTGCTCTCTCTCTTTTTAATAAAAAACCTCATCATCTTTCATTCTTTGGATAGAGTTTGATCGAACAGAACCAACAACAAGCCAAACACGTTCTCGTCAACAATCCCGTTCTCACTAAAGCCCTTTTTCAGGTTAGCTTTTTTGGGTTTTATGTAGTTGTTGAATATGAGTGCTTATGATTCTTACTCTGCTTTCTCTAATATACCAATTATTGCATCTATTTCAACTTCTTCTGTGGAATTCACCACACCCTTTAGAAACAAAACCCTCCAACCAAATATGTTGTTTCTAACACTCCCAAAATCTGTGCATATTAGGTGCTTGATAAAATTCTATATGTAGTAGCATAGCATCCACATCCCTATAAATTGTTTCACCAGCTTAGTTCACACCAAATCAAATCTATTACTAGCAATTTTATTAGTTCCAATCTCTCGAAATTTTCTTTGATTTTGAGATTTGTTGATGCTCCTATATTTCTTAAATCCTCGTTTGCGGATTTTTATTTTTTATTTTTGGGGGGGTGGGGGGCGGGCATTACCAAATGGCCGCCATGTTGTGAGCTGTTGTAAAGTGTCCTAAACAAATATAACTTAATGAGCCTCTTAATGAAATGAATCTAGCAAATATCAAAAATTTTCGTTTAATACCTAGGTCCAGTGAATCTAGTGAACCCCTCTCGATGTTTGTTTACACATCAGTTTATTTACACAGGAATGAACTTTAGATTTATTTACACAGGAATGAACTTTAGACATCAGTTTGTTTACATATCAAAACTTTAGACATCAGTTTATTTACACAGGAATGAACTCTTGATGTTTGTGATTAATAGGTAAATGAACTTTAGACATACATATCTATCATGAATAGTGTGCCTTCATCATGTAGTTAGATTATAATTCTAGTAAATAATCAGCACAAGAGAATTACATGAATTCCTTCATTTAAAAAGACTGCAAGCATGCCCAACTACATGGTTTCCTCAACAATACAAAGTTTATGGAGTCCATAGTTGCTCATTGGTGGCAAAACAGTTCAAAAATCCAGCTACAAACTTACTTCCACATGTATGATAGTACATATGAGTTTATTTCATCTAAGTTTACTTCAATGTCTACTTGTAGTTTAAAAAAAATCAGAATTTCATTTTTACTAGTATTATTTTCAGCAATTTTTAGATGTGTTTGTTGGTCAGTTTGTTTTTCTTGGTCACATTGTTTCCTGACTGAAGGAATTCATTTTTGCTTGCTACAAACAGTCAGCATTTTTATTGACTGTTAAGATAACCTTAGCTGATTTTCAATAGTTTTATATGTGTTTGTTGGTCAGTTTGTTCTTCTTGCTCATTTTTGCTTGCTACAAACAGTCAGCATTTTTATTGACTGTTAAGATAACCTTTCATTGTTGCTTGCTTTTAATGTTGCTTGGATTGAATATGGTTAAGGGAAACCGAAAGAGTTCGATGCCTTTTTTTTTTTGGGGTAAGGTTTGGGTTCATTAGGGCAGCTAGTGGGATCCTCTTCCATGAAATTTGAGGCTTAAGGTCCAGGTTTGGAAATGAGGGTGCAACCAAGGTGGCTATTGCCCTTGTCCTTTTATTGGAGTCATCCTAATGTTCTTTCCAGGTTGGGCTTTAGATCTCTTCAATTTGGATTTGTTATACTGCAAATTTTTTAAAAGCTAATCTTTGGGCACAAACTCTAAGGTCAACGAGTAACTTAGATTTCTAGCTATCTAATTATGGCGAGTGTGCAATGATCCACAATCCCATTGCACCTCGTGTTTGCACTCGTAAGTGGTTGTTGTTTCCTTGTTCAGCAATGTCATTTGGGACTTTTGAATGTGAAGAAAACCTTTCATTGTTGCTTGCTTTCAATGGTGTTTAGCTTGAAGTCATTCCAAGAAGTACACTTAAGCGTTCTGTTTTAGCTTTACCATCTTTTTCAATGTTGTCTGACTGACTAGCATACTCAAAATACTAGTCTTCATGGCTGACTAGTATGATTTTCAACAGTTTTTAGATGTGTTTGTTGGTCAGTTTACTCTTCTTCGTCAGTTTGTTCTTGTGCTAGTATGCTTTCTTGTGTGCTAGTATACTCAAGGATAAATGCAAGTTGGCCTGCCTAGTATGCTAGTATGCTTCAATACTCTAGGATAAGTGTAAGTTGGCTTGCCTGCCTGACTCACTGACTAGCACTACAAAAAAAAGTATTACTAGCTACAAATACTAGAGACGATAGTCTGATTCTGTCTCTAATTAAAAGATTTGAGATAACAATATCAAATCTCTTGCTTTGATTAAGATTTTCTATGTATTTATTGCATTTTGTCTCTCCTCCCTCCATTTATTACAGATAGATGAAGATTTTTCATCCTCAATTCTGTTTGAATTTTGGCAGCTGCAAGGCAGTTTTGTTGCAGTTTATGAGCTGCAAATTAGCTGCAGTCACGGTCCTTTGAATGTTAATTAATTGCTGCATATGTTTCTATGCTTCTTTGCCAAAAACAGAGTGTTACATGCTCTGTTTTCACTAGGAGCTGGACGGTGGTGACACCTCTTGGTAATTGTGGTTTTTTGTTTCGTGTTAGTTTTGGCCAATAGTGATGTTGTTTTGGTGAAGGCAAGAATGCAAGTCAAGGAATTAAATTTCACAGTTGCGGTTTATTAGTATCAGTGCAAGGCAATTAGAAATCATAAACCCCAAAAAGAAACAACTCTAAATTAGCTTTCTGTTTGAGTTTAATAAGTAGTAAAAAAAAAAAAAAAAGGAAAACCATATACCTGAGGATCAGTTGTATTGGTTTAATATTTCCATTGGCCTCAACTTATCCTTTAGTCAACTTTCAAGACCAATTTGCAAATCGCAATAACTCCCAATTAATTAGACTGCACTCTGACTAAACAATGAGCTAGTTCCAAGTTTCTTTGTTTTTTTACATCTTCATTGCTTTTCTTGTTTCTTATTTAGTTTGAAGCTGATTGCACTACATGTTTTTCTTATAAATATTCCATTCCATTCAATAAAGAAAGTGGGTTACCTATTTTCAATTAGACCCCTTGTTTATACTTATTTGACCTATTCTCTACAAAAGTTGTTGCCAGCTAAGCGGTAGACTTATACCTACTTAATCCCATTGATGCCTTTTTGTTTAGTGATGATATGATGAGTAGCAAATTTGCCTTACATATTCCCGCATCTTCTAATAGAAACAACTTTTGGTTCTAAGTCGTATATCTAATTCTTGCACTATAGAGTTGCACGTATTATTCACATTAGTAAATGTCAAAATAAATAAATATGTCTGCAGCTTAATTTGCATACTATTTGCAGGTTCACGAGTGTTAAAAGATATACAAAGGTCAACAAAAATCCACTCTAACATTGGGATTACAAATATCTGTAAGTATAACTTATTAACAAATATTCACTCTAACATTGGGATTATAGGACATCCCATTGACTTATGTTTTTTTGTGTGTGTGGAGTAAAATCATGCATTTATGAGGACAATTTTGCTTTTCATAAATGCCAATTAATAAATTCAGCTTGATACTATTACCTTGGCTAAGCTAGAGTACAACATGGAAAAAGATTGGATTGAGCATAATCGTCTTAGCATAGAATATCAAGTAGGGCTCTGCAGCTTCCTTAATGATGCTTTTGAGTTGATGTCATTTGATGGAAAAATCAAATGTTTATGCAAGAGGTGTTGTAACAGGTAATTCCAAGTTCATGACATAATTCATGAACATCTAATTGTTTATGGTTGGGATGTTCGGTATGCCAAAGGTATATGGGTACACCACGGTGAATTGGAAGTACTGCATGCAATTGCAGAGGAAGAGGACGATATGGAAGGAATGTTGCACGATGTATTTGGGCAATTGCCAATTATGGATGAACAAGAAGTCATCCACCGTGAACCTAATAAAGGGGCAACGTCATTTTACAAGTTAGTTGAGGAAGCCGAGCAAGAGCTATACCCTGGTTGCAAGAACTTCAACAAGTTGTCTTGCCTTGTCCACTTGTTTCACTTAATGTGTCTAAATGGTTGGACCAACAAATCTGTAATTGAACTACTAAAATTTCTTAAAAAGGTGCCCCTCCTTGGTGAATGCTTGCCTGATTCATTATACAAGGTGAACAAAATTTGTAAATCTAGGCCTTGGCTATACCAAGATCGATGCTTGTCCCAATGACTGTATTTTGTATCATAATGAATTTGTGGAAGCAATATCATGTCCCGTATGCCACTTATCAAGGTGGAAACAAGTAGATGATGGGTCTAATGTGCTTATCAGCAAGAGTCGAGGGGTAGCTGCTAAGATAATGTGGTATTTCCTACTTATTCCAAGGTTACAAAGGCTATTTATGTCAACAAAGACAGAATCAAGCATGCGTTGGAATGAGGACTCACGAGCACGAGACAATATCCTAAGGCATATTGCTGATTCTATGGCTTGGCGACATCTCGACAATCAATTCCCATACTTTGCTGTTGATGGTCAAAATGTCAAGTTAAGATTGGCAAGTGATGGCTTTAACCCATTTGGAACTCTTAGTATTGCCCATAGCACGTGGCCAGTTGTCTTAATTACATATAATCTACCGCCATAGATGTGTATGAAACAACCTTTCTTTATGTGTCATTGCTTATTCCTGAACCTCATGCACCAGGCAATGATATTGATGTATATCTACAACCATTGATTGATGAGTTGAAGGAATTATGGGACGTTGGGCGTCTAACATACGATGTATCAATGAAGGAAAATTTTGTGATGCGTGCTGCTATCTTATGGACAATTAATGACTTTCCTGCATATGCAGACTTGTTTGGGTGGAGCACAAAAGGCAAGTATGCATGCCCCACTTGCAATGTGGAGACATCACGTCATTATCTAAAACATTCTCGAAAGTTTTTTATATGGGCCATTGTCGCTTTCTAGCTCAGACTCATAGATATAGATGGCAAGTAGAATCATTTGATGGAAAAATTGAACTACGGTCAACTCCCCCTAACTTGACTAGGCAACAATTGCTAGCCGAGGCAAGTAAGGTGACAATAACGTTTGGGAAGCACCATGCACAAATAGTTGGCTCTAAGCGCAATAGGGATGGTGAAGGAGTAATAGGGTGAAAGAAGAAATGTATTTTCTTTTCATTGCCTTATTGGGAACATTTCTTAATACGTCACAACCTTGATGTGATGCATATTTGCGAGAGTTTAGTTGGAACACTATTAAACATGGAAGGGAAAACCAAGGACACGTTGAATGCCCGCTTTGTACCTACAAGAATTGGACATTAGGCATGCTCTGCATCCAGAAACTACTTTTGGTAAGATTCATTTACCTAAGGCATGTTACTCCTTGACCGCGGAAGAGAAAAAACTATTTTGCACAGTGCTCTCCAAGGTTAAAGTGTCAGATAGTTATTCGAGTAACTTATCACGATGTGTTCGTGTGAAAGAACGTAAAATATCAGGATTGAAGAGTCATGATTGGCATATATTAATGCAACAACTACCACCAATAGCAATTCGTAAAACTCTTCCCAAAGAAGTTATTTCAGTTTTGATAGAGCTAAGTACGTATTTTTGTGAATTGTGCTATAAAACTAGGCCAGTTAATGACTATGGGCAGTTAGAAAGTCATATACCTCTAATACTTTGTCATCTTGAGAGGATCACCCCCCCCCCCCCCCCCCCCCCTGTTTTTTTTTTGATATCATGGTTCACTTGTCCATACACTTGGCAAGTGAGGCTAAAATAGCAGGACCAATTTACTATCACTGGATGTATCCTATTGAGAGGTGAGTCTCCAAACCATGTGTCATAATGTTAAGTAAAATTTATTAAAATAACTACTAATATATCATGTCAAATTATATCTCCTAGGTACCTTCACAGATTGAAGTCATATGTGCGCAATCGAAGCCGAGGGATCAATTACTGAAGGATTGTTCAAGATATTTGAACGATGTCTATACAAGGTGTAACCGGCCAGTGCTAAATGATGATAATTATGTGCAAGCACCACGAGCCTTCCTCTACATTTTCTCATCGCCCGAGCGTGGCATTGGGAAGGCAGAGTTTATGAATATTGATGAAGATACATGGGTACAAATGCATAGATGGGTGTTATTTAACACATCTGAAATATACACACATGTAATGTATGCACGTCTACTATCTTCTCTCCACTTGTTTCTCGACTTTGTAGCACCCTTAGTATCCCTAATGCATATTAACCTTTTGTAGAGAACATAAGGAAGCCCTCCGAGCACGATACCCGAACAAACGACAAATAGACATTGATCGAATTCATAACTCTGAGTTTCCTCAGTGGTTTCGTGATGCAGTGAGTTTTGCCTCTACGAAGTTGTAAGGTCATGTTAACCAAATACTAAGGTTGTGCATTCTTTGGCTTCTAATGAACAAGTCAGCAGTTCTGATGAACCTGATGATGTTCAACAATTGTCGTGGGGTCCTTCCAACGTTGTTCGCAAGTTTAAAAAAATACCTTATTAATGAGTGTAGGTATCGCACGTAGTGTGCCGATAGGAGAAGTAAAACCCAGAACAATGGAGTTGTACTATCTGCAAGTTGCACTAATTATGGGACGGTTAATGATATGGGACAGTTAATGATAGTTCCCCCACAACATTAGATGTGACGTACTATGGCGTGTTGACTGACATCACAGAGTTGGATTACGGAGGAGGGCGAAATGTAATGGTATTTAGATGTGATTGGGTTGATAGGCGCGACATTGAGATAGATGAGTTAGGATTCACAATCGTGAAGCTTAATCGACTAATACATACTGACAAACCATACATTCTCGCTTCACAGGCGAAACAAGTTTTTTATGTACAAGATCCTATTAGAACTGATTGGCACATCCCTGTTAAGATAAAGCCTAGAGAATTTTATGATGTCAATGGAGAGTCTTCTATATCCATTGAAGAAGAACTTGTTGAATCTGACCCCTTTCCTGTTAGAAGGTTGGATAATATGGCTAGTGATGAAGATATTGTAACAGAGTGTTAACAAGTCGGGTTTCCTCAGTCCATTGAGTTATATGAAGTTGTCATTCATATTTTAAAGTATGAGCACATTATATGCATCTCAACTTGTATGCTATTTTATTTTATGCACATTATATGATTGCTACTTATATTTTATTCAATGGATGAATATATGTGATTCGGTCTATTTGGCTCTATGGTTGAAAATAATTTGATGTTGTTTTTTGAACTTATATTTTATTCTATGCATGAATATGTGCAATCTTGAATGTTATACAAGGTTAAAAAAAGCTAGATATGAAGCGTTCAACTCAAAGAGGATAATTGCATTCTCGAAGATCCATCTATTTATTGCATGCTTCTACTTCACAAGCTCTATCAAGTCAGGAAAGGTCACATCATGTGTGTCAACTATCTCATACAGATAGTGTAGTCCCTGAGACTATTAGTCCCCCTATTGCTGGAGAGGGTCAGCCTCTATTTGATGATCAACACGACTTTGGTGACCATGATATCAATGAAATGGAACAACAATTAGAGAGAAGTACGGATGGAAGCCAATTTAGAAGGCATAGGGAGACAGCTGTACTTATAGGTAATGTTTGCTCACTTATCACAACTTTAAAAGTTTTTTATTCCAGAAATGACGGAGTTTGAGCCAATCGAAGTTATTTGTAATATTCATGTTATTTAGCTCATTTAACTTTGGTGCTACTGGAATTGCAACACATCGATATAAGAAACACAGGGGTACTCGTCAATATGATGTCCCAAATCAGACAGAATTGATTGTGGTGAAATGCAATGCGTTTGGACAGCCTATTGGCAAGACTGCGGCAAATTCCTCTTTTACCTTGCAAATGGCCGAAAATTTCACAAAATGTGAAGGAAACTATTTGGAAGATCATACTGATATTAGTCACCAAGTTCAATAATTTACGATAGAGCTAATTTTTGTAAAAAGTATTTCTATATTACTTAATATAGCTTGATAATTATTGGAATCCTACAATTTTGTCGCAGGCAAAGTTCTCATTCCATAACTGTATAAAGAAAACTAAGGTCTTTGTCTATCTTGAGCAGTGATTATGTTCTACTTTGATCATTAGTGTTTTTATATATCGTCATTTGATTATATTATACTCTAAAAAAAACTTGCTTTTAAAATTTGATAGAGATGAGTCCAAACTAAAGCTAGAGACTGTTGGAAACAATAGAAGCACCATTTGTTCATGGAATATCAAAGTTATGATCGACCAATTGGGCAACAATATGAGCACACTGATGATGGGGTGGATAAGACCCAGTGGCGGAAGCTTGTAGACTATTGGAGGAGTGAAAATTGTAAGGTGTGTATGTTAAGTACTGTAGTGTTATTAGTAGGATAATTCATATGGTTGAAAGGAAATGTAACCTTAAATTTGTATTTGTATGCAGAAAGTCAGTGCATAAAATAAAGCAAATTGTGCTCAGTTGAAGATGATTCATCGATGCGGAACCATGTCATTTGCACGTAAATGGGAGGAAGAGGTAGCATTTTTTTTCAATGATTGCGATATAAACTGTATATTATGTGCCATGCAATTCATATGTGCCTCCTTAATGCATGAAGATGCAGTAGCTTATGTATACGTTTTTTATGTAATTTGTAATATTACAGAGAGAAAAGAACCCAAATGGATAAGAATTAGATCGTATGCACATGTTTTACGTAACATACACATTATCTAATGGATTATTCCTCAGCCTGAAGTAGCAAGGAGCAGTGTTCTAAAAATCGCTAGGCGCTGGGCGGGCAGCGAGCAGGTGCCTAGCGCCCAGGGGCCTAGGCGGTCTTAGGTTTTGTATTATAACTTTAATAATTTACAAAAGTTAAGCATAATACCTTATCAATTATATCCAATTTAATGCCAATATACATATGCAAAATTTAAAAACATGAAAAATTAACAATCGTGAACAAAATTTATTAAAACTCAAATGACTGAAGTTGGTCGTGATGGGTACTTTATATAAATTTGAATTTGTGTACTCTTTTATTTTTCTTCAAATTGCATGAATAACCTCAGTTATGTTTGATAAAATCTACATTAGTAAAATTGGTACCGGCAGATCATTTGAGAATTCCATTAAGTAATCATTCTTTGCTACATTTAGACATATACTGAATAAAAAACAATTAAATAGTTTATTTCTAAAAAATAGGAAAGAAAAATAAAATAAGAACACAATCAGCTTTATTAAAAATTAAAAAAATTAAAAAATTAAAAAAAAATAAAAATCGCCTAGACCGCCTAGGTGCCTAGGCCGCTTAGATCCCACCCAGACCCGCCTAGATCTCGCCCAGACTGCCCAAAACCGCCCAGACTGCCCAAAACCGCCCAGACTACCCTTCCAACCATTAATCTGGGCGGTTTTCCACCTTCTAGCGCCTAGGCCGATTTTTAGAACACTGGCAAGGAGATATGTACGTCATATTCTATGGAATAATATGAACGTACCTAGTTAATGTGTTGTTAAACTGTTGTTAACCATCATGATCTGTCTATTTGATCAGTTATAATTTATGGCTATGTGCATCTCTTTTGCTGCAGGTGCAAATGGAGCATCTAACGCGGCCAACAAATGGCGAGGAGGGAATGAATAGGGAGGAGACATTTACAAATGTGATGGGGGAGGATGGACATGGGAGGGCCAAGATGTATAGGGTTGGCGTCACTCCAAATATGTTCCGCAATGAAGATTGCCAACATCATGAGCAAATGAATGAGGTCGTTCAGAGAATGGTGGATGAAGCACAAGCCAAAGTACGTGAAATAGAGGAATCGCATGAGCGTACTAAGCAAGAGCTAATTGCAACTCATGAACAGACAAAACAGGAATTGATTGCATCAAATGATGCAACTGCACAAAAGCTCACAGCTACCAAGGAGAAGTTAGCAGCCACTGAAGCAAATCTGGAGACAACCAATCAGAAGGTAGAGTCTATGTCCATTGATCTTAATGCAATTAGAGCGTTCATGACAAACATACAACCTCTAATGAGATCTGCGACGTAGCCAATCGGGGTGACTAATTAAACTTAACCATATGCACCTAAATACATGAAACTAATCATATACAGTAATTAAACTTAGCCAAGCTATTTGGTTTTGATACATTAAACTAGTCCTATACAGTAAATAAACTTAGCCAAACTATACATGAAACTAATCCTATATAGTATTAAACTTAGCCAAGGTATATGTTGTTGATGTATGTTGCAAGTTCCGTGGTGAATAGTTAAACTTAGCCAAGCTATAGTAATTAAACTACACTGTGAATAATTCTTCTTAAAAGTTACTTATTAATGGGTGTAGGTACCTAGCAGAAAAATACCTTATTAACTAACAGTGTTTAACTAGTGTTTGATTAAACTATTAGTGTTAAACTAGTGTTTAATTAGTGTTTGATTAAACTATCAGTGTTTAGTATTTAATCCTCTACCTATCAGTTTAGGTAATGAAGTTTGGGACAGTTTGTTTGCTAAAGTTTGGGACAGTTCTTAGGTATTGTTTAACTAATGCTGAAGTTTGGCAGCAAGCAAAGGGACTTTAAATGCTGAAGTTTGGCAGCTTGAAAATGTTGTAGTTTGTTCAATTGACAGCAGTTGACAGCAAACTAGCAGCGATTGGTAGCAATTAAAGTTTGTTTAACTAGCAAGCCATTGGCAGTAAGCAAAGGACTTAAAATTTAAAATGCTAAAGTTTGTTCAATTGACAGCAATTTAAAGTTTGTTTAACTAGCAAGCAATTGGCAACAAGTTTAAATGCTAAAGTTTGTTGGAAGTTTGAATCCTTTTGGTAGCATTTTCATTTGCTGCTAATTTACTGTTGGAACTTTAAATGCTGAAGTCAATTGGCAATTGGTTTAAATGTTGGAAGTTTGAATGGTTTTGGTAGCATTTTTGTTTGCTGCCAATTTTTGTTTGTTGCCAGTTTGAATGTTGTTGGAAGTTTGTTGCCAATTTACTTTGAACGTTTTTTTTTTGTTTAAATTTCAGCATTTCAGCGTTTATATGCTTAAGTTTGTTCAATTAGCAACAGTAAACTTGTTTAAAGTCAATTGGCGGCAAGTTTAAATGTTGAAGTTTGTTTAAAGTCAATTGGCAGCAAGCAAAGAGACTTTAAATGCTGAAGTTTGTTTAAGCAAAGAGACTTTAATGCTAAAGTCAATTGGCAGCAAGCAAAGGGATTGTTTAACTTATGCTGAAATTTGTTTGTCATGTTTTGCTTTGCTTTTAATGGGTTTGATTGTTTGGATATGGTGGTGATCAAGGTTTCTTTAAACATTGCTTATTTATTTGGTAGATAAGGCCTAGTAATGGTGAATAAGTCAATTGTTCTGGTCACAAGGTGGAGTGAAATGGTTCATAGAAGAGTTAAAGGAAATAACCTTGCAACACCTTGTTTTACAAAAGAAAACAAAATATTTGTGTATCATTCAGTTTGAAAACCTGACTTATCTGAGTGCAAACTAGTATGCTTTCTTGGTACTCGATTTGTCTATAGGTTTCTGTTTGACTAGTATGTTTTTTTGGTCAGTATGTTTTCTTGCCTACTTGACTAGTATGTTTTCTTGGTTAGTTTGTTGCATGTCTGATTAGTATGTTTTCTTGGTAAGTTTGTTACTTTCTTGCATGTCTGACTAGTATATTTTCTTGGTTAGTTTGTTTTTGTTTTATTATAGGTTCTTGCAGCCAACCTTGCACTTATCCTTGTCGATTTGATAATATGTTCCCTTTACCTTTGTTAATCCTTCAAATGTGCCAACTCAAAATAGAAAAAAAATATTTTATTTTATCTAATAAGATGTTGATTAGTAATGTAAAAAGGCATCTTAGATGTAACTTAGAGTCTCCATTTTAATGTGCAATTTTATGAGATTTGTACTACATAGCTTAAGCATTCAAATGTGTGCTATTGAACAATACATTTCTCATGCATTGCTCTTTCAAATTTTACAGGTTTTGGTGTTGCTGAATTGATATTGGTTTTGAAGTGGAAGATATGAAATTTTGAAGTAGAACACATTTTGTGGGATGATCGATATGGTGTGCAAGATCACATGAATTGTTGTATGTCTCGTTTTTGTGAAGACGATCACAAATCCCATAGACGATCACTATGATTTATGTAGTTTTTTAAGTTTAAGTGAGTTATCATCTCAAATTGAAGTTGTAATTATATATATGTTTTATATATATAATTTCAATTTGAGGTTGAAAGAGTATAAAGTTGTTTGGGATTGTATTTTTTGTGATGGACAAGTTATTGATCATACGAACAAGGTTAGTGTATTAGTCATCATTTACGGTGAAAATTAATATAATTGTGTTCAGGTTTGAAATGTTTCTTCTGAATGACAAAAAAAAGGTAATGAGAAATTTGAAAATTAATAGAAAGAACTAATTCCATTAAAAAAATGAATTTTCATTAGTAATTGTTTTAGCTATAGCAAGTTAGTGTTATTAACGGCAAATGTCGTCTCTATTTTGGCAATTTGCGACATTATTCCGTACATCTTAGCGATGGTCAGAAACTGTTGCAAGAAAGCCATGACAAATGTTGTCTCTATTTTTTCAATTTCAGACAGTTTTAGCCGTCTCAGAATTTGCAACTTAGCAACGATTTGAAGCCGTCACCAGATAGCCACGGCAAATATCGTCTTTATTCAGCTACGCTTTTTTGATACTTAACAACGGTAAAACGTTGTTGCTAAATTTACTTTTTTTTTAGTCACGTTAGTGTGGTAGTGTGGTTGAATCCATCTTAACTGAAACTTTCATTGAACTTTATCAGTTTGAAAGGGGAAGGGGATTGTCGTCACCTCGTTACTTTCAATAATTTTCAAATTGTTTTCCCCAAATGATAAAACCTTTTGATTTCCTAAAATCTTGTTTCTGTAGTTTTCAGTGTGTGCTTCTCTTTATGCACCAATATATTTTTAGTGAACCAGTTCACAACCTTTGGTCTAGCACTCAGCATTAGTAATTTCTCCTTATATTTATCATTATCGTTCTCTTTAGATTTGTTATTAATACCTTGTATTTGTCAGTTGTAGAAATTTATGATTCATTTGAAGATACAATGTTTAAACTAGAACTTGGTTCTGACACTAGTTCAATTAGATCAATTGATACAACTCCACCAAGATCTACAACTAAAACAATGACAACCACTCACAACAACTTCTTATATCTATCATTTCTGAAAGGCTCCAGAAGAATTTTCAATTTCATACTTGATGTTGGAATTAGAACACAATATTTTCCACATAAATCCTAAATTACTAGGGGCAATTTTATTTTATTTTATTTTACCTTAACCCTCCCCACCGCATGCTGCTGGGCTGGTTTAAACTAATGACATGTGATTCCATCCGCCATACTTCTACGAACTCAATTGGTACACCTTTGACACTAGGGATAAATACATAAAGAGGACAATGGAGAAAGAATAATAGTGTCAAATACGTACCTAGAGCACCAGGCCCAACACAAGTTCTCTCATAAAGAATATGAACGTTGCACCAAAAAGAGTTGTGGAGGAAGTTACGAGAAACATCAAAGAGTTGTGGAGGGAGTTACGAGAAATATCTCATTCTATTGCGCCTCACATGCTTAAGTCACATAGAGAATTAACAACAACCATTATAAAAGGTAAATGGAACATTCGACATAGGTATGCAACTTTAACTGAGTTTTGCCAGATTTACTTCATTCTTCAAACAGAGTAGTTGACTTAACCATCGGAGTGTGTTCAGCCACCAAAAAGATGGCCCTTGGCAATGTAACATCTATTTTGCAGGTCAAACTCACAGGAGAACGATTTTTGGACGCATCAGTTTCATGCCGTCTGTGGGAAACGCCGAATTTTCTTTCTAAAAAAAAAAAATAAGATCCATAGTGACATAGTTCACCACAATCTGATAGAAGATAAACAAGCCATAATAACAAATGACACACTCTGCAGATCACAACAACTCTATTATTGGCAATGATGCTTCACAAACAGCGCACAACAAAAAGCAGCCCGGATCATTGACCCGATGGCGCCCGAGAATTTGGTTCCACAACACGCAATAGCCCAGACATTTGGCGACGTTGCCACAGATCCCTGGGTAGACTTGCTCATGACCCAAATGAACTACATGATAAAGATGCTGGAAAAAAAATCACCCAGGAGCACATCCAGTCAGTTGACCCTGCTTAGGCACCGCCCCAACAAAACTCCACCGATCGAACTTAAGGGAATGACGAAATCCCAGCAGAACCCCAACAGGGAAATTTCGAAAGCAATGAGCTCCCCCAAGGCAAGACTCCACAGTGTGACACAACGCTTGCTGACATCTCGTTTAGAATAGGAGTCATGGATCCCAACATACTATACGAGTTAGCCAAGCCGCCATTATCCGACGCCCTCATGAAAATGGCAATGCCAAAAAAGCTCACTCCACCAAAGTTCAAAGTATATGATGGTACTACCGACCCAACTAATCACCCGAGACACTTCCACAACATGATGGCCTTAAAGGAAACCACGGAGTCAATCTTATACAGAACATTTTCGACCAGCCTCACCTCTACAACAATGAATTGGTTCAACGGCCTACCACCAAGGTCGATAAACTCTTTTCAAGCGTTAGCTACTACTTTTATCACTAGATTCATCGGGAGCCAGATGTTGAGGAAAGGACCACACTACCTCTTTCATATCAAGCAAAAGCCTGAGGAAACAATTCGGGAATACATCACTCGTTTCACCAACGAACTGACGATGATCGATGGATGTAGGGACGACACAATCGTTGTGACCTTCATTGCCTGATTAACGAAAGGCCCCTTCTGTGACTCCCTTAACCTGGAACCTCCAAAAGGCATGGCAATCTTATTGAAAACGACTCAAAAACACATTTCTATTTAAGAAATGAAGGCGGCCAGAAGGAAAAATGACCAAGAAAGATAGAGTCTTTCAAGGAAATGGGAGAAAAAGAAAAAAGGAGACGGGATGGCGGACAACAAGAGGATAACATCCAATTGAAGAAACATCGGAATGGCGGAAGGATTGATTCGAAGCAATAAAAATCTGTGAAGCGACAATCAGCACGGCCCCGACACGAGCGAGTAACAAGCATGATGAAAAAGAAATACAAACCATATACAACCTTGAAAACAAGTCGAACCAATATACTGAAACACATAGCAAAATGTGATAACATCAACTGACCGCTTAGGATGAGAGGAGACCCAAAAAGGAAGAAACAAAAAAATAATGTTTCTTCCATAAGGATCATGGGCACGATACCGAAGACTGCTACAATCTAAAAGATGAAATTGAGTATTGGGTTCAGAAAGACGACTCGACGAGTTCATCGGAATGCCAGATAAACAACTCAAATGAAGGAGAAAGCAGATAACACTGCGGGATCGAAAGAACAACCCAGAGAGCTAATATACACCCTACACTGCATAACCGGAGAAAGCAAACCAATCAACCTAACAGAAAAAATAGCCAGGAAAAATTCCCACTCGAACTGAGTATGTCAAAACAAGAGTACTAACGAAACCAAACAAGTTATTTCACGAATGCATAGAACATGGAGAAGTTTGCATCAACCAACTAATGCGATTCAAAGACCATTGCAAGCTCGACCTGAATCACTAATGACAAAAATGGCAGCAACGAACTCGATCAAACCTCGGCAGTTGACACCAAACACTGAACTAGCATTAACACGATTGGACAATTTGGTGTTGATGTGAGCATGATTGGACAGTTTGGTGTTGATGTGAGCATGATAGGACTTTTTGGTGTTGACATAAGCATGAACGAACAGTTTGGTGTTGATGAAAGCATGATCGGACATTTTGGTGATGATGTGAACATGATCGGACAAACCGACACTATTCAACTTCCGAATAAAAAGGTACCCTGAGTCTACCAAGCACAACAAAAAAACATCAATATCTAATATGAGGACCGACATCAAGCAAATAAAGACGAAGCAACAAAAACATCAATCTCTAATACAAGGACCGACATCAAGCAAAGAAAGACAAAGCAAATTGCACTTTGAACTAGCGTAAATGCTTTAACAGCTAGGGCTGGTGAGAAAATCCAAAAGGGAATATTGATAAGATTACAAATTCAGAATCCCCATTTTTTGCGTGGACGACATAATAGATACGTCAAAAGTTTTTCCATATAAAGCAATCGGTGTATCAAACAGTAAGAAACCACGACAAAAGTCGGATATGTATAAACTTTTGGTATAATCAACCATGAAGTAAAAGTTGGACACATGAGTCAACTTAACAAAACACTTTGAGTCAATTGAAACATCGACTTAACGAAGAAAAAGTTTGACACACGAGTCAACTTAACGCAAAAACTTTGAATCGACTGAGACGTCGAGTTAACGAAGTAAAAGTTGAACAAACGAATCAACTTAAGACAAAAACTCCAAGTCGACTGAGACGTCGAGTTAAAGAAGTAATAGTTGGACACCCGAGTCAACTTAACACAAACACTTTGGGTCAACTGAAACGTCGAGTTAACGAAGTAAAAGTTGGATACACGAGTAAACTTAACATAAAAACGTTGAGTTGACTGAGACGTCGAATTAACGAAGTAAAAGTTGGACACCTGAGTCAACTTAACATAAAATTTTTGAGTCGACTGAGATGTCGAGTTAATGAAATAAAAGTTGAACAAATGAGTCAACTTAACACAAAAACTTTGAGTCGACTGAGACGTCGAGTTAACAAAGTAAAAGTTTGACACCCAAGTCAACTTAACACAAAAACTTCGAGTCAACTAAAACGTCAAGTTAACGAAGTAAAAATTGGACACACGAGTCAACTTAACACAAAAACTTTGAGTCGACTGAGACGTCGAATAACGAATTAAAAGTTGGACACCCTAGTCAACTGAGACGTTAAGTTAACGAAGTAAAAGTTGGACACCTTAGTCAACTTAACAAAAAATCTTTGAGTCGAATTAATGAAGTAAAAGTTGGACACACGAGTCAACTTAACACAAAAACTTTGAGTCGACTGAGACATCAAATTAATGAAGTAAAAGTTGAACAAACGAGTCAACACAAAAACTTCTAGTCGACTGAGACGTCGAGTTAACAAAGTAAAAGTTGAACAAATGAGTCAACTTAATACAAAAACTTCTAATCGACTGATACGTCGAATCAACGAAGTCAGAATTAGAAGAACAAATTGACATGGTTCGAGGAACTATAAGCAAAAGTAAACTTTTCTCTTTTTGCAGCACATCAACTAGACGAATAATGAGCCAAAACGCGAAAGCAGCTATAAATGAATTCCAAACAAAGTCCATGACAACTACAACTGAATTGAAAAGGAAATCAATAACAAAGTTCAATTCATTGGTAATGCTATTCTATTACATCCGGAGAAGGGGATGAAGGGGTAGGGGAAGAAATGGAGGCAACTACAGGGTCATCACTCACGAGGGCAGGCGAAGGCCTCTCTTTGGGGGGAGAAAGCAATGACTCAGAGGCGTTTGAGGGTAGAAGAAGTAATGGCTCCTCAACTACTGGAGTAGATTCTTCAACATCATCATCTTCGAAGATTAACCAAATGACAATACTTGGATAAATCCGTGTCGAGCCCCTCAATATAGTCAAGAAGCTCAGCCCATCCATCTACAGCTCGCTTCTAATCTTTGGCTTCGACAATGCGGAGCCTATCCATGGTAGTAGTGAGTTCGTTTTTGGCTGCAACAAGTTGTCCCTCAAGAGTGGTAAGCATAACGAAAGTATCTGCCTTGACCTCGTCGAACGCAGCAGTCATCTGTTCCACCCGCCTCTCAGTGATATCACAAATAACAGATTGCTCAACTTTAGCACAAGAAGCTTCATCAAAAGCTGTCTTCTCAGCGGCTAACTCTTTTTCCACATCAAATAGACGAACACGAACCCCGGCTTTCAAAGACTTAAGCTCAGCAGCAGATTTATCCCGCATATTTTCCACCTGAATAAAAGGCTTTCGAGATCCGACTCCGGGCGTTGTGTTCTCAACACATCGAATTGGGAGAGGATGTGATAAAACACCAGCAACAATGCTACCAACCTCCTCTCCACAGAAGCCGCTTGATCCAGACTAGTTCGATAGACCGAGCCCATCAACCTAGCATAATCAAGATGATTTATCCCATCCATGATCTGCTCAAGACCATGATCGAGGTTATCAAATGGATCTAGTACGGGCATCAAAGGCCTTTCCGCTAATAGCCTGTGCCACTCATTAATCAACTTGCGTGCACCATCTTGTACATCAACCTGAGTGAACCAACAAAACTTGTCATCCGACTTGGTACGGATATCTTTTGGTCCAGGCTCAGTCCAACCAACCCGTGGAAAAAGAACACGAGGATTTGGAAACACTGAAGAACCACCCCCGACAGCCGAAAGGGTGAAAGGAATAACAGTGACAACGAAAAATCGCTTTTACCCTCCCGCCAAGAAGCAACTGTGGCAGAAGTAGAACCAATAGTAACAGCGTGGGTAGGGGAATACAGACAGACAAGAGAATAAACTAAGAACCCGGCCGCCTCACTGATGCCAATAGAAGGAAAAGGAGAAGAGTGAACCTAAAAAATCTGACCACCACCAACAACATATTTTGACTGCTCCACCGCTAACTAAAACATTTTATCATTGATAATCTGGGGATTATTATTAGACAACTCGGCAACGTCCAAGACACCAAAGGCAGAAATAAGCCTTTTTTCATTATCGACCAACGAACGAGTAGTTTCTTTCTTGCTCATCTCCAACGCCAGCCTCAGCTCCTCAGGCTCTTCAAGAGATTCACGATTACTTTTTACAACATCTTTGCAAGAAGGACTTGGGTGAGAAGTAACCTCCGCACAAGCAAGGCTCCATGGTTAAGGATGAAAGCAAATAAAAAAATGAATAAGGATTGTGAAGATTCAAATAACATTTGCCACTACAGGATAAAAGTCTAAGGAAAATTCACATATCTCCGTTTGTTGGAATGACGAATTGTCATGCTTGGATAGATGCATACACGGATGCTTTGTTCATTCACGTGCCTGCCTAGAGCACTTGGTGCATGAAATATCCATAGACTGATGGAACGTTCCATAGAACGATACATGGACGGTCCACGGAACGTATCATGGACTTGTGGACTCGACTAGGATCTACCGGCAATCGCCTCGATAAACTTGTGGACCTCGCAAGCTTTCTTTTTTTGGAAGCCGGAACTGTGACGTTAACAGGAGAATCAAGATCGATAACACGTCTTTCTGGACTCACTTCCTAATCAATGCTAGCATCACTAACGCTAGCTCTCGCAGCACCAGCAACAATGGCCTCAGCACGAGACTCAGTAAAAAAGACACATTCCACTTCATTCATAGTGTACAAACCACTACGCTAGAGGATGCCTTCGAAAAGAAATATCTCCACAGGAAATCGGTGAAGCTTCAAGAATCGGTCACTGATCATCTACTCCTCAACAGTTAACTGAAGATTCTTCCATTTATTGGGAATTCGGAATGATCAAAAAATCAAATGACCTCATAGTTGGAAGTAGCCAGAATTCACAGAAGCATAAAATTAAGACCTTGACCAATCGCGGATGTCATCATTAAGTTTCTCAAAGCAAACAATAGAATGGAAGAAGCAGATATCCCTGTTCATTAGCAAACCAACCATTGAATGCAAAACCCTCACAGTCAAAGGAATGTCAGATAGAATAGCCCCCGCGTAAGAAGAAACCATTACTTTTCAACCATTAGGACCCATTTGGACAGGAGGAATGCCCAAGAATTTTAGATACTCCCAGAACAACTCTGGAATTGGGAACTGAAAGCCAGAAGAAAACATGCACGAATACAATGCAATGTATCCAACCCTTGGGTTACAAGGACTGTCATCCTGCCTAGGCAGAATGATATCGAGGTCAGGCGGCAGATTATAATCAAAATGAAGGTTGTCCAGCGTCACCAGAAAAGCTCTAATGGGAGAAAAATAAGCCTCACACATAGCTAGCGACTTTCCGCTTAGTTTATCACCAACGGACATCGTTAAGGAATAGAGAAGCAAAGAAAATGAAGAAGGCAAAAGAATGAACGAACCATAATTTCAAAGATAGTGTAAAGAGAGAAAACGAATTTGTCACATCTCCTTTTATAGAGCTGAGCAATAAAGATACGACTCATGGGACAGCGTGCGAGATATGATGGCTACACGAAATCCCAAAAAATGCACACAAAACCGAACGAGCAAGCAAATAATCAAGACACCAACTCGCGAAAAGTTGCTGACATAATTAAATACAAGGCATTGATGGAATTGAAAGGTAAACTGTCACATAATTAGTGTTCACGTCAGCATACCCACTAACTAAAGGGGGAGTTGCCGATGATACATCAAAATAGACTGGCCATACACGTGACAGAGAACATCCATCACGAGGATATGGTGTCCCATCTATTATCCAGCTCGTAAAACCCAAGAAGAACGAAGCCAATCACAGAGGCCCAGACAAGGACCACTAATAAGAAGATATAATCAAAGCCCGAATCCAGGCTCAACACGTGTTCTCTCATAAAGAAGAGGAACGTTGCACCAAGAAGACTCGTGGAGGGAGTTACACCTCCACGTACGCATTTCCATTAAGGAGGAGATTGTTACAAGAAACATCTCTTTTGCCTCACATGCTTAAGCATGCAGAGAATTACTTGTGACCATTATAAAAGGTAAAAGGAACATTCGACACATGTATGCAACTTTAACTGAGTTTGGCCCAAATTTACTTTCTTCTTCAAACAGAGTTGCTGACTTAAGTGGATTGCCTTCGGCCACCAAAAAGGTGGTCCTTGGCAGTCTAACGTCTGTTTTACAGATGCATCATATGTTATTATGCTTAACTTTTATAAATTATATTAATAATAATAAACCGCTTACGCCTCTGGGCCCTACTCGCGGCCCGCCTACTGTGTAGCGATTTTTAGAACTTTCTTACTATGATAAAATTTTGAGAAAATCTTTGAGATGAGTTCAATTACATATAACACGATTCACGAAACCAAACATGCTTTAACAACCCTTCATTTGCTACGTGTCTCATGCACACCTTTCCCTTTTAGCAAATTTTTTTTATAAATGGACATGAAGTGTTGTAGCAAGCAATTTGGAGTGCACAAATGGGGTGTGTCAGCATAGTATTGGATGGATATGATCGCATCATCTCGAAAATATCTGTTGGTATTTGTCGGGATCAAACCTTGTAGACCAGCAACGTCAAAACTTTTCTTTGCGAAAAGAGAATTGGCAATGATATTTATTATTATTATTTTTTTGTTAAAGAGTTTTCAAGATTCATTGTGTTGCATTGATGACAATACTAAGATAAGTGTAGAGTATTAGGGTCTTTCAAAATTCCAAACTTCATCCCAGATAAGCCTAAGTTTTAATGAAAACTCTTCAATGCATCCAAATAACTTTAGGTTTTTTGAGTTGTGTAAATTGAGTAGTAACTTTGTATGTCAAGCTAGTAACTAAGTGAGTGGTAACTTTAGTAAGCTGATGCCCATTGGGTGGTAACTTTACGTGAATGTACTATACATTTAAATTTGTATACATACCAAAGCATTCACTACGCAAAAATGACCATTTTGCAACACAACAAAATTTATTTGCGTCATTTTTTGCGTGTTAGAATATTTGTAATAATTTAGTTAAATAGCTAATGTTTTTGTATAATACAATCACTAACATCTCCCTACCTCTCAAACTCTCTCGTAATTAATAAAAAAAAAAAAAAAAAACTCTCCCTCGATGAAAATAACATCCGTTTGTTTGGATAAATTTTTTTCTCAAACTCTCCCTCGACGAGCGCTCCCTCTACAAACTCTCCCTCCCTCGACTACAATTTCCAGGTTAGGGTTTCGACTCTCTCGAATTTTATCGTCGAGGCGAAAAGTTTCGATTTCACTCTCTCACTTCAACTCATCAGTGATCGCTCCAAGGTTAGGGTTTCGATACACTTTGAGCAGATCTCGATTCCACTTCAAGTACTGATTCTTCTTATTCGACTAACTCATACAAATTTGTGTTATCGATTTATTAAGAGTTTTTCAGGATTCGGTGATTGAACTCAATTTGTTGATCTAATTGTATGAAAGAGGTGAAATTCTACCCATTATTTGGCAATATTGGTTTAATAAATGAAGTATTTGTTATACAACAATTATGAGGATGCATTGTTGGTTGAGTGAGGTTTGCTGAAATTTTGTTTGTCTATTATTTACGTGTTATGAAGCATGTCATGGATTTAGAGGTTGATTTGGTTAGAAGCGATTAATGATGTTTGATTTGGAGAGATCTGAATACTATGAGGGATGTTAGTGCACATTATGACATTATCTTCAGAGTTTGATTTAATGTATAAAATTTTTCCGGTTCCAAGAAATTTTATTTTACTGTATGATGTCATGGTCCTTTGTTTGGTGCTCACAAGTGATGTATTGCTTATTGTCACTTTGTAGATACGAAAGTAAGGGTTGAACAAGCTTGATCCTATCTTTACAGTCTTTCAAAACGAATCCACAAGTAAGTTTCTTTAACTGTTTGTATATGTTCGTAGATGTGTACATTTGTAAATTTTTAATTAACCAGATCTGTATTTTGGAATAAGAGAATATTTAGATATTGCCTATATTTAATGGATACTTATTGGTTTAATTAACTAACTAGATTTGTAGTTTTTGCTGGATATGTACCTAGATTTTGATGAACATCTAAAAACTGAAAACCATTCAGTTTATATAACAGTGATAACAAGCCTGTTATCAGCTTGTATATAACAGAAGCATCACTGGTATGTATTATGCTTATAATTTATGATATGTTATATGAATCCCGTGGTAGGAATAAATGGTTACCATGTAGATCGTTTTCACTCAAAAACTACTATACATAATTACATGGAGTTGTGCTGAAAATAAGCTACGAGAATTCTGTGCTGAAAATAAATAAGCTACGAGAGACACCGTTGACTTGAAGAGTTTGGAATATCCGCTCAAGATTCCTAGTTTTGCATATAAATACTCAACTCACTTTGCTTCATTTCTCCCCATTCATCCTTTCTTCGCTTCTTTTCAAAGAAGATAAACAAACCACAACAGGTCATACACATAACTCTGTGTTTTTTAAATTAACACAGTTTTACCCAATTCTTTTTATTGCATTCTTTCTTCTCTTGCTTTCTTGTAACATCAAAGTCTCGAATGTGGTTTCTCTCCTATGTTAGATGTAGGTTCCGATGAAACCTTTTCTATTAGGTCACCAAACAAAACAAGTTTGTTTCCTTGAGTTTCCTTTAAAAAGTTTTTCTGATGGTCACGCATTCTTGGTCACCAAATTTTATTTATGTAAACCTTACATCTCCTATATGATTTGATCGCCACGGTTCCTTGAGTTCTCCACAATATTTCCCTATCCTGTGATGTCTGACGAATATAAACATTTTGTTAGAAATAGTCTCCAGCTAAACATTTGTGGATGATTTTTGGTTATTCATGAGAAGTGAAATTTAATGAAGTTTTTGTGTTTCACCCTATTAATGGTTAGACATTAACAAACTAATTGGGAAATTTGTGATTATACCTTTGAGACAAACAATCTGATTGGCGATTTTGATGTTGTAGGACTGTGCAAAGCAAGTAAAGGACATGACATCTCATTACTTGCATTCTAGCAACAAGCAGTATTTACACAGGTATGTTTCTGTTTCTGGAATTTTATGGTACATATGTTATTTCATGATCTTTGTTTAGCTAGATATGATTATGGATCATATTGTGTTATGCTAAGGATGCAAGGACAAATACACATTTTGCTTCAGTTAGTTATCTTCAAGTATTTGCATTTCACTAGAGTTATTTTTTAGATGATGTACAATACTCCAATTTTGGTGTTTTTCATTTATGATATGTTCCCTTGCAGGAAAATGCAACCTGATGCCTTGTGTTACTATAGAACAACCATTTTTCAAGCTGGCAAAGAGGATCATTTTGCAATATGCTATGCGACAGCTAAAGGAGGGAGAAAATGAGAAGAGACAACCATCTGATAAACTGTAAAACGCAAATGTGTGTGTTCTATCGCATGTGAGATGTCCTTTAATACAGAGCCTGATGGTAATGTCAGTAATAAGTTAGTTTTTCTGAATATTTGCAACCATATTTTGCAATTTCTCAAATGTTAGTAATGTGGTTTGTCGAGTGAACCTTATTTATATTGTTACTCATTTGTTTTGACCTTTGAAATATCATGGAATTTGGTGTTCAGGCTTATTTGCATTATGTTCTCTGATTTCTGTCTTGTATATTTCCATTCACATCACAGGATTTGGGTTTAGTGAAAATGTGACATTTGAACATCAAATAAACTGCATAAATGTTGTCAGTCTCCAAGTGAGTATTTAGAAGATGAGTGATTCTAGAAGCCGATTAGGATTCTTTGGTGCAGTCCACTTTTGTCTGCATATGCCACGTTAGGGAGTCATATTGGGAGTCAAATTGGAGATTGACTCGGAGTTGAATTTTCCTTGGTAGATAAAATACAAGAACCACTTAATTCTAAATATTTTGTTGTGTTTATGGCATTCTTCTCGTTTTAATACTTTATGACATGTTTTTTTAAAGCTTACGGGAATTTCAATTGCAATTTTTACTTCATCTTTAAGGTTACATCATGATACATAACTAACAAAATGGACTTTGATGATAATAGCTTTACAAACTGAACCCATATTTCGGAGCTTTCTAACAAATGGCGGCAAGGGATTTAACAATAGTTCATCTGATATATTGTGAGAGAATTCACATATTTCTGTTTCTGTTTGGTTACATCCATTGATCACTATTTTCTCTCGTGGACTACAATTGCATTGAAACCTTTTGTTTGGCCACTTGTATTGTCTTCCTTCCCTTGCCATCATGCACACTTTCAGCAATACGATGCACAATGTGTGTATATGTATGTGTGAGTTTGTACTACGTACTTCCATTGTATATATTGCCATGCCGTGCCTTTCATGGGGTTTGAAAATTTTAGCTAGGTAAATGCCCAGGTAAAATGTAGTGCCCTTCGTTCTGTTATCTCTCTGCAAGCTGAAGTTAGCCAGACTCCTAAAAATATACTGTTACTAGATAATCCATTATATTCATCAATTGCACAACAGCTCGTGAAGTGGTGATCAACATTATGAACAATGATGCATGTGTATATCTGGTTTTAGCTGTTTTTCTTTTCGTTCTTTGTAAAACATGTGTTATTTGTTTTGTTTTTACAGTGTCTGATGTTCTCAAGTTGAAGGAAATGGAGCCCAAACAAAGAGAACAGTTCTTCATGATCTTTATAGGCCAAAGTCCTTGGTATGATAATCTCTGCAGACCTGTTAAGGATTTGCTCCCCTTAATTGCAAATGGATTTACGGATTTGTTCGTATCTTTTATTGCAGAAACCTGAGCTGAGAGGAAAGTGTTGAAGATATAGATAGGCCTATTTGTTAGAAGGTTGTGGGGAAAAATAAGGTTTTTCAAATGTAAAGACACTATAAATGTTTTCTTAATTTATCTATTCGACAAAATAGTGTATTGAGCTTCCTATTTGTAAGACTTTTGGTATTTGTTTTGTTTCAACAATATATTTTCAATTACACTTGGTATGCTATTTTGATAAGAGTACAAGACATTTAG